>CM031857.1:35059855-35217322 GCA_018697195.1 Certhia americana | reverse complement strand
GAGGAGAGGAGAGGAGAGGAGAGGAGAGGAGAGGAGAGGAGAGGAGAGGAGAGGAGAGGAGAGGAGAGGAGAGGAGAGGAAAAAAACAAAAGTCTTAACTTCAGCAATCATCACAATTCCTGTGGTGTTATTTTGTGGGACAAGGCCATATGGGAGGTGACAGTTATGGCATTTCAACACAGAGACCCACTGAAAGATATTTTTTCACTCCACTGCTTCATCTATATTTTCTTGCCTTTTTGAAACATAATTAATTTTATTTTTAGGTATAATTGAGGTAGTTCCCATGTCTCAATACCATTAGTAGGGTGTCTGTGATTATTCCTCTCTGTCTAATCATATGCTCTGATTGTTGGGTTTTTGTGTTTGAGTAGATTTTCACTTTCTCTTTTTTCTCTTTCCTCCCCTTGATTACATTTGAACACTTCATGTGCTCTAAAATCACCAGGCCTCTGAAGGTCTGTGTTTGGATAGCACATCACCTTCTACTGTCTGTAGCTCTCTCCCTGCCTAGCAGAATATAGATTTTTCTTTTGCAAAGCACACTATAGGAGGAGAGGTGGAGAAATCAATATTTCATTAGTCAGACCAGATACAGTAATGTCTGATCTGCAGGTCTAGGACGCCACAGGATTAAGGTTGTAACAAAAGGCAGTAGTAGCATCAGAAAGGAAGTAGTCAAGGCAGGGATCTGGGACAGCAGGAGTTGCTTTTTGTCATGGCCACAGGCTCCCTGCACAGCAGATGACTTAACATGTTACATCTCACCCATATTGTGTGCCAGTTGTCGTCTGAACCACGGGAGCAGGCTGGAGCTAGACAGAAACTCAAAACCAGCTGTGCTGTCTGCTAGGGTCACCCTTCCTCTTCGTCCCCTTGTACCCCAGCTGAAATTATTATCCACACAGCTTAAACTGTTCATATAAATGTTAAGGATGAGAAACTGCCTCTCTAGACTCAGGACAGCAGTTTTTATTCCTTCCTTTTTTTTTTTTTTTTTTTTTTTTTTTTTTTTTTTTTTTTTTTTCCTTGTTTGAGTACTGTCTGGAGCACTTTTTTTCTTCTGCATTTTTAGGCTCATGTCTGGCACATGGGCATCCATCACAAGCAGGGATGAAGGATATCCACCTAAACCCATTTTATGCTTTTGTGGGCTTGGTTCCCTCCCCCTTTCCCAATGCTGAAAAATGACAAAGAGGGTTGCTGTTAATACCTCTGAACATTAATCAATTTAGGCAGTCCCTAAATCAATTTAGATAGTCCCTAAGACCTTATTGAATAAACACATGCTGCCATTTCAACACAGAAGCAGAACATGGGCAAATGAAATGCTCACCAGTCCATCAGTAGAGACAAACACAATGCAAAATATTTTTACATTTCAGTTTTTGTGCATTTAGCAATCCCATTTTGGCTTCAGTTTTCTAAGCGGTACTGAGAGATATTCTCCATTGTCTGTTTTCTTTTCTAATAAAATTTCACAGTGGTCTGAAAAGGGTTTTCAGTGCATGCTTGAGGAATTTTCTAGTCTGGTCTGAGAGAGCCATGTGATGCAGCAGAATTTTAACATCTCAGTACAGAGACAATTCCCAGTTCCATATTATTTTCTACCGGTTACAATGGATATTACGTTTCTAAAGTATTGGGGTTTACAACTTACTGATATTCTTTACATACAAAATATTTAAGTTCGTGTATGTCATTGAAGAAACCTGTGAAATCCTGAACTAATTAACATTTTCAGTTACATCCACAGATTTCAGCCCTTTACTGTGGTACAAAGGGATGGATAATAGAATTTGTGGAGTTTTGCCATTGATTTCAAGGGGATTGGACAAAGTCAGTCTCACAGAATCCATTCCTTTAGCTTTTGATTTTCCTATAAATGTGTCTTCTCTACTGAAACACAGACCTTTCTTTCTTTTATAGCTAGTTTATGACCTCAGTAGAGGAGGCTCCAGATTGGTATCCAGAGGGGCCTGGATATGCTTGAGAATTGGGTCTAGATGGCAATTAAATGTCCCTTCCAATCAAAACTATTCTCTGATTCAGTAATTCAGCTTGAAAACCTGGGTAATCTTAGGCTGCAAACAAGACATGAATCAAATTCTCTTTATTGAGCAGGAGTAGCGTGTGCATATACACAAATGTGTGCCAATATATTGGCATGTATTTCCATATGGATGTATGTGACTGTGTGATACAATTTCCTAGAAGACTGCAGCTACAGTGGAGTTTCTATCTCCTGCCTTATAAAATAAGTAATCAATGCCAATAGTTACACTAGAAGAATGCCTTTTATGCCAGAAAGCCTGACTTTTCATTCCAAACATATTGGTGGCTGTTATTTAAAAAAAAAAAAAAAAAAGTAAATCTTTACTCAGTATTGCTGCTTATTTTCCATGCAGCATTGAGCTGTGTCTCACTGATCAGGGTGTTTCAGCTTTGTTATTCTACACACAGGGTAAGGCTGCTGCAAGTTAAATGTGCAGTTGATATCATGCACATGTAGGAGATGTGCTTTAGCTTTCATTTTAAACACCTAGAGAAAGGATTTCTGTCCTACAAATTAAACTAGTGGTGATATATCTCTTCTGAAGCAGTGCAATGGAGCCTCAACAAGAAATAAGGGAGGACTCCAAACCATACAGAACTTTTTTACCATTTTGTGAGTAATTTGAGACTGTATCTTTTATTCAATGATACTGGTCCATCACAGGTTTCATTGTGAGCACTTCACACAGAAATCTTGAAATTGTGGGAAAGGCTTTAAAAAATAAATGCTATGCATGGCTGTAATTGCTGGCAGGTAATTAACTATTTGGAAATGAGTAACCATTAATCAAACAGTGAAATATGGTCTGTGGAGCATTACTTCGGGCATTGGCCTTCAGCACCTCTCTGGCATTTGTTTTTCTAGTTTATTGAAGCAATCAAATCACCAAGAGATTGAGGTAATTTAAAATCAGCTCTGTGTGCATTTTAAAAGAGAGATGAATTGTTATATATATAAAACTTAACCAACTTCAAAACTCCAGTAAGCACTATTTAACACAGTCAATTTTTAAAAAATGTTTATTAAGGTAAGTAAACTTTTGATGTTGCCAAGAGAAAAGTTCAATTATGCACAGGAAATATGCAACATGTTTAATTACTATTGACTAATCAAATTCTCTTTCTCTTTCACTTGCAGGAAAACATAAACATCAATGAAGCTTCCAGATGCTTGGTGAAACACATAATTGCTAGTGAGAGTGATCCAGTTCAGTCTGTTGAACCAGATATTATAAAACCACACTTGAATTCCTCCAAGATTGTCAGTTGTTCAGCTTGCTTTAAATCCTAAGAGACTTCCAGACTATTACAAGAGCTGAACAACTGTGATTCACAATTTATACTTCATTCAATGAAACCAGCCTGCCCATATTGTCCCTTAGCAGATTTTCATTTTCTCAAATATATTTTTAATTTTTTCCCTTTTTATTCATCTAAAATTTATTATGAGGTGTTCATTGATAGCAACTATTCAAAACCCTCTTTGGCTATTGGTCAAATAAGACTCACGGTGATGGTTGTGTTTTCCTATTTGGGTGGCACCAGTAGTATCAAAACCTGTTTCTTTGTCATGTGGTTCCTGAAAAATTCATATTTTTGATGTGACTGCAGCAGCACCCTATTTTTCCATTGATTTCCAGGATGTTTTCTCAATACCTTGACCAAGCAAATGTCATCATTGCACTCTTTTTCACCCCTCAAACTTGAGTGATCTTGTTTCATATGAGGAAGATGATGAAGAAAATGAAAATTGAGCTGTTCCAAAAGAGACACCAAGAATATTCACAGTTAAATATTCCTATTTCAAGTTCAGTCTCCTGGATGCAGTGACAGGACTGAACATAAAGGAACATTTCACATCATTCAGTTCTCCAGAAGATCTGAGCTTCTGAGACTGATGAATTGGATCCCTCTTTTTGAGGAGTTGCATTGTCATAGTTGATAGCATTATCTTAGATGAAGAAAAATGGAACAAGTCAAGGGTGAGGGGTGACAAAACAGGCAATCAGGGGTACCATCTCCTGGGTGAAACAGATCAAGTTTTTCAGAAAGGGTTATCTATTCTATAAAGCTGGAATTTCCTCTGGAAAGCCCACATTGATCTTTTCCCTGCGTCTTATCCCTCATGCCATAGACATCCCCATGTGTTTTAACTGTGCCTATTCTATAAATCCTAACCTGCATACCTTCGTTATGTTTTATGTTCATGGGAAAATTCACTATCCACACTGTAACATAACAGCAGAACTCTTCAGGAATCCATCTGTATTGAGTGGAAGAGTATTTGCTTTCTGGAAACACTCTTCTAAAATGTATATTAATGATCACAGGAAGCAAGCAAAATTAAATAGTCTTAAGAGGCACTTCTGGAAGATGTGAAGAATTTATTGAGCTATACTGTGGAAATGAAATGGTTGATTTTCAGCATCTCACAAAAAATGCAGGTTGGTGGAGTCAGTCAGAGAAGTGTGTCTTGATATCTGGCTTCAAGACCCTTCAAGACAAACTTTGCCTCTATTCTGCCATAGACAAACCACTAGTATTTTCTGTTCTTACTCAGACTTTTCCATCCTAAGCTGTGAACTCTCAGTTGCGGTAGCTGTCTTCAGAGATGGGTTCCTCTTCTTAGGCAGGTGTAACAGCATGGAAGGGAGGAGACAAAATCTCATGACGTCTTATGTTTGCAGATCTCACTGCAATGCTTCACTGAACACTTAGTTGGAAACGGAGTGAAATTCTCAGTCTAGTGAATACCTGCTGCATAGGAAAAATGAAAAAGAAAGAAAAAATCCTCAAGCTGACCTTATACTGTGAGACCTATGAGGTTCATGTGCCTGTAAAATATATTGTACTTGGCAACGTAAGGTTTATGTTTGGACTCAAAGTTCTTTTCCAACCTAAATGATTCTATGACTTTGTGCCTCTGTCACTAAATGCTCTGTTACTATATAGGCAATGCAGACAAGAGCTATGTTTCTCTACCCAGAGAGGCAGGGACAGAGACATAGCTCTTTATGTGCTCTTCCTAAAGACTTAAATTTTTCTCACACAATTTTAGAATAAAGAAAGCAAGGTCTCTAGTTTTAAAATTAGAAATTCACATCCAGAATTAATGTGCACAGACATAGATGTATGGATAAATATAATGAGCTGGGTTTTCTGAGAATAATTTTCAAGTTGCCTTGGATGCTGTGTTATCCTTTAACAGCCCTGTTAAACATCCTTTAATCCTTGCTGTGATCTATGTCAAATACCTTAAGTTTCCTGCCGCAGTTTCCTCATCTGTGAAACAGGGATCTATGTACACACCTACCTCACAGCACTCCCTGAAAGTTACTGTTGGCACCATGCCTTGGGGATACTTATTCTACAAATGCCAAGCTCTGATACTGCTCAGAACGAAATATGAGTGCCCTCTAGCATAAATACATGGTGCGGTGAAGCCTTAGTGTTCTAAATCTATCAAGGCTTGCCTATGCTTAGCTTCAATTATTCCATCTCAGTTATGCTGGTCAAGGTTATAAAGCAATGTGTGACTCCATGGGATGATCAGATTGGCTGTAGATGGGCTGCAAGTGGAAACCATAGCTGCTCAGATGTCATGGTTCTAGTTTAATAATCTCAGCAACAAAGCTGCAATTCACAGAATTCACACAGAATTCACAGAATCACTACCTTGGAAAAGACCTTCAAGATCTCATCCAACCCTTGCCCTAACACCTCAACTCGACCATGGCACCAAGTGCCACATCCAGTCTTTCTTAAACACATCCAGGGATGGTGACTCCACCACCCCCCTAGGCAGACCATTCCAGTACTTTATCACTCTTTCCGTAAAAAATTTGTTCCTAATATCCAACCTATGTTTCTCTCGGTGCAGCTTGAGACTGTGTCCTCTGGTTTGCTGCCTGGAGAAAGAGACCAACCTCCAGCTGACTACATCCACCTTTCAGGCAGTTGTAGAGGGTGATAAGGTCACCTCTGAGTCTCCTTTTCTCCAGGCTAAACACCCCCAGCTCCCTCAGCTGGGATTCATAGGGATTGTGTTCCCAGCCCCTCACCAGCCTCGCTGCCTCCTCTGGACGTGCTCCAGGGTCTCAGTGTCCTTCCCAAACTGAGGGACCAGAGCTGGACACAGCACTCAAGGTGTGGCCTCACCAGTGCCCAGTCCAGGGGCAGAATTACGTGGTCCTGGTTGAAGTTGCCTGCAAGAACAAGGACTGATGATGGTCCTGAAATATTATCTAGCTGCTTATAGAATTAAGTTGTCCACCTCTTCTTCCTGGCTGGACAGACAATAACAGACTCCCAGTAGGATGCCAGCCTTGTTTGCCTTCGCCTTAATCCTTTCCCAAAGGCATTCAACTTCATCATCATTAATTTCAATACCTAAGGCATCAAAAGCCTCCCTAATATAAAGGCCCACCCCTCCACTTGTTCTCCCTTTTCTGTCTCTTCTGAAGAGCTTGTACCCGTCCAGTGCAGCACTCCAGCTATGTGAGTCATCCCACCACGTTTCTGTGATGGAGACTACATCATAGCTCTGGCTACGTACACGGCCTCCTCTTCTTGTTTGTTACCCATGCTGTGTGCATTTGTATGCATGCACCTCAGCTGGGCTACTGATTTTACCCCTAACTCAGGCTTGCCACCCTTGGGCCTGCTTCCAGACAGCCCAGCTGCATCTCCTTCCCCCGCAAACCTAGTTTAAAGCCCTCTCAATAATTTCCGCCAGTTCATGAGCTAAATGCCTTCTGCCCTTAACAGAGAGATGGATCCCATCTGGTTCCAGCAGAGCAGGTGCTGTAAAAATCTTAAT
Organism: Certhia americana; assembly: GCA_018697195.1. NCBI lineage: Eukaryota > Metazoa > Chordata > Aves > Passeriformes > Certhiidae > Certhia > Certhia americana. The sequence continues at coordinate 35,210,448 of CM031857.1, read as the reverse complement.
GATCAAAGAATCTGAAATTTTGCCAATGACACCAGCCCTTGAGCCACTTGTTAATAATGTGAGTTCTCCTATTCATTCACATTAATAATGTGAGTTATCCTAATTCCTTTCACTATTTATCTCAGCCACCAAAGGGACTGAGGAAAAGACTTCCTGTTCCCCTGTCCTATCAACCACTTGACCCAGTGCCTTAAAGTCCCTTTTAATTTCCCTGACACTCTTTTTCATCTCATCACTGCCAGCCTGGAGTATCAACAGTGGATAATAATTCTCAGTGGGCTGAATCAGCCCAGAGAGTCTGTCAGTGATATCCCATACCCAGGCCCCAGGGAGGCAGCAGACCTCCCTGTGGGATGGTTCCAGTCTACATATGGGGCCCTCTGTCACCCACTACGATTACCCTTCTTTTCTTTTTGATGTTAGAAGATGAATCGTACCTGGGAGGCTTACTGGGCAGATCATTTTCTTCTAAATCATCTAGCTGACTCCCTTAGATCCAGGACCTCATACCTATTCTGAAGTGGCACCTGGCTAGGGGATGGGGGTTGAGTGGAATTTTTATTATTACCTCCCTGATCAGGGACCCATTTCCACTCCCCTTCATCCACCAGGTGCCCTCCTATTCCCTGACAGTGGGATGTCCATCTTGGTGGGCTTCCCTCAAAGCTGGAAGGTATGAACTCCACCAATGTATTTCCCTTTCACTTCCCCTGATACTCCTTAGTCTTTCAACTTCCTCCCTAAGCTCAGCCACCAGTGAAAGGAGATCATTCACCTGTTCACACTGCAGGCAGGTTTTGTCCATAACAAGCCCCTGAAACCTCTGATAAGCTCAAACACTTCAGGCAGGAATGGGTCTGTACAGACACATTCTTTTTGGAGGGTTCCATTTGGTTATATACGCTTGTACTAACCACAGTTTTTGATGGTGTAAAAACCATTACTGACAGAAACCCCAACAGAAACACAGCAAACAACACACAGCAAACCTTTCTAGCAAGAAAACCTGCAACCTTGCCTGCTTGACCTGCCCACGCAAACTGCTGCATGAACCACCGTGCCATGCCCCCAGAGATGTGCCATGCCCCTGTCTGACTGCTCCAGGTCACCGTGCTCCCCAGAGGCCTCCTATAATCAGCCACTCAATGATGAGGGAAGCCTCACCCCATCACATTCCTGCATGACTCACAAGTGCAGTTCAGAACCAGTGCCACATCAGTTATTTCAAATTTAAAGCATCATTTAGGTCAAGTCACATGGGTGCCTTATTAAGGATAGCAGTTCATATCCTGAGGAGAACACAAGGAGCTAGATATTTCAAATAGCTTCCAAAGGGCTAATTTTTCATGAGTTTAGCCCCATCAGGTGAAGCAGAGGAAATTGCCATTTCATCCAAAAATACTTTTATGCATAACTCGCAACAAACCTAGCAGTTCCTAATGTGTTTTGCTTATCTTCATCATATCACCTTTATTTGGTGGTTTCCAGAAGTACTCTCGAAACATAATGGGAAATTCCACAAGACTTTGAGAGCTGTGGCTAAAGATCTGATATTACAGTAATTCAAACAACCCTGCATAAATGAAACACTTAAATTACATATAAAGCTGGTTTTGTCTTGCACTTCTTTGTATAAACTAGCTTTAAAGTATTGGCTCATTATCCATTCCATAATGTTTCTGTCATGTCAGGTTCTTCTGCAGTCACTTCTTGGGCAGATTTTCCACCTCTGGTAGATGAAGGACAGAGTGTGACCAATTGATAGACTAAGGATTATACAATATGTAAGTTCTAAAGTCATACATATTTACACCATGAGAATTAGAACACTATCAGAAAGAATCAGGTCTCCTTAGGAGGTTATCTATTTGCACATGTTCATTTTTATTTGTACTAAAGTGATAAAAATCTGTCTAGTCTTTTTCTATAACACAATAAATGTGTGAATGCAACCTGAATATCTAGCAAACAGAGCCTTTTTAGAGGAGGTTGTTGTAGGCAGGCCAGAATAAAAGCTTAAATTTAGAATTAATGAGCTCAGTTTGTGCCAATACCCTTTCAGGAAATGTAAAGTTTAATTATACTGTGTCAGTCCCTAACAGCTTGGATTTCCTTAGGTTTTTTAATGCACTCTGTGCTATGTCCTCTTTGCTGGTCACCAGGGACCAGGCATCTTAATCATATGTCCATTTCAAAATTAAACATTTTCCCTTTCTGTTTGCAATAAGTAATGAACAATGAGTCTCTATTGCTTTGCAAATGGGCAAAGGTACTGCAAAGTGGAATTAAAATTCATTTTCCTTCTAGTTCTCCAAATGCGCCCCTCTGAGTGTCCCAGCACCTCAAACCATGTGTTGATGAGCAAAGAAGGTGCTGAACATGAGAGATCACTCCAAAACACTCAAATAAAATGGTGGTTGAACATCTTCACCCCCAGCCATCATTTGCAACACCAGTACTGACAGAATATCTTTCATTTTCTGTATTTGAAGCTCCATACAAAAAAAACCCTCATGATCCTAAATGCTTTGGGCAACATATACATATTACTGATAGGAAAATGGATGGAGTGAAAGATTATTACTCATTTATTCCAGAAAGATCACAATTTACTTGACCAGGTTCAGCTCTCAATAGAAAGCCATTTGGAAATCTGAAAATCAGGCTTTGTTATTCTTACACACCATTTTTTTTAGATAATGTATTTTCAATAACTTTTCCATTCAGGAATAGCTGTTCCAACAGTACTTTATGCATTCATCTTGAATTGTTGTACATCAATATTTTATCTTCAGATTTTTTTCCTGTTTTAACCTACCGGACTATATAAAATGGAGAAAGAGGGAGGGATGGAGGGAAATGGAGGGAGGGATGGAGGGAGGGAGGGAGGGAGGGAAGGAGAATGTGCACCTTTAAACAGCAGTGTTGTTTTACTCCTTGAAACAGCTTTTCTAGTTGGATGAAAATTGGTAAACAGATGTAGGAAATTAATTTAGTGTCAATTGCCAGGAAACAGTCCATCAAAATATCTTTTACTGCACCAATATTTATGCATGTGACCGCAGGTTCTATTGTAATAAAAGATGGTATTTCTGACAAAACGTGGAATATGAGTAATTTGTAAAATTCATTCATTAACCAAAGTAGGCACATACAAGTAGCCATAAGTTAATTCAGCTTTCTGCATATGTAATCAATTTATGACACATATATAAAAATCTATTTTAATAATGAAATTTAAGCTGCTTACTTTCTGTACAACTTCTCATTTAAACCACCCAGGTTAATGTTGACTTTGGTTAAAAGGTTACATATCTGAGACAGAAACCTTCCACCTTTCCCTACTTTATGTCCTATTCCTGATGCAACTTTTATCGCTCCAGCTCTTCAAAGAACCTCAGTTCAAAGTTTGATTTTACTTGCAGAATTTTTGGCTCACGAATAGATGCATCATCAGTTTGGAGGCTCATTAGTAACCACAGTCTCAATTATTGGAAGTCTGGCTGGGTAAAAATGGCCTTAATATGTAAAAAGGCACCTTCATATCTAAGATACTGTAACTGCGTTTTCCTTCAGCTGCGTCAGGACTGTGCTGGTACCTGCAGCATTGTTACACACTTGAACTTTCAAGATTACCTAGAAATATTAGATTGTTTTATTAATTAAAAAAGAGGTTATTGCATGAAGTGTGAGTCTAGTATTTATTTTATAGTTTTCAGCTTTTCTGCTACAAAAGCATTCTGTTTTCATTGACTTTTTTAATGATTGAAACTGATACTCACACCCCATGGCAGAGGGTGCTACAAGACCCTCAACAAATCTCCAGTACTTGGTGGTACAGTTGCAGCTACAGTGACCACATTTCTCAACGAGGAAATATATTTGCCTGCACAATTTGGGAATGTTAATTTCCTGAAAATTATTCCCTTTGTAGTTGCACTGCATCAGATGCCAAATTAAGACTGAAATTTCTGTTTCCTATGTTTCAGATGTGGCAAAAATAGTTTACAAGGATGAGATATTAAACTGAGAAAAGCCACAGCACACTACTCCAAAGAGTAGAAGCTGAGCAAATGAAAATTTCCCAGTAGGCTTCTCTGCAGGTCAACAACAGAAAGTTCTTCTAGTTTGGTATTTGCCTGGTTTCTTCCAGGAAATGAGCTTTCTGGTAAGCTCATTCCACAACAATTGGCTTCCAAGAGTTTATGTAGTTTTGAAAGTTTTAATTCCAGAAATGGCATCCTTGATATAGGTTTAAAAGTCAGTGGCGCCTAACTGGTGGTACATAAATGTTAATTTGCTGTGCCATGCAACTCCAATCAAATCCATCCATGTATCTTCTGTTTCTATGAATCCACATGTTTGATCTTCATAAATCATACAAGGAAAGGGCCACTGCAAGATATTCCTTTAACAGTGGTGCTTCAGCCACATCCAAAGTCATGCAAAGGAGATAAACATAATGAATAAGGAAGAAAGGAATAGAAAGCAACCAGGGTCAGGGTGAACAGAAACATCTGGGACTGATCCAGGACCTATTCAAGAAGCATTGATGCTTGATAACTTTCTGAGCAAGAAGTTTTATGAAAATCTGACACAGCATGAAGTTTTTATCACTTAGAGGTCTATGAATTTTCTAGGGCACAAATTGCTGGTTTTACTTGGTTCCTTGTGTGCCTTGAATTTTGCTTCTTTACTGGTGACCTTGACAAAAATGTCAGGATTTATCTTTCTTTGGCCTTTGGTGAGGCCTTGAGACCTTGTCTCCTTGACTTGACACTTGGTGAGGAGCTTTTATCAGAGTCATTAAGACTGAGGCTGTTACTTTTTAGTTTCTGTCAGGTTTCTAAGATTTTTAATTTATTTAAATGCCAGCTATGCTCTGATAAAGGACACATAACCTCATACTAGCTACTGTGAAGAAAATAATTCTATCCCAGCTAAAACCAGAACAGAGGTTCATCCAGATAACAGACACCAAGAGAGCTGGTGTTTATTCTGAAGAAGAGAAGGCTCTAAGGTGACCTTATTGACCTTTTTTCAGCACCTAGAGGGGGCTACAAGAAAGTTGGAGAGAGACCTTTTAGAAGTAAGTGTAGTGACAGTGCAAGGGGGAATGACTTCAAACTGAAAATGAGTAGGTTTAGATTAGCTATTAGAAAGAAATTCTTTACTGTGAATGTGGTGAAGCACTGGATCAGGTTGCTCAGAGAAGCTGTGGATGCCCCATCCCTAAAAGTGTTCAAGACCAGGTTGGATGGGGCTCTGTGCAACCTAATCTTTTTGATGATGTTCTGCACATGGTAGGAGATTGGAACAAGATGATCTTGAAGGTCCCTTACAACATAAAACATTCTCTGACTCTCTGATTCTATATTCCATACCATGTGACATCTCACTCAGCAATGAACTAGAGAGAAGTTTAGTGGTGAGGGGGTCACTGCTTGATGACTTCCTCAGCATCAGTTGCTTGGTGGTGAGCAACTGTTTTCATTTCCATCCCTTGTTTTTCTTAGCTTTTATTCCACTCTGTTGTTTTCTTTTTCATTAGAAATTAGTGTTGTTATTGTTGATCTGGAGGCACAAATTAGTTAGGAAAACAGAAGGGCAGTAAAAAATGCAACACTGTGGGGTTTTTAACCTTTGCTTAATAGTAATGTCAGACTGTTTGCTGGATATATGCTCACACATGGAGAAATTGTTGTGTTACATTCTTTTTAGGTGCACACACTAATAATTAATGTTAGAGTCTGATCAAAATTTTTATTTTGCATCAGTGGTTCTGGGTAACTACCCAAAAGTGATCTGTCATTATGTCTCAGCTTTCTGTTTTTTTCAGTCTTTTCAACTTCAGTCTATCAGAAAAGATTCACTACCTGGTAAAGGTGAAAAAATTGAGACACCCTCAACATATAGTCACAGTGGAACAGAAAGAGGAGGAGGAATTCTGCCAGCAGCCTTGCTGATCAAATTGAGAAAGGAGCTGAGCTGAGAGGAAAGGGAGACAGTCTCTAGAAACAGTTACCCCAAATGGATTATAAAAGCTCCTCATCTCAGGTAGTTCAGACTCACTAATCCAGCCGGCAGAAAGCCTTCAGGGAAATTGATGAGTGGGGTTACCTGAGATTAATGAAAACTACACAAATAGAGCAAATTGGCAGAAGTAGGGGTAAGAGTCTGCCCTTTCATAAGTCTCATAGTTATTAATATTAAGAATCTGACATTACAGTAGATGCCTTTAATGTTCTAAGGTCTCCAAGGCCAAGAATTATGCTTCCTCCTCCTGTCTCCATCTCTATCCAAGTGCAGACATTAAACTAATAGAAAAAAGTGAAATGCTCTGTTCAAAAGAGGCTTATAATCAAAACACTCAAAAAGATATAGATAGTGATTGGAAATATTGCAAACTCTATGACCAGCATAATAAAACAAGATGAGTATTTATCATGTTCACTAGATCTACTTCTCCATCTACCCATTTTATATGCCTCTTCCTGCACTGTTTATTAATCTGGCTGTGTGTATATATATAAATGGAAAACATTTTAGGGTTTCCATCTCAAAAGCTCTCGTGCATTGTTTCTCTGGATCACCCTCCATCTGCCCTAAACTGCAGTCTGGTGTGGAAACGCAGAGCTGTATACCTGGGAACACCCCATCTTGGGGCAGATGGGGGCTTACAATGTTTTGGCAAATTCTCTCTGATGGAGCTCACATTTTCTGCTTCTTCAAGGGAAAAACAAGCCCTAGGCAGTGCTTTGGGTTCCTGGCAAGAGGAAACAATGGCTGCAGCCACACAGCCTTAGCCCAAGTATGCAGTTGAAGAGGACATAACTCCTACCTCCTGCTAAAGTCAGCGCATGGGAATGGGTCCAACCTGCCAAGCAAAGCATCAGTTTAAGACTCCTGTGAAGCTTCACCTGAGCTTCACTAGCACAGCCCCACGTGACTCTAAATGCAGACTTAACCACCACTGAACTCTTTAAAGAAAGCCAGATCTAAAATAGGATGTAGACACTTAGTGGAAGACAAAGTTTGATATCCACCATTGTAGTCTTCAAAACGCGGAGGCAGCTGCCGGCCCTGATGCGTCTGGCTCCTCAGTGCCTCAGCTCCTGGCAGCAGTGGTGCTCCCACTGCCTCAGCTCTGCCTCCATGCTCTGCCTGGCATGCCCCTCAATGCCCCTGTGCTGACAAGACTGAGCAGATTCATACCTGACTAATTCTCAGTTTTCCTCCCCCACAAAGCTCCTTTTCTCACTTTTCCAATTCCTGCTCTCTTCTCCCTGCCCCTCCTGCTGTAGGAGCAGTGAACAAGTGGCTATGTGGCCTTTGGTTGCTGGCTGGGGCTGAACCAAGACATCCATGGGGCTTTATAAAAATCAGAAAAAGCACAGGATCTTATGTCTCCCATTCCTGGCCTGCCGCAATAACCAACATGGTACAAATGCACATGGTCAAAGGTTTCCTGTTTCTTAATAAATCCTGAACTGCTTGATGAAGGGTGAAATCTTCATCACAGCTTTTACGAGCCTTGTACCTAAGGTCAAGAATCCCATGGCCTCGTGATCTGGGGATTGTTGTGGAAGTACAGCTAAGAATCAAGCTTAAGATTTAGAGGTGCAAGGTCTATAAAATCTATAAAATATCCTCTGTGGCTTTATAAGTGCTGCCTCTTTTCATTTTTATATATTGCCTCTGTGTGTTTGCACATCACAAGTAAACTTTGTGAAGAGAAATTAAATAGCTGCAATTTGCCTTTTTATAAAGCCAAGTTTGATTTAAGAGACAAAAAACTATACATCTGGATGCACACTGGTCCTCTGCTCTGAAAACAATAAAAGCATTTGTGATGTAATCTACCATCCAATAAAGAAATTAAGGAGGAAAATAAAAATTTAAAAATGCAAACAGGAAGAAATTAATTTCAAAATATCTCTTGAGTATTAATAAAGGTATAAGGGATATTCTTGCAGTGGAGATTCATAAAAGGATACTCTTATTAAGTAAATAATTGGAAATCAGAACAAGTACATATGTTAAATGGATAGGGCTTTCAGGAAGAGCATGGTGGACCAATGTGTTGAGACAATTAAAGAAAAAACACGGAGTATAGGTAATAACATGATGAAATTTTAAAAATTTACATGGGAAAGAAAGACAAAATTTCAAATTCACAAGGGAAACAAAAAGGCATTGTAGCTCTTCTTATGACTCTTTGAGCAAACCTGCATCAGCAATACCAAATTATCTCAGGCAGATGATATTTATAAGAGGGGAAATCATTGTGCCATGCGTTTGTGCAGATGGCATCAAAAATCATAGACATTTATACCATGTCTCAGATTTGTATATGCTCATTGTCCACTGAATAGATACACATGGGGTATCTGCTTCCAAGAACTCAAGTAAAAATAGACTGAAATCTGGAACTGTGGGAGCCCTGCAGGGCCTCCTGAGCTGCCAGTGGGTGTGTTACTGTTATACAAGGGAGACACAGAAAATACAAAATCAACAACAATACTTTTCAAGTATTCAAAGGTTATGATGAAAAAATGTTTCCAAATACAAACCTGTTGGTTTCAGAGTCGTAAGAGTCTCAAAAAAAAAAAATTAAAAAAAAAATAAAAAAAAAAAAAAAATTAGATCCTTCTTTTCTGATTTCTGAACACTGAAGGCTTCATGCAATTTTTTTCTTCCAGCTTTTCTCATCAAAGTCCAGAATATCTTTTTTCTAAGAAAGGCAATGAAAATTCCCACAGGCCCATATGATTCCAGAAACTGGAGGCCCAGAAAAAGCATTGCCACTAACTTGTGTTAGTTAGTGGCTTCCAGCGAGTCTCCAAATTCAACTGTTGTCGTGGCGAGGGTGGCCACGACAATCATTCTCTGATTTCAGGGGGAGGCCGGCCAAAAAATAAAACAGTGGGATCAATGGAGCAGCCCGAAAATAAAATCACTTCAATTGTAAAAGAAAACACAGAAACAATTCTCAGAAAACCCAATGCTGGATACAGGTTGATTCCAAACACTAGGTAGGGGTTAGCTCCAAAGATCAATAACAAGGGGGAAGCATCAATATATACACTTGGGGGTGGAACACTCTAGAAATATAACCATATGTGGAGTACAAGTAACCAATAGGGGAACAGAACTTGGGCTGATTAACATAGGAGCCTCAAAGGCTTATGGGAGGGGTTCAGGGCTCGCCCTAACTTAACAAATGTTTCCCAGGACTTAAAATTGGTGCTTAATGCATTTGTGGCAAGATCTAAGTGCCTTTGAGTTGCAGCTAGGCCAACTCCTACAAACTGTCTTTTCTGAAATTATTTGCTTTAATACAACGTACAGTACTATACCTACATATATATATATACACACATACATAGTATTTATAAAAATAATACTCTGTACATGCATGCAATGCATTTATGTTATTATCTATGTAGCTTGCTTAGTACAGATATAGCCAATTTATAGCAACTGTGGTTGTAGGGATGCTAAATCTCCTAAGAGAAAGTTCCTGCCAGAAAATCTGCTCCTCTGTGGACTCATCTCTGTGGGCTAAGGTTCCTGCCAGGACCCAGCTGTGGCCCTAACATTCCATAGGCTGCAGCTTCTTTCATAGCATATCTGCCAGCTCTGGGATCCTCTGGGGCTCCACTGTGGTCCTCCAGGAGCTGCAGGGGCACAGCTGCCTCACCATGGGCTGCACCAGGGGCGGCAGAGGAATCTCTGCTCCAGTGCCTGGAGCACCTCCTTCCTTTCCTTCTCCACCAACCTGCAGGGCAGTTCCTGTGACATATTTTCACTCCTCTCTCCCAGCTGCTCCGTAGCATTTTATCCCTTTCCTCAAATATCTTATTACAGAGGTATCAACAACATCATTGATGGGTCCAGTTTTGGCCAGTGGTGTGTCCACCTTGCAGCCAGCTGGAACTGTGTGTATGTGTGTGATGTGGGGGCAGCTTGTGGTGTCTTCTCACAAAAGACAGTCCCTTCAGACAGACCTATGAAGTCCAAAAACTAGGACAGATCTCGAAAATGGAAAGTAGATGGCTCAGTGGAAGGTAGTGTTTTACATCATAACTCACTGATTAAAATATCTTCATAAAATGTAGGAAAGGACAGTTAATTGTAGCCTCTTGGGAAGTACCAATCTTAGCATGATACAGAAAGAGTAATTCTTTCTTATTTCTTGGTGACAGTTACATGAAAGCTATAGGGTGAAGATCAATGAAAACCATCCTCTTAATAGAATAAGTCTCAAGTGTCTCTTTCTTTCCTTGGTAAGGAAGATAGAAATACCAAGGGGAAAAATTCAGCAGCTGAGCTGCTGAAGTGTTCCCATCATTCAGCACATGAACCAATTCAGTAAGAATTCCCCTGTAAGGCATTTAAATATCCATCTCCCAGAGGCCACTCTTCAAGCCAACAGCTGAATTGCTTTTCCTCACCTTGTGCCTATTTTTTTGCAGTGACATTTAGGGCACCAGTGAATGACTGGCCTCAAAGAAATCTTCACTATAACCTGAGGTGGCTTGGCAGCAACAGAAATCATTGCCATTGATTGAGTCATTACCTTAAGATTTCAGTCATTGATAAGAAATCTTCTAATTTTCTTGTAACAATGACAACAAAAATAAGCTCTTACAAAGCAAGAACCTCAGGGAAGCAAGGCTATACGAGAGCCAGAGAAGACTTTATGTGCACTCAGAAACCAGAAAAACTAGAGGGAGTAGAATCTACTGAAGAACCACAAGCAGCTTTAGATGTTCTTGAGCTAAGAATAGTTAGTATTTTAACTATTTATAAGGGTTTATGAGAGGCAATATCAGGGACTTGCACATTTCTTGCTCTCCCTCTGTTGCTTTTTTGATGGTTAGTGAGAATAGATTGTTGTACCCTTAGTCTAAGTCCTGATGGACATTTTTATGCTATGCAGTAAGTGAAAATAAGACAGATGATATCTTTTTTGTTGTGGGGATAACAAGCCTTCAGCCAATAGGAATCCAGGGTAATTGGGCAACAATTTTTTTGGCCTGCAGAGATCATGCAGTACTGGTTAGGAAAATTGTTCTCTTTGGCACCATGCAATTTGACAATCTGAGCATTTATATTGTAATTTTTAGCATGATGTAAAATGTGTCTATGAATAACATGTTGTGGTGGGTTGACACTGGCTGACTTGCAGGTGCCCACCAAGCCACTCTATCACTCCCCTTCTCAACTAGATGGGGTGGTGGAGAAAATATGATAGAAAAGGTCATTGGTCAAGATAATGACAGGAGCATCACCCAGAAGTTACAGTTGCAGGCAAAATAGACTTGACTTGGGGAAGTTAATTAAATTTTTTGCCATTATTTTTTAATTAAATTTTTTTAATAACAAAGTAGGATAGTGAGAAGTAAGAACAAATCTTAAAACACCTTCTGCGCACCTCTTTCTTCTTTCCAGGCTCAACTTCACTTTAAATTTTTTTGCTTCCTCCTCTTAAGTAGTGCAGGGGTATGGGGAATGGGGAATGACATTTTACAGTTCATAGCACTTCATGTCTACTCCCAACTCTTCCAAGGATGCCAATATCTCCTCTGAGCTTGTTTCCTTTCCTGCCATTGAACTGTGGAAAACAAGAAAGACATCCCAAGAGGAGGATACATTTTTTAGGTATCTGCCTTAGGAAGCCAGGAGCAGTCTTTGAATATGATTTGACACTGGATGTGACAGAAACACACATGACCAGCACAAATAGCTGGCTGACCTTTAGGAAAAAATTTGAGTGAGATGCTTTATCAAGTGTTCTAGTAAGTCTGCCTACAATAAATAAAACTGAAATCTAGAAAAGTTTAATTGAAAAAAGGTAAGGAGTACACCACAAATATGGAAAATTAGATATATAAAAATTCTCTTTCTTCTAATAATCCTAAATTAACAGTAACTCCTGTAAGGAGATTTTAATTTTATATATATATATATATATAGTGTTAATATTTTGAGAGAATATCTTGGTTTTTGCCAGGAACTATATCTTCTCTGAGGCAGATGACTTTATATTTCTCTTTTCTTGTCTATATATTTTTAGTTTCCTTCCTTTAGTATTTGAAATGGTTTGTCTTATTTGCATCTTCTTTGATGCCTTTTTATAAGACAAAATGAGACATCAGTTTATGGTGGTCATTTTTTATTAGAAGTCAATTGGTTATTTGTTGGGTCTATTTTACCTTCCTCTATTTTATCTTATGCCAAAGACAGTAACAGATAATGAAGATGATTTTTTCCTTTCCAACTGAGATTTTACCCAATTTCAGACAATATTTATGCTGCAACAAATGGTCCACTCCAGGTCAACTGGTAGAATGGACATTTCTAAATTACTATAAACACATTAATATTTTCATAACTCATTATGAAGTTTCAGCTAGTTAATCTGTAATAACACATTCTATCAGCCAACAAATCTATGTAATTTTTCCTTTGTTGTGTTCTATTTTTTCCCATTTTTGTCTCAATGGTTGTCCTGTTAGTGATCTGTATAGTTTTGACAGTTTGTGGTTGACCCCATTACACTGATCTAATTGATGACCACTCGACTTTTGATGGCAAAGCAGCCGTATTAATCATGCTACACATCTTACTTCTTTTACCACATTTGCCCTCTGAGAAATCCTTTAGCAAATTATATCCACATGTTAAGCTCCTCTGAACAATCAGTCCTGCTGAAGACTTAGCCACCAAATCCATTTCTTTTCTTTAGAACTCAGTCCCTTAATTTTTAGCAATTTCGCCTTTTTTGCACCTGGTTATAACCAAATTATAAGAACATTTCATGCACAAAGAATAATCATTTTAGTACAGGCAAGTGGAGTTAACACAGAAGCTGTCAAATTATTTGAATTTTAAGTACATAACAGCAGCTTGCAAGCTTGAAAGGCTTCACTGTTCTTTCTTTTTCCTATGTGCAGAAAATTACCTGGAATATTTAAGTCTATCCCTTCTTTGTGGTTTCTCCAGTGCTCAGAGTTCTGTCTGACAGGAAATAGAAATAGACTCATTAAGGAGAGATTTTGAAAGAGCTGGGTTGTAACTAATGAAAACTACCCATCTCACTCCACCAGTCAAATGTTAAGTGAATTAGAAAGAAGTGGCAAAAGTACTAATTTCTATAGGGCAATTTTAAGGATTCAATTGCAACAGAGTTTCAAAGCTCACAAATCTGCTAATCCTTCACAGACCCAAAGGTTGCTATTGTCCAAACACAAGAGTATTAGTAGGCGAACCAACAGGCTGCTTAAGTGGGATAAAACCTTTGTAATTATTTATCTTTGCACAATGAAGGTAGCCCTAACATTTGTTAATCAAAAGTTGCAGATCTTGTCTCAAGAGATTTATGGTATATGTACTGATTGCACTCAAGTATGAGGCTACAAAAGTGTGCTAGCAGTAAGTTAACACGTGTACTTTATTGCTGGATTTTATTTCAATTATAAGTGGCTTTAATACTCATCATTCTGTATTATAGGTCTCATAATGGAGCTACTCTTACAGGGGCATTTTAAATAACAGGAATAATTCAGTTTGTTAAAATATTTTTTGAGATTTCATAGTGGAAATTTTCTTTTGCAGGTACTGTGGATAGTTCTTTGAAATTATTTAGTTTTATTATTCCACCTACCAGAATAAAAAAATTGCATTAAAATGTTAGATCAGGGTATTTTCTGATAAAGAAATATCTTGTATGTTTTGTGTGAAGTAAATCAGAAGATTATGAAATGTGTTTCAGGACACCTGGGCATCTAGGCAAGTGAAAAATTTAACCTACTACTGTAAAATACAGTGGTTTTCTCAATAAATCATGGATTGAAAAACATCTCTATACAAAGCATACACAAAAGAAATCACTGTAAGTGATCTACCATTCTATTAAAATGCTGACTTTAACTTTCACTGTGCCTCAGCAGCAAGAAACATTGTGGGATTTTTCAAAAGACATTCTCATGACATTCATCACATTGATTACTTCATAAGGTTTTCCTTTCTGCCCTTGTTTAACTGTAAAGGATGTTGCTGCCTCATTGTCTGCCCTTGGGGCTCAATCCACACACACAGCTCGCAATGTCTGGATCCCACCAGGTCACAGAATCATAGAATCATAGAACAATTTGGGTTGGAAGGAACATTAAAGATCATCTATGTCTAAATACCCTACCATGAGCAGGAAACCTCCCCCTAGATCAGGTTATTCAAAGCCCCATCTTTGAACACTTGTCCTTGAATGTTGCAATACGACACGAGATAAATCACATGCAGACAGCTCTTCTCAAAGAGGAGAGAGGAAAGGGAAAGTTTATTATGAAACTCCGACTTACATAGCATTGCAAAAGTGAACAGTCATTGGAAAAGAAGGTTGCCACCTCTCTAGTCACACTGGTCAATACAAAGGTCCATCAATTCTCCCTTCCTTTAGAAAAGAATGTAAACAATTGTTTACAGAGACGTGTGTGTGTGTGTGTGTGTGTGTGTGTGTGTGTGTTTGTGTGTGTGTGTGTGTGTGTGTGATCTGACTCCAGGAATTCGAAAACATCAGAAGGCTAGAAAGAAACATGTAAAAGCAAGCGTGACACTTAAACACTTCCAGAGATAGGAACTGCAACATCTACAACATCTCTGTTCAGCAAAGAGCAACTTGAAAGAGAAATCTCTTTATATGACACAGTAGCATGCAAAAGTCTGTTGAGGGTGAAGTCTCAGAGAAATCTCTTTCCAATTCCCCTCCTGAGAAGCTATATTTTGGCATCCAAGAGAGATTTTTCTAGGACATACAGGAGCATTGGACTCAGTTACATTCACCACAAGTTTTAAAAAGTGTAATATTTTCCTTTTCACAATGCACTGAGTATGCTTCTGTCCTGTACTGCATTGCCTCTGAGCTGCAAGGGGAAGGAATGGAAACAGTACAATTGCCTTGAGAGTTATCTAGGGTCCGTCACTGCTCCAAGAATCTTCCCGGGAGCATATTACATTTGAATTTTCGGGGACAATAAACCTTCAAGAAAGAAACAAATTTCCTGAGGAGAAGGATAACCATCTATATCCACAGATAAACCTTATGATACAGTCATTACTGCCAGAAGAGACAACCAAGGCTTGCCAAGGGGCGTCATCCCTAATGCGTTATATCCAGCTTCATTTTAACACAGAAAAGAACAAATCTTCCACAGCCGGTCCCAGGGGAAGATGTGTGACTAGTCTTTTTTCTCAGTGTGGCTCCATTTTCCTAACCATACATTATTTCATGGAAAAACAAATACTCAGTCGTTCTGCACTAGTAGACCCTGAGCACTGTCCTCCACCTGGTCATGTTTCTTTGTGTATATTTATTCTAACTGGGGTCATTAACCCAAGATTAGATGTTTTGGCCAATGTTAACAGAAGAATGTGTGCTGCTGTTTTCCCTGTAGCATTTTTTTGCTTTCCTTATCTTAGGAAGGAAAACAAAGGAGACTTGAGTGCAAGAAACCATTCCAGCCTAAAAAGCTTTAGACCATTAGTAATTCTGGAATTAAAAGATTAAAACACTTGTTTCAAGTGCTAAGTAGTCATGTTCTCTTATTAATGTCACACTCTACTAAGCATTATACAATGCTTTATAATGCATGGATTCATCCATCCCACACATCCTGTACAGAAAAGTGCTTTGGCTTGCGTTTGAGTGCTTTCCTAAATCAAGATGCCAGGACTTATACTCTCTGACATTCATTTCCGCTTCTCACTCTCCCCAAACCCAATTCTCAGTGCCCTCAAATGTGTTCACTTTAAAAGTCACACTTTAAAACTCAGTGATTTTATGAAGACCCAGAGCAGACACTTGATCTAGAGACATCCCCAAACATCATATGCCCCAACGCTTCGTTGAGTCAGATCTACTGGGCCTTAAAGGGACTATGCACTTGCATTTCCTGCTGAGGCATTTCTATCTGGGTTCCTGCAGAGGCATTTTTAACATACGTCTGAGTTGTCTGTACTGCATAGCTGGATCTATGACAGACTCTCAGAGACAGACATTTATCACTCCTGCATTACCATACTCTGTTCTTGCTGTGCTGTGGGGAATAGCCTTACTTATCACATTAAAAATGCAAGGAACAATTAAAGAATCCCACTCTTAATGAGATGGTACTTCTCCCATCAATTTTAAGCAATGAATATTGCAAGCTCCGTTTTCTAGCAGGTTAGAGTAGTACTGACAACTCTCTGCTGTCAAGGGATAGAGGCTCCTGCTGAAATGTGCCGAGCTCCTGACACTTGCAGGATCTGCACTGAGACTGTGTGTTGGGTGGCTGTCACATCTAATTAATGTCAATCCAGTCCAGAGATCCTACCTCAAAGTCACAGTCCTTGGCCAGACAGTGCTGTTCCAACTAAAATACATGGAGTGAAATTCATTGAATATACTAAATATAGGATGTGCCAATTTATGAAGGGGCAGGGAGAGCTAGACTAATTTCTATTTAGAAATGTCTAATTTTTTTCCATGGAAACAAATGTATGTGCAATGATTAAAATGTTAGAGATCTTAGGGAAAAAAAATGTGAAAATACTATAGACCTTGGGAGAAGAAATCCTTCATCATGAGAGGATGTGTTCATCTCTGACAAAATATAAAACCAAAACCGGCACCAGAGAATACACAGCATTAATTGCTGCACTAATCAAGTGAGCCAGTGTAATAACTCATCATTGCTCATTCTAGAAGTAGCTACTGCAAGTGTTCAAGAGACTGAAATAAGGCATCCTTCAATTTTTTAAACAAAGGAGGATTGTGAAGCCATGATGTTTAGCACTGAATTGATCTAGCTGGAGCGTGTATGCTCCTGCAGAATAAAAATAATGCAGGAACAAGGTTCAGTCCTGAACCTCAGTGTTGAGGGAAAATGTAATTCCCACTACCTAAGATATTCAATCCCTTTTCTAATCAAGTTGTATATTCAAATTTGTAAAAAGCCTGAGTATAGCTTATATATATTTGTGTGTAAAACCTTTTACAGTCCTTTAGTTTGGATAATATTGCAAAAAAGAGACAGAGTATTATGAATAAACTTACTTCTTTTAATGATAATTTTTGAAAAATAGGCAGAAGAGGGTTGTTTGCTAATAATCTCTATGAAACTTGTATGACATTGCTCAAAGTATGGACAGAGATCTCAGACTGAGCATGTCTATGAAATTATGAAGGGAATGACAACAAGAAAGTGATTGGCCCAACACTGTTGAAAGAAAATGCTTTCATTGTGTCAAGGTTTGGATTCCTACTTGGAATAATTTATGTAGGAAGAGACCTTTGCATCCCATTTAGTCCACCTGTCTCATCAAAGGAGGTCTGATTTCAAACTTAGAGGATTCTCAGGTTATTTACTGGTCAAACTTCAAAAATCTTCAAGGAGGAAAATTCCACCACCTAACTTAGACATTTTCCTTGTTGGAAATGTGGAAGCTGTGTTTCTTGCAGCTTGTCTTTAATTGTGCACCTCAGAGAAGAGTCTTGTGCCATTTTCACTACTTCCCTTAAGACCATTTAGGATTCATTTAGGGTGTCATCTCCTAAATTATTTTGCAGAGATGCTGACACACCTATGTTACCAGTTCAGGCAGCAAATTTAACTCAGCTTTCCAGAAGCAAAACATGAACAGAAACAGATATCATTGCAGGGAAATAGGATTTTAAAAGCAATGGTCTCTCTAGTCATGCAGAAAATATGTGTCTCATCTTGATTCAAACATTCAGTGAAAACAGTTAGGGATGACTGTCACTGTTAAATGCAATGAAAATTTCCTTCAGTTTAGTCAGCATCACATAAGATGATAACTGTTAAATTGGTTAAAGTTAAATGTACTTTTATTGCCAGTATTCTTGAGTCCAAATGGGAATGCATCCAAAACCAAACTTGTGGACTTCATTTCTACAGGAGAACTCCCTCAAATGGAGGATGTCTGTAACTAAGATGGTAATTTTCTTCTGCAAATTCACCACAATACATCAATTATTTTGCTCATATATTAAACTTGTTATAATTTGTGGACAGTAAATTCCAAGAAATTCTCACATTCCTTTTATGCTGTGGGACCTAGAGCTGGATGCAATGCATCAAGTGGGGTCTCCCTTGAGGAGAGGAGAAGAATTAGCTCCTTTGATCTGCTAGGCGCCGTTCTTTTGACACAGCCCAAGACACAATTGGCTTTACAGACTGCAAGAGCACATTGCTGAATCATGTTATTCTTTTGGTCCACCAGCATCTCCAACTCTTTCCACCTAGGACTAATCTTGACCCATCCTCTGCTCAGCCTGTACTTGTGCTTGATTTGATATGTGTGTGGAATTTTAATTGGTGATATCCCCCATGCCTTCTATTTGGTATGTGTGTATATATGTGAGTTTGGGCTTTTTTTTTTTTTTTTTTTTTTTTTCTCCCTTGTTTCTTTGTTTTGGATCTCATTTATTTGCCCATGGGTTTTGTTGTTGGTTTTTAATGTGTTTTTCAGGGAGAACATATGCATACCTATTCTCCAAGACTACAGTGTTTTGTACTGAAATCCTTTGCATTTGATTTCAACTTCCTGCCAACCAGGAAGGTTTCAACCTTGGACCAGTGAGCTTTTCTGAATTCTATGTTGGCAGAGAGGTTCACTAATGATATGGCAAAAAGGGGTGGCAAGGAAATACAACACCACAGGAGAAGAATGCATGAGCAGATAAGACCCACAAAACCTGAAGGGTTTAACAGGTCTTGTGTGACATCCAGACAATTCTACTTGCAGATTAGTCACTGCTAATCCTTTCAGGCTTAGTGACTTCTGTGGGCTTCAGACAGGTTAAATTGGTATTACTAACAGTTTGGAACACACTGCAAAAGAAAGAAAAAATAGAGTGTTGCAAAATATTCATTCATTTGATTCCAGAGATGATATTAAGCAGCTGTCAGGTATTATCAGCAAGGGCATAACACTTAGAAAGTATTTAGAATGTGTCCACACTATGTATATCTACATACCTAAATATATAAGCTGTCTTATGCTTTGGGAATATATATATAACATGTTCTCTCTAAATTGGTTTTAGTATTTTTTCTTTCAACCTTGGCTATAAGATTTTTTTCTGTAAGTTTTTCCTCCTGCTGGTTTTCTGGAGGTCTCTATGCCTGAAAAAGACAAACTTGATTTTCACACTAAGTTGAACCATGACTGTGGGGTTTATTAGACCCCAGTATTAATATTGGACCCCTATATTAATGGTGGTCTATTCTCGTGCAATAATGCCACCATTAATTTTGCAACTCTCATCTCTATACATTTCTATAATATAGGCTCATAAAACTCAAGCAGCAATCTGAAATTTCTGTATTTCCTGTTCCTTTAAAGGTTACCTAGAAACATCTGCAGCACAATAGCAGTAAACTGTAACTCACCTAAGAATACTTGCTGTAAACTGCTCCATTGTGCCAATTAAATGCAGTATGAACTCTACACAGGGGAGCACTTTATTGCTTCATTATTGCTTTTATATAATTTTAAGTCCTATTCACTGCAGCAACAAACATCCAAGCAAATATTTAAAAAGCTAAATGGGGAAATGTAGAACAAGTTAATCTGCTACTGGAAACTTAAATGTGTGCAACTCCACATATGGCATATCTGTGTTCAGGGGGCAATAAAATATTTTCAAAGGCACCAAGAAAGCGGCATATTTGCCTTTTTAATGCATAAAATTAGACATAATGGGAAGGGATCTGACTGGTAGAGTGGACAGACTTAACAAGTGCTGGTGTTACACATATTGCAGTGATAGTTTAGGAGAAGCATAAACCTAGAAAGGTCCAATTCACTGTAACAAAAAAAAAAATGGCTGTGTGGGAGCATAAGGAATTGCCTGTTGAATAAAGAATTTTGCCAGCAATGTAATTCATCAGCACTGCAGCAGGTTGAAAATTCCTGTCAACAATTGCCGTTGGCGCAATTAACATTTCAGCAAAAGTAAAAATGTTTTGAAGTTGTTTCCTTTACAAGTCTCCAACTGTCTGAGTTTGGAGAGTCAAAGCCCTTGAGCTGCTATTGAAAAGCCAGTGAGGTGGGACAGCTGATGTCTTTCTTGTGTGATTAATGACAAAACTGGAGAGATTAAACAGCAGGTGCCTCAGAACTGTTGCAATGATGACAATTTAGTTTCATTAGAATGTTTTCTCTGCTCTTTCTGTTATTTTATCATAGGATTTTTTGTCAAAGCCTTTCAGCTTTCAGTCTGCATGATCATAGAATCATAGAAGGGTTGGGTTGGTAAGAACCTTAAAGACCATCTAGTTATGACCCCTCTGCCTTGGTCAGGGACATTTTCCACTACACCAGGTTACTCAGGGCTGCATCCAATCTGATCTTGAACACTGCCAGGGTTGGGACATCCACAACTTCTCTGGGGAACTTATTCCAATGTCTCACCACCTTCACAGTAAATAATTTCTTCCTTATATCTAATCTAAATTTCCCCTCTTTCAGTTTGAACCCATTAGTCCTGTTCCCTATCACTATAGTTCCTGATGAAGGGTCCCTCTCCAGCTTCCCTATAGGTCCATTAAATGCCCTGTCATGCCCTAGTACAAACAGCAACCAAGGAAGACATAATTTAATGTGAAGCCATAAAATGCTGCAAAGATATATTTCTGTTTCTGAAGTGATTTATGCATAATGTTCTGCACTTTTAAACTAATTTTGGCTTTTTAGGATTGCACTATATCTACATCAGATCCTCCAACAGGGTGTTCCCTCTGAATTGTCCTGTTCTAGATATGTTTAGTCCATTTGACAAGCCACAAATTGAAGAAATGACTTCCTGTCCTTGGCAGCAAGACTGTGCCAATACTCCACCAAATTTCCCAAACTTCCCTAGCAACCCTGTAAAACAGATGAAATTCAGTTCAAGAGGGAAAAGTGAGTGAAAAAATGCAATGAGGATATTAATGATACATGGTGGAAGGCAACCAACTTGGCTCTCTCTGTGTAATCCCTGTAGGCTTTCTGCTTTGAAATAAAAGTAATTAATTCAGAAATGCACAAAGCCACTTCATGAAAAGAACATCTATTTTAGGATTACACCACTTTTATTTCAGAATGCAGTCGCCACTTGAGGGAAATTCCAAAGTAGATGTGAAGTAACACCTAATGAACCTAGCTAAGTTTCTGGTGATGACGAGGTCATAATGTCACTTGCCACCATGAAATACCACATAATCTCATGAATTTACATTTCATTGTGTTTATGGTACAATTTCTTGCTCACATAAACAAGGTCCCCGTGTATCTATTCAGCCCTAGTTACCATAGCCACCTTTTAGAAAGTCAGTTAAAAAGACTTGTAGAAAATTTATGGTATTAAGATCCTAAAGGGTTTTGAAAGAGAGAGGTGAAGATACAATCAAAGGATGCATCAAGAAATCAAGAGGTCTTAGTTAGAGGTCAAAAAAAGCACTTAATTTTGGCTTAGGGTAGGAAGGAAAAGGAAGAGAAGCAGCAGTGAACTTGTTCTGTACTATAACCCAGAGCTTAGAAACAGAAATTCAGCTGCATATTTCTGTTTACCAAGCAGGTAGAATATGGCTCAAACCATATTTTTTCAAGGTGAACCATTGAAGGGTTTCAGAGAAACTTCAAGAGAGAAAATGCACTTGGTATGGTAACTCAGAACTGAGACAGTGGGAGTCCTTGCTCCTCATCTAGTGTTTACTCACCTGAGCAGACTCTCAATCCTCCGACTCCCAGGTGTAAACTACTTGCAGATTTCTGGATTTTCAGATATAAGGAAGAAATACTTTGCTGTAATGGTGGTGAGGTACTGGAACTGATTACCCAGAGAAGTTGTGGGCTCCCCATGCTTAGAGGGGTTCAAAATCAGGTTGGATGGGGCTCTGAGCAACCTGGTCTAGTGGAAAATGTCCCTGTCCATGAGAGGGAGGTTAAAACTAGATGGCCTTTAAGGTCCTTTCCAACCCAAAGCATTCTATTACACAATTCTATGATATTTTCAAATCATTTAATCTGTCACAGTGAATGGCACCACTTCATTTTTTCATTTATAAGAGACTATTATCTTTGAATATCTACTACAGTCCTCACGATCTCAGAGGAACAAAAAAGGAAATAAGTAGTCTCATTATTTTACTGCCAGTATCTGCCCAAGAAAAATTTAAACACTCTTTCTGTATGATGTGATTATAATTGAGCTGAATTAGATTTTAACCTCTGAAGAAAACCAGAAAAATGTAATTGAAGCCAATAGTTAATTTGCATTTTACTGTGTGATAGAATTCTGGACCTACCTCAGGTCACTTCTTCAGTACTGGTTTACCAAGTATAAAATCTGCAATTGGGAAACACATTTTTAAAATAATAGTTCTTACCCTACTTGGCCTGCCAGTTTCTCTACAGGATACAAATGGACGGTTCAGACGTGTGCCCCACAGATGAATTTCAGTTATTTGTGTATTGAAACTATCTCAATACTCTGACAGTAGTTCCATTCACACAAAACAAAGCACATATTCAAGTAATGATGCATATATAATGTGAGGTCTCTGTTTCCAATTTACTTCATCCTGTAGCTAATTGCCTCACTGCAGACTGCCAATTAGTTTGACTCCCAGCTGTATTCAGGGAACCAAGTGGGAATGCCTGCATAAGTCTTTGAAGTCCTTTACATTATCTGCTAATCTAAAAAGCTTATCAACTCAGCATTTGAGAGGAAGAAATAAATACTTATGAAAAAACATTAATCTTCTTGAAGCTTTAGAAACTGCTTTGACACAGTAGGAGATGCTAAAGCGAGGCTTTGTCACCAGTCCACTGCTCTCAATTCTGCCAGGATGCTCTGATAAAACTGAAACTATAAAAACCTGCTGTTTTATACAATTCTCTAGATATCAATGAAATTCAGTAGGAAGGAGCAATATGATGTTTTTGTTAACCTGTGCTGATTATCAACACTAATAAACTCTAGACTTGACTGGTTGAAGAGTTACAACTGTGCTTGACATTTTGTGCCTCAGAGACAGTGTCACCACACCATGTTAAAGGCAAGTGAGAAAGTGCCAGGAGGCTGGGAAAATTCTTGAACTGTTTGACCTGAAGGTGGAATATTTATTTTCTTTCTTTAGCAGCAACAGTAAATGAACAAAAAGATAGATATACTCACTGTGAAGCCCTAAATTCTAAACTTATTTCTGCTGATTATTCCCCTACAGTCATGTTTTCCTCCAACAAAAACAAAAGCTTTCACATCTGCTTATGTACACTATGGGCTGATGGTGAGTGTATAATTAACTAATAATGATATTGCACTTCAATAATATTAGATTTGGTTGTCTGAAGGCTATTGCAGCATCCTCAGTAAATTCAAGCAGCTGGTTGAGAGTCAGGTCCTCCGAACTTGGATGAGGCTTGCAAAAAATACCTTAGGCCCAGGAACAGCTTCCTGTGGCTCATAAACTCAGAACACTATCTTACCTTTTCTTAGGCCTCAAGAAATGAGGAAGGATCTGAGCTTCTGGAGAAACTTCTTCTCTGTCCTATAAGTAAGGAAAGCCAGAAAAAGGGTTTGATTAGGTTGGTAAAGACACAAAACAGAATTTCTGCTTTTCATTACTTCTGTTCGCTGTTTCAACATTCTTTCAGGCTCTACTAACTTGGTTTGCTTTCAAACACCATTCAGTTCCATCAGTGTCATGTATATCATGTTCTTAGTGTTCTTTTCCTTTCCCAAATCTATTGAGTCAGAAGCAAATCTTTTCATTAGCTGCTGGGAAGACCTTAGTGTTGATATTTTAGTTTTCTTTCTAGGGGTTGTTTTGGGGGTTTTTTTGGTCATTTCTAAGCATTTGTTGTCATATGTGAAGGTGGGTTCCTGAAGGAGTTACAAAATTAAACAAATAATTGTGATCTCTTGTTGATGTTTATCTTTCTTCTTTGTTGTTGTTTCTTTTGAACAAAGTATCCAAAGTTGTTTAAACTGGAAGCCTGAAATCATGTTTTTGCAATGAAAAAACAATTTGATTTTTGTCCTGGAGTAAGTAATTCTTAAACCTTGCTAACATAGGAGTGGGAGTAGAAGGAAAAAATACTACAAAACTTCAAAATGTGTTCTTTCCATTTGTCATGAATTATTCCTTCCCAACACCTTCTTCTTCATTATAAATCTCTGCCTTCTCTTTTTTTCATTTTCACTCTTGAGTCATATCTATACTTCACACATCCATATCTTTACTTTTACATTTACTGTTGTTATTTCAAATGCAACAATATTATGTAAGTATAGGAAAGAAACAACTTTCTCTTTCCAAGTTGTTTGTATTTGCTTCCATCATGGATAGATGGATGCATGGATAGATGGACAGCCTAACATAGGCATAAAATAGGTACATAGGCATATATGGATCACTGCAGAATATACATTAACATATCACATTAAAAATCTTTTAGTTTTGCATATTAATATATATATCACATAAATGTTCCGTTATACACAGACTTGACATTAAAATGAGAAAAAAGAAAAGTGAGGCAGAATAAGGCACTGGGCCAGAAATTAGAAACAAAAAAAATGAGTTTCAAACTCCTTGAAGTATTCTGGTGTAAAATCAACTTTTTTGCTGAGCAGTCCCACTTGATGTGGGGGAATGGTGTGAAGCTATATTTTTGCAAGTGATAGCCTGTAATTCCCTAGGCTCAGAAAATGAAACAGGCAGCTCTGCAAAGTCATTGGACCACAGGGCAATAACTTTGTGAATGGTTAAAAAACCAGAGGACCTATGGTTTTCATATCATCTGAAAGCTGAGAATAAGTAGCAGTTAAGGTGTGATTTCTTTCATCACTAACAAATTTTTTGAAGGGACTGGCAATTTTTATGACAAGTGATCTTACTCCCAATTAAAGCATCACTGTAATTTGTCTTTTCCTGGCATGTAATTTACAGTGTTCAAGCAGAGGAGGAAAGAAGAGTGGAGACTACAGAAATCACATTCCTTATGTAGAGGGAAAACCAGTAGCACGGGTGCAACTTAATCCTGATATCTCCCAGACTGGGTGGAATAAGAGCACTGCTGTTGGCAAGAAGCTTCATACAGAATGATATGACATACTAAAAGTTCCAAGACCTAAAAAATATTTCAAGTACATGCTAAAATAATGCTGTTGCCTCTGCAACTTAGAAAGTTAGTGACACTTAGAAGGTCTTGTTTTAAAGGTTGAAATAATGTGGACATACTTATTCACATAGCAGGTATACAATTCACAAGAAGTGCATACCTACTATAATGTCATATAAAGTCATTTTATAGACTAGAGTAGGAGCTCCTTCAACTAGAAAGTTATGACTTTTGGATTAAAAATACCCACATCAAACACATACAAAAATACATTGATGACCTTGGACTAGCTTAATAATGACTCAGGGAGCTGTTATGATTCCATCTGTTTCCACAGTAGTGAACCATTCAGCAGGAGATGCTTGTGAAGAAATCCTAATTATACAGCCTGGACAGTTCTTAAAACTTTCAGGATGAATGAGAATAGCAACCCGTTTCCATTCTAAAAGGAAAGGAATAAAAAGAAAATAATTAACAGAATCAGAGCCTTGCTAGGCTCAGAAAATGCAGCTGCTGTCTTTCCAGGGTTACTCTTCAAAACATACTGTCTAAAGAATAGTCTTCACAGAAAAAGAAGTTAGCACACTTTGACAGAAATAGCCAGAGATTTTCCAACCAGTTACAGCAGATGGCAGTTCAAAAGACAGAGGACATCTGTTTATGATTCATCTGACTTTGCAAAAGACTATGAGAATTTGAGATAGCGCTCTCAGCAGAGTTTTTATTCCTCATAGGTGAGAATGGAGTCACCTCTATCTGGCAAAAGGTTGGCCAATTTGCCAAGTAATCCTCATTACTGATCAGGAAGTTACCTTAGGCAATATGCAGGTCTTCAGGGAAAAGTTACAAGATGTGGATATGTAATGATTTCAGACAGAATGCTTTGCTCCTATAGATGAAATCTGCTTTCAGAATGTTTTTTCCTTTCCTTTTTGTAAATGAAGAGCCAGGAAGTCAGCTAGGAAAAAATTCTTTCACAAGTGTTTCATTTGTAGTCACAGAAATTATGAAACAAACTATTGTTGGTGGAGTTGCAAAACTGCAGTGGTTCGATGATAATGATTGTCTCAACTATTTTCCTTCTCCATTTGAAGCATCACTGACAGCTGAAAAATATAATTTGGTACCATGCCAAAATAACTGTGACTTTGTTATGAAAGGATATCAAGAAATTTTCCACAATCAACGATGATTTTATCTCTTGCCAGCTGGTCTCATGCATTTCAAAAATGGTATACTTAAACTCATTTA
This sequence comes from Certhia americana, assembly GCA_018697195.1. Lineage (NCBI taxonomy): Eukaryota > Metazoa > Chordata > Aves > Passeriformes > Certhiidae > Certhia > Certhia americana. The sequence continues at coordinate 35,184,018 of CM031857.1, read as the reverse complement.
CTAGAGTTAACTGCCTTCAACGTACTTAGGGCTGCATAAGAAAATGAAGTTAAATAACAATGACAGAAAGTTTATTCTCAGAATTTCTCCACAGATGTGCTAATTAACTTCAGTAGATTTAAGACATGACCTCATATAGGCAGAGCAGCTGTCAGATGACCACACAACTTTTAATGTCTTGTAGACTGAATAATGGGGTTTCTAGAGTGATAGTTTTTTGGAGATATATAACAGTGGGGAAAAAAACGGATTATGCTATCTCACAACTTACATATGCTCATGTATTTTATTGGTTTACTTACCCATTTTCACAAATGTATAGTAGTATAATTGATGTGTAACATTTTGACTGCATTATTTTTATTTTGTGCAAGACATTAATAGCTTTTATATAGATGTGACCAATGTAATGTGGGTTTATAGAAAGGCCTGAAAAAGCATGTCTTTTGCATAAATAACAAAAAAGATGTTATTTATGTCATGACATGTGAGACAGAACTTGCAGGTGCTGGTCAAAAACAGAATAAATATATTTACCTTTTACTAAATAGGTAAATGACATGACAACATGAAAATTGTAATAAACCAAAGGTTTTGAACCAGCAGCTGAACTGCATGACTGAAATGGTCTATTCTAATCCCATCAAGTGGCAAATACTGTAGGTACAATGGTAGCATCACCATATTATAGAATCATAGAATAGCCTAGGCTGGTGTCTTAATCTCATGTCTTGCAAAATTCTGCTGCTGTTAAGCATAATTTAAATCAAAACCCAAGTGATATTCAAGTTTATGTCACAATACTCTTAACTGTCATCTTCTTCAAATAGACAGACAAACAAACAAACAAACAAAAAGCCCCAACTGCCTTTCCTTGATGACTTTTCTCAGAATTCCAGATGACAGAGGGAGGTCAGGTTGATTGGGGCTTTGGGAAACCTGATTTCGTAGAAGGGGTCCCTGACAATGGGATTGCACTGCGTGATCTGGAAGGTCCCTATCAACACAAACCACTCTGCAAGTGTTGGTTGTTGGTTTTTCAACCCCAAGAAAATGAAAGCTGATCACATGCATTAGGAATGTCTGAGCTTACATCTGAAACAAAAGTAATATTTTATGAAGAAAGGTTTCTTGGAAGGAATTCTGTCTGAAATTGAAATTTCATAGTACAGTCACTTCTACTGAACACATATGGAAATAAAAAAATATATATAATTTACAGATTCACTCAAATACATACAACTACTTGTGAAACTGACCTGAAGATTTGTTTTGTTTTGTTTTTTGTTTTGTTTTGTTTTTGTAGCTCAGTTCAGTATTGCATATTGTACAGCAGTAAAAATACCCTAACACAGATTGTACAGCAGTAAAAATACCCTAACATTAAACTGCTCCACAGTTTAATGGAGCACTCCCATTGTGCAGGTATCACAACAAAGAAAATAATTACACAGGATTGATATACCTTCTCTGAATTAGTACAAGCTATTTATGAGTGAGAGCGCTATGGAAAGATAATTTCTTTCTGTGTGTATTGACTGGCTCCTCACTTTTTTAAAAAGGGAATAAATAATACTTTCTACTCAGCTTGTTTGAAGGAAGATAGAATGAGTGTACAGTTGTGAGCTTTGAATAACTTTACTGCTTCTGTTTCTCTGGCAATAAAACAATCTACTATAATAGACCACTATATAAAAATTTTTTTGAGAAGTGCTTTTATGAAAATTGAGCAGTGGAAAATTTCTATGGGTTGCAGGTTCCCTTGGGAAGAAAAATGATAGAAAATTCCTTTCCATCTTGTCAGCACAATAAAATACAGCATTTCACATATACAAATAATGTGAAGAAATTACTGCAAAATGCAACCCAGCTTGGATATGCAGAAAATTGAGAGAATCAATCAGAAATGCTTCTGTCTTCATGTTCCAAAATAAATGCAAGCAATAAACATTCCATTTTCAAATTAGTTCATGGTAATAATGCATCTTTACTGAACTCACATAAGGAAATGAATGAATTGGTATAAACACAGAGAGCAGCACAGAATGCACAGTGTATCAGGGTAAAATATTCATAAGAATGCATACTAACTGGGAGGTATTTCATAGTGAGAATTGATACAAAAAACAATCTACATTAGATTGTGTTAAGAAGTGAACAACAGAAAAAATTGAGGCTGGTGGAACCTGTTATTCCATTTTTATTGAAGTAACAAACTTTTCTTCCATTCTAAGCCTCCTACTACATCTTTAACTCATTGCAATGTAGATCAGAGTCCCACTTAACATTCTAACAGATCCTTATATCATATTTGCAGGAAGATATTCAAAAACTGAATATATCAGTCTAAAAAACCCCTATTCATATATATATATATATATATTTAAGCATTTCTTTCTTCATTGGTCTGTAACACAAGGTTGCACCCAGATGCTCTTTATAAGGTGAATTTTATCTATGTTATTTCTTTGTCCTTTTCATTATCCCCAAACCCAGTTTTGTCCAAATCCAGATATGAATTTTGTAACTGATTATTACAAACTAGTTTATAGTGTGGAATGTACAGTGCTGGTTTTTGCCCCACTTCCTGCCTGCACTGCTTAGCCAAAATTTCTCCGTACTGATTATTTTGTTAAAGTTATAAATATCTCATTCTACCTAGAGCAAGCGCTTGCTACTTCTATCTGTATAAAGTTGTAGTTGTACCATACTAAGATAAAAGAAAAAAAGTAGTGGAATGACAGTCAGAGATTGTGTCTAAAACAGCACTTAATGCACCTACATTAAAGTTGCAGACTTCAAGATCCAAGTTAATTTATAGAATTACAGTCATTATATTGAAGTTAGACAAAAGATAGGATGGATCTGGCCTGTGGTTCATTAATTGTAAAAAACCTCTTTGTGAATGTATGTATGCATGTGCAAACACATTTAACAAAATACCTGACAAAAGAACCTAAATGGGTATTTGGGGTATTTGGATTAAATGAGAAGGGGAATATTTTGAAATGTGTAATTTTTCTCATTCTGTAGTCTTGTGGTCTAACAATATCTTATGAAATGACTTTGTGCCTGAGAGTTCTTCCAATCACAGCAACACACAGTGTTGGTTTGGATCAGGAAAGATAAATCACCCACATAGTCATAAGAAGAAGATAAAGCTGACATCTGCCTCATCATCATCTGTTTACCATTCTGCTTTTCTAAACAAATAACACTGGAAAAGGCTTCTATCCATACCTTAAGGGCCAAAGAGAAGTCAGCTTCTCATTCCAATCCTGAGAAGGCGTGGTCAATGTGCATAGGAAGGATTTGGTTAGGGAAACATGGAAGGAAGGATGAGTGTTGCTGGAAGGGCAAGGTGGGTATAGAGGAGAGGCAGAGGTGTAGCATCTCTGCTGCCATTAGAGAGAAACTGGGAATTAGGTGGAAATCGGCTATAATGAATTTACCTGTGACAAAGGGTAGGAGCAGAAATCATTGTAAAGCAGAATAGAAGGAGGGCAAGCACTAGTAGGATCACAGTGGAAAATTCAAGACTTTAGGACTAAGTCTCACTATGAAGGCAAGGACATGACTTAAAGAAGGAGGGAGAAATCATTCTTTTCTCCCTGCAGAGAGAATAAAGCAATTGTGACCACCACGGGGTTGTTGCCTTCCCGAGAAAATAAAAAAATGCTTTCTCTTGTTCAGTGTGTTGAAAAGTAGACATCACAACATGAAAGAGTATGTGCAGGAAAATATGATGCTTACTTACAAGTTGTGTTGGAATGTTAAATCTTCATCTCTGTGAAACAGAAAAGGAACAAGAAGATCCACGAGCAGGTTGGTGCTGTCCTATAGCCATTACTAAGAGAGAAACAGCTCTGTGTATGAAAAATACAATCATGTTTTTCTTTGTGCAATCTGGCTTCTTCAGAGCACCAGTATTGAGGAAAGTTTTTATGCCTTTGTCCAAGAAAAATGGTTAAAAAGGAAGGTTCACTATCCAAAGTGGGGAAAACTTCAGGGAAATAATTGTTCTTATCTCCCTCCTTCCACAGAGGCAAAAAAAACCCCTAAAACAAAACATAACCTGAACATGTCTGACAATAATAATCAATCCAGGGGGAAAAAAAGATTTTGAAAAATGAGAAGTGCATGCAGGACTGTGAAAGATCTAAAAATACTCTGACTGTCACAGAATTACAGAATCACACAATAGCTGAGGCTGGAAGAGGCCTCTGGAGGTCATCTGCTCAAATCTCACTGCTCTGGCAGGGACACCTGAAGCCCAGCCTAGGACTACAATGATTTCCAATCACAACAGATGTTGGCAGTGTTTGGGATGAAAGGGAATGTAGCAAAGAAAGCAGAATATAATTCATGTCTTCTGCATTAAGCAGTACATGATAACCTTCTATGGTGAGGTGAATAGTTTGGTTGATAAGAGGGGAGGAGGGACTTTTTTTATCCAATATCTTGTTTGATAGCTTAAATGAGAATTCCACTGTTTTTCTTAGTAAAGGTTCTTTGGAAAACCGGTGCACCATTTCTTGCTACACAGGTTTTTCTCATTACAGGGTACAAAAGAGAATTAATAAGGACTGGCATCTTCCCAAAACAAAATGTATTACCATTTTTCAATGTGAATTAAAGACATTTTATGGGTAAAATAATGATTTCAAGTGCTGAAGCTTTTGTCCCTGCGATTTGGCAATCTTAGGAAAGCAGTATGAAATGGATAATGGTGCTGTCTGATTTCTACAGAAGACAAATAAAACACCTAAAGAAAAGCTGGATGACTCATCATACAGCCTGGAGGTTTTTCTAAAGTAGCCTGAAGACAAAAAAGAGAATTTAGTCACTATAGCCTCCCAGAGAATGAAAGGATGTGAACATACAGGGCAAAGAGGAAAACACACACAATAACAACTCTACCAAACATGTCAGGGAATTTGGCAGTACCAATTGATTGTTTCTTTTTCCACAGAAATTCTTGGCTGAACTTGCTCTCTGAAAAAGATATCTTTGACACGTGTATTTCACTTATAATGATGGTTTAAATTGCAATAAGGATTTTGACAACTCTAATTTTGCTTTCTAGACAGTAAAGGGGCTTTGTGAAATGAGTCCAACTGGTGTTGAATTTGTGACAAAATATCTTGAAATCTACATTCAGACCTTACAGTAAATTATTGTAAATACAGACATTGCCAAACTGTGACATCGCACATTATTCAAGAACTTTTGAATACTTGCACCAGAAATGTTTGATTATTTATTTCATATTTGTTCAAACAATGCAAAACATGATATGCTGTTTGTGGATTAGACAGCATCACAACCTTTCTCGGTAAGTAGCTATTGAAAATGAGGGAGAAAATCCAGTACATAGTTTTCTCCCAAGTGGGGCATGAAAACAATAGAATGATCATTTTAGCAGTGAGAAACCAGATGTCCTGGGCAGATGGTCATGTTCACCAATGGGCAGGAGTTGGAACTATTAAAGTATAATGTTGGAAAAGTTCTTTCAGCCTGCACTGAGTCACCCCAATTTTATCAAATACTAAGATGAAATGGAGATCATACCAAACCTCTGTGTTCTAACAAGCCCCTCTGAATCAGCAGTGTCAAGATGAACAAGCAGCCTGCAGTAGAGATTCGTATACCTTAAAAAATACTTGAATGAATTCATGCAAGTTAAATATCATAATAAAACTATAGCTTCTTTCTTCTCCAGAGAGAAATGAGGGATGAAGTACTAAATGAACCAGACACTTGATGTGAAATGGCCCAAACAACTGCTGAAAGCCCAAGAATGACCATCAGCCATTTGTCTCCTGAAGCCTAATGGAGACACTGGAGTTCCATAAACTTCCTAAAGAAGGAATAAAACCTTTCTAAAAAATGGGTTTTTTTGCTAAAACTTTTATTGCAGGCACACTGTCTTAAGGTCACAAATATTCATTGTAAATACCACCAAAGAACCAGAGGAATTTTGTCTTCTGAAACCATACACTAAGTCATCTACCCAGTGATTAGGAATCTTAATGACTGCTACTTTCACAAATATAATAGAATTAAATTCTGCCTTTTAAAATGAAAAATAATCAGAAAATGGTTGAGGTTGGAAGGGGTGTTAAAGATTACTTGGTTCCAACCTTCCTACCACTGTCAGGGATGCCACTCTCTAAATCAGGTTGCTCAGGGTCCCATAAAATCCCATCCAACCTTGAATACTTTCAGCTATAAAGTACCCACAGCACCTCTGGGCAATTTATTCCAGAGTTTTGCTACTCTCTGGGCAAAGAATTTCTTCCTAACATCTAACGTAAACCTGCACTCTGTCAGATTAAAACTGTTGTCCCTTGTCTTGTCACTACTGCAGGTATAAAAAGACCCTCTCCCCACTTTTTACAAGCTTCCTTTAGGTACTGGAAGGCCACAGTGAGGTCTTTTTGGAACCTTTCCTTTTCCAGACAGAACAATCCCAGCTGTCTCAGCCTGACTTCATAGGAGAGGTGTTCCAACTCTCTGATCTTTGTGACCTCTCCAGAGGAGGACCTGCTCCAACAGCTGCCTTTCCTATGCTGAGGACCCCAGAGCTGGATGCAATATTCCAGGTGGGGTCTCACAAGAGCAGAGGCCCTTCTCTGCTGGCCACACTGATGAAGCCCAGGACATGCTTGGCTTTCTGGGCTGTGAGCACAAGTTGTGGGTGACAGATTTGTCTTCTGATGCTTATGCTTTGTCTTCAGTGATGTCACAAATGCCAAGAAAGATACTGACAATATTATTGCTCTTTCAGAAGGAGAACAGGATTATAAAAAGCAATTTCACATGCATATAGACTGTGGCTTTTGTCTCACATAATCCAATTTCAGCAGATAATTGTGGTTCAAGGAAAAGAAGATCACACAAGTCTGTGATTACCCAGATTTTTCAAAAGAGGAAAAAAAAAAGTTAAGGAGAATTTTTTTGTTAATTTCTCACAGAAAACAATGTAAAAGAACTATTTGTACCATGACAAATCTTTTCTGTGAAGATTAATACTTAATTAAAGACAGATTCTGGTACATAAGAAATGTAGTATCAGAATTCCTCATATCTATGGAATGAAAAAAAAAATGCATCTGTCCGAAAAAAATGAGATATAATCTGTTCAAATTATAAAGTAGCATCTTGCAGAAAACAAAGGGAAAAAAAAAAAAGAGGAAAATTTAATTACATTTAATTGCCAAACATCAAAATATTTCAATGTGACAATAAGACTAAAGGATGAGGCTCACGTGAAAAAAAGGTTATATTCTACTTATATAAGAGCATGAGACCACTGAAAAAGCTAATATGTATATTTATTCAGAAATAAGAAGGAAATGTGTTAAAGATGTTGCAAGCTCATCTCTAACTGTGAAATGTGCAAGCAGATCTCATCCAGCTTCAGACTGCAAATGGAAACCAATTGGCCTTCATTTCCTGGTTATTTACAGAACAGCTCGAGGCATACTCACTTACTAAAACTAAAAAGTTTTAATAAGTGAGTTAGCATTTCAAAACACTCTCATTTAAAACATCAGGTCTGAAATAACCACAAAATATTAATGAAATTATTTTAAATATTTTTTCTTCAAAGGCAGTTGTGCTGGATTTCCTCACTGATATGTTCCCAGTAACTGTGAACCTTACAAATTTTTCACTGGCATTTCTGCATACAAGCAGGAAAGCATCATCTGACCACTTCATTGGAATATTTGTGGTAGAATCAGGATACTTGGAGTGAATTTAGTAGTCTAGTGATGTCTATAGCGTAAATGTCTGCATTTAACCATGTCTCCTTTGAATTCCTTTGTAGGCAATAGATATGGTCATTTGTGTTTGTCATCTGACCAACTGTGGGATTTAATAAGTCACATTTTAGGTGTATCATCCATAGATGGATTTTGGGGTCCTGATCTTGTATAAAGATATTTGCATTGAAATTTCATAGGGTGTGTTTAGAAGAGGTCCTTAGGATCTCTATAATAGTCATCTCTTCTGACCCTCTACTTCCTTTTGAGACCTCAGGAGCCAGCAAAAATATAGCGTAGGAAGGTGTTAAGGGGTTGTTGGTTTGGTTTTCTTTTGAATCCCCATTTTCATGGGATATCTCTGTGCTACATATTTACTGGGATGTAGCTGAATAAGTAGGTGCTGTCTGTCACACAGGCAGGAAGAAGATTCTCTTCATTGATAGGCAGAACCTGTTGTGAAGTGTCAGCAAAGTCAGGCACAGACTTGGCTGACATTGGTGAGGTGGCAGCGTAGAGAGGACACACTTCAATTTCAAGTAAAACTGGTTTGGCTTTCTGTAGAAAATACAGAAGGTAACAGCCTGCCTCCCTCAGAGTTCTGAGATCTAGACAAATCATAAATCAAAGCAGATGTGGAAAGTTTGGGTGCCTCCAGATTCCTGTTTAAGCATATGTTGAATGATTTGGAAATAGATAGAAGAGGGGTGTTGAGTCTTCAATCCAGGATCATTAAATTGTTAAGTTAGAAAAAACGTGTAAGATCTTTGAGTCCAACTAATGTTTGGTTAACCCGACACCACAATATCCACCATTAAATCATGTCCCCAAATGCCACTATGTGGTTTCAGCATTACAAGGATCAGTATATCCTTCTGGTCTGGTTCATGGTGGCACCTTTTTTGTCATAAGCTCCAAGTGAAGTCTTCCAAGAAAATTGTCCTGATTTTGAGACAACTGACCTAGTATTGTCGGGGGATTGGAGAAACAAATCTCTTATGTGACTGAAAGAAAAGTTACAATTTACTGGAAGTAAGGTGGTGTATTTTCATTGTGACTAATAATAACACTAAAACAAAGTCCTGAAACAGCTTTGGGGTAACAAAGCAAGAGAGCAAAGAAAACTCCATAGTCAGCCATAAAATGGTGGTGATGGGGTTCAAGGGAAATATTGGCAGTGTTTGACACAGAGTGGCTATTCATTTTCTCTCTAGATCTTCTCTTTATTTGCAGTGCTTGAACTAAAAAAATCTATGAAAAAACAAGACATGTCTCACAATCTGTGTTGACTGAACACAATGATAGTCACCAGAATGAGAAATACTTAAGACCATTGTTTTCTCTTCAATTTCATTTTATGTTTCAAGGAAAATTTACATAATGCTGATTTTAAAGGAAACACAATTTTGAAAAGCACATTGGCAATTTATGCCAAATTGATGACAAGTTATAAGTCTAAATGAACTACTCCTGACAGCAGACATCTGAACGTGCAAAGAGGTATCAGACTGCTTATTCAAGCTCTTTAAAAGAGACTACAAATAAAGGAACAGGCAACCTGTTGATTCAATACTTAACTGAAATACAGGATTTGGACAAATAGCTTCTTCAAACATAATTCTAGAATAAAATGCAATGTTACTCTTCTGGTCTAGTACTGCTGCTTTTGAAAATTAAGACTTCAATCATAGAGAAGAATAACTATGGCGTTTGCTGTTATTGTGGCTAAAGGAAAGAATTTGGAAATAAGGAGAAAATATGTCAGCAGTACAGGCCCTAGCAAATGGAAAACAGTGATAGAAACATAATTGGAAAGAAACAGTAGCATGTCAAGACATTCAACTTTATTATTTGGATGTAAAGATCTCTACCACACAACCACAGAAACTTTGACTGACATTATTTTCACAGACCCTTTTTGAATGAAAAAACTACAAGAACCTGATGGGCAACAGGAGGCTGGATGAACTTTTCTCCCATATGTCCAAACATTTGCACTGGTCCTTTAAGAACCAGTAATAACCTTTGATAATTGTATAATATGTACATGGAAACTTCATCGCTTTTTCATGATGTAGAAAAATTATTCTTTTTCAAGAAAAAATATGTTTTTGAGATTTTAATTCCAAAGCATGCTGACTTTGCACAAAATGAATAATGGAGTGACAATTATTCTTAAAACAGATGTTCGATTGTATTGATTGCACTACACACAGCAAAGGTTCAAATTTTGGCAAAACCAATCAGAAATCTCTTGAGACATTATTAATAAACCATTGTAAATGTTGAAAAATAGCCCACAAACAAATGAGGTAGGTGGAATTGTTTTTACCTCTTAAGAATTAGCTAATATTTGGTTTAATGATACATTAATCACCAGAGATGAAAAATGGACACAGACATGCCAGTAATTTAACATAATCCAGCAATATTAAGAACCTGATAGAAAAATATAGAAAAAGAATATGAAGGCAAAAATATTCTGTTCTGCTTTTCACAGGTTTTACAGCTATCTTCTATGAAATAAGACAAACAAAACTAAGAAAAATCATAAAAATATATGGTTTCTTTTTATAAAAATGCACTCATCAGGATAACAGGATATTCAGCTTAATTAGGAAGCTGAAGACTTGACTATCAGAGTATGAAATATGTTTGGCTGTACTATTTTCAGATAAACTGCAATCATTATTTTGACACCTGCTTCTTACCTGCAGAGATTTCATCTACGCCAAGAAAAATGTACATAACATAATTACAATGTACAAAGAGGGCTTAGAGAAAAGTCTGATACCTCTGACTGAAAATTGTTGCATACTGATCTCCAGCCTATCTCCAGTGACAGGTGTTCATAAAGACAATATAAACCCTTGATTTGTCACATCATCCAAAAGTCAAGTAGAGCTACCTCTAGGTTACATATACCACATGAGCCCATGGTGACTGAAGAGGAAGATCCTAGAGCAATGGGAGAGATGTCCATAAATTCTTCCCAGAGCTGCTCCTTGAGAGTGAGCCAAAGGGGAAGTCATGAGCTTAATATCACAGTAGTGCAGGATGTCCAAAAGAACCCTTCTACATGTCCTGCCTGAAGCATGGAACTACGGAAATCCTAACCAAATGCAGGGATGTGGCCAATGCTGGGCACATGACATAGATCAGCGAAGCAAAATCTGGTTTCAGACACAAGTTTTGCTCAATAATGACTAGGACTTGACCTAACAAAACTAACTAAAATCCCCGTGGGTTTAAATTTTTCTAAAATTTTAACATTTCCCCTGTGGAATTAAGAAGACTATGAGAAATGAGCATCTATCAGCACAAGTCAAGCTAATCTCTTGGAATTAATCCAAGAGCAAACCATTCCACCTGTTCTGGAACGACAGATACAGGGCAAGCTGAAGATAGAAGTAATTTTATGGCATTCTGCAGCAGAAACAAATCAAAAAGACATCTTGCTTAGATTTTTCAAGATACAAGGGAAGGGAAAGATTACTCTGAACATATTGAAAACATAAAAAGAGCACTAACCTGCATGTAAGGTATTTAACTTTATAGCATGTGTATAAAGCTGTGATATAGTGCAGATCACTGAGTAGTGATTTTACTATAAAACAGGTACATAATTTTCTCCATCACTATTAAAAAATATTAAAAAATGCACTTAATTGAAAAAAATAAAATATGTTTTAGGAAAAATAACAACATCAGAGAAGGTGCTTTGATTATTTTGGCTTTAAGAAGTAAGGGGAAATGCTTGGTTGTGTATATAGATGCAAGATATAGTCTCAAATCCTGGAAATCGCCATTGCAAAGACAGATGATATGACTTTGTGGCTTCCAGATTGTGTGTAGGAGATCACAAACAGAAATGTTTCTAAATGGGTTGACCTAGGAGAAAATGTGTATATTGCAAGGTCTGCAAAATAAATGTACAGTCAAAAAGTCAAAAAATATTTCTCCATTTGCAGGCACCTGCTATAAATATTCTGTGTCAGGTGAAAAGGAAAAGAATACTGAAAGAGAAAGCAGATAAATTCTTTACTTATAATATATATTAGGTTTAGCAAAGAAAAAAAAATACATGCTTAGTTTGGTAATCAGGGATATTATTTGGTATAGTGATTTGCTAATCAGAGATACTAAAATGGTAATACAGCTTTAAATTACATTGATTAAATTAAAATTAATATTTCCTTTCATATTAAACTGTCTGGTTAGTATTTATATCTATTCTGTTATGATGAGGATCACAGGACAGAACCCAGTGAAGAAAAAATCATCATATAAATTTAAGCAGAAACCAGTTTTCCCCATCCAAATGCTTGCAGGAAAGGAAGATTAGGATGAACACAATAGGTGAGGAAGCACACATGGCCTGTCTTTGCTCTTGGCCCTAGTGGATACATACAGAGTTCTCTTTGGAAAAGAGGAACACTTACTTCCACATTTTTAAATAAAAATAATTCTTGGATGGAAATCTTACCATGGATAGAAAGAGTTTATAATAAATTAGATTGCTGTAATAGCATTTGTATCCATAAAAAAAATTAAAATGGTGCTAACATTGTAGTGTGTTAACCTAGGCAGTCTTTGAGCAGAAGAAAAAGAAAGGATTGAATATAAACCCTTTTCTGCACAATTTCTTGCATTTCACATGATACTCTGATATAAAACTGTTACAGAACAATTCAGAGAGCAGGAACAATGATGAAAATTCAGAAAGTTTATCAATACTGCAGCCCTTCAGCCCCATATGAAAAATCAGTAAAAGCCCCCTACTGTAATAGTAATGCCAGTGGCCTCATATACCATATATAAAATCTTTATTGTGCATATCATTAATAAAATATTGGCATTATTATATGTTTCTTATAAAATTTCTGGTCTCCATGTGTTGAAATGGTTGGAGAAATGGAAATGCCTTGCTGTATAGTTTAACTCTTAGTTAAACTGAGCAGAGACCTGGTGTCTGCTCAGACTTTTGTAACCTTTTTAGGCGCTTTGATCTAAACCACATAATCATCTTCCCTCAAAACACAGGAAGTGCAAATAGCAATAAGAATTTTTGCAGCACTAATGAAAAATGCCAAACGCATGTACCCACATTTTTTTAAATATATCACCTGATTCTTTTCACTGTAGTGCAAAAAATTTGTCTAGCAGAACTTCTTGGGAGAAAATAACTTATATTCTCTTTAAGCAGCCTTTCAAACAGAAAGGTGCAGAATTAAATCAATAAGGAACCATGAAAATCATCATCCCATACGAGACCAGATTACTGAAGCTTCAAGCAAACAGGTTTCAAAAGGTTCAGTGTTCCATGCACACTGCTTTGACAGCAGAAACAGGATTTTTTAAAAATCAGTTGAAAACATCATATATTGTATCAAATTCCAAATTATGGAAAATAAGACACTGGTAACTATTTCCCTCTTTATTCCCTATATAATATAAAAATCCCACTGGCAGACTGTTGGTCCCTTTATAAATACAGTAGTCCAGAGAAGAACTTGGCAAAACCAACCATCCCTGACAGAAATTGCTTATTTTGTTTATAAAGCATATTTTTAAAATATTTCTCTAATCCCGCTTTGTTCTTGAGGCAAATAAGAAAATCCTGTATTATAAAATGTTATATTTTTAGGAAGTAAACCAGTGGAAGGAAAAATAAAAACAAGAAAGTAAATCTGTGAGTTTTTATTCAGTAAAAGAGCTTGACCCTGAAAATGAATGTTCTAACTCTGTAGGTCATGGGTTCACTTTCTGTGTAATGACAAAGATGGTAGTCATTATGTTTGCAAAATATTAGTCATTACACTTGTTGGCTTTGCTTAATACATAACAATGAGAACATCATGCTCAAGAGTTTTTCTCTGTTAAACCACCTTTCACAGTATCCATTCAAAATAATATATAGTGTTGGGACTAAAATGTACCACTGGATTGTTCTCTCTCATATTATTAAGCCCTTTCAGTCAAAATGGGAAACCAAAGAAAGCTCAGTTTGATTGCCCCAACAGTCCCCATTTTGTGACCTTTTTTGTGGGTTTTTGCAGTTGCCAGGTTTCTTAAAATACAGCCTTTTATATTCCTGTTGTGAGAAGTTTCAACGAATAGAAACAAACTAAATTAAGAAGATGGTAATGAAAATAGATACTAGGAAACTTTTAAAAAACCGCTCTCAGAAGTTTTGAAATGAAAAGCATAAACCTTGTCACATCTGAGTCAAATTCAGGTCCATTGAAATGTGTCTGAGAGCTCTTACAATCTGTGTGAAATCAACCAACTCTTATGAACATGGATTCCATTCACAAAAATGTCCTTGTTTGCTCCGGAAATATTCTGAAAATGTACTCAGTGCTAACCCAGGTCAACTATTGCAAACAGGAACTGATGCTGCTTGAAATTTCGGCAGCTAGGGAAAAGTTTGTGAAAATGTCTACAAGTTCACTGACAAGAAATGGTTGCGTAAAGAATTAGAGCAACAGAGCTGTTCAGATCCTATGCTGTTTTCTGTGCAAGAAAACACCTTGCAATGTGCTCCAAAGCAGTCTGCACAGTGAAGGAATAGTGGTCTGTAGACAGCCCCTTCCTTGGCAGAGCCAGCAGCCCCAACACGTCCAAACCACTGTAACCAAGGGCAATATCCAACAAGACTCTACCAAGCACCTCCTGCTTCAGTTACAACTGGTTATTAGCCTCTGCTCCACCTTGCTGCTGAAGTTGTAATAATCCACACACTGAGCAAAGAACACAGCTGAGGTAATTCAGCATCATCTCACCCCTTCCAAATGTAAACATCAAAATTTAAATTAGATTTCCTACAGATGAAAACTGTGGGAGATTTAAACTAATGTGAGAGTTGAGGGAAATCATCTAAAGTTTTAATTTATGACCCTCAATAGCTTGAGGCCTTTGCAATATTATTCTTAACAAGATAAAATATGTTATTACTGCTGTATTATTTGTATTGATTTGATTTAGATTTGTAATGTACTGTACATGATAGTACTAAATATCTGTAAAAGAAAATTTTGCTTTTGAAAAAAAAGAAAAAGAATTTATGATAATATTTTTTCCCCTGTATAAAGCATTGCCTAAATTAACACATTCTTATGACATATTTTCTGTTTTCATGACACTGGCTTTCCTTGTGAAACAGGTTCCACTAAAATGTTTAAAATATTGTTTCATCTATTAACCAGCACTAGAAGAAGAACAGAAGACCCCTTTCTTGAATAAAAGGACAATGTCAAAATCAGAATTGTCCCAGTAAAATAAACACTCCAGCAGCCTTTTTTGAAAGCTAGCCTGCATGATACAGATTCTGTGAGTGTCTGATCATGTATGTTTGCTGTGTACTTGCAGCACTCAAAAATATACAGACTACTTAACTTTTGTATAATAGTAGACCAACCAAGAAAATTATAATAATACAAAGTGGGTTGCTGTAAAAATTCAGGCAAAAGACCCTATATGAGAAACAGATGAAAGAACTGCGAGGAACCCACTTCAGAGCTATCACAGGGATTTACTAAATAAGATGATAACACCCTGGCTTATTACTGCATAAACTGCATTGAAGACGACATGATTAGGATACTATTTTAGGGATGTATTTGTGAATATTTTTTTTATTTCCCACTCTATCTAGCAAATGAAAAAAAGGTTTTTTTTTTTTCAAGCATGCATACATACCTGAAAGCTCCTATGAATTATTGCAGAAGGACATTTGATCATCAAGCATTCAGAAAAAGTCAATTATCTATTGAGAGATCAGCGTAGAAAACTCAAGAAAACATCATCTGAAGGGCTCAAAGCAGTGTTGATTAGCAATGGTTTTGCTTTTCTTAAGAATTCGAGAGAATTACAAATTTAGGAAGAAGGACTTTATCAACACTGGGTTTTGCTCACAGTATAAACGGACTTGTAAAAAAATAGTATGTTTTTGAAATTCTAGTTTGGATTCCTAAGCTTTGATATGTAAACTGTAAACTGTAAACCCATACTTTTTTCTATTTGCCTAACATATTGATATATTCTACATTATTTTTTATACTGCAACCACTGCTGAACTTCAAATACATGCCAAGATCAGTCATAAAGGCATCATGAGAAATGTTTCTGCCCTGTCTCTTAAGAAATAATGTGTTACATTACTGCCTCCTAATAAGATGATTTTATTAGATTTTGAATGTGACTTTTTTCCTGTACGAGAGAGGATCTAAGTCATAAACTGAAATTTTCTGTCTAAAGACTGGGCCAAGATACAAAATTATGTTTCTGGTACTTTTTCAGGGGTCTTTATTGCAGAATAATCACAATCATAAGTCACAAATGTAGAGTTAAAATATATAGGTTGTGCTTTAGAGGCAATAGTGCATTGTCCTGAACACAACATACATTGACCTAATAGGTGAATTTTATGACTGAGTGACAGTGGCACAGTCTCTTCCAGATTAATGTGCATTGATATCATGAATAGAAAATATTTTTGCATATTTTTAAGTAAGAAAACCTTTCTTTGAGCAAGATATTTTCCAGGACACACAGGCAGAGAATCTATGGCATTTCCTCTGCTCCCTGCCCAGTTTAATTACTCTTCACTAGATTCAAAAGGAAGCTCCAATGGATTTATAGATCTTTTTGATTTAAGCTGAAAAGTCCCTCAATACCTTCAAATTATACAGCCTCTTAGTAGAGTCTTACTAGACCTCTTAGTAAGAGAGTTGCTATTGCAAAAAGGCCTAAGGATACCAACGTGGCAGCAATTGTAAGAACATGTAGTAACATGTTTACTACATGTAAAGACTTTAGGAGACTGCTGTAGCTAGGAAAAGAAAGGAAAATATTCTGATGTGCCAACTTTTCCTTAAATCTTTCTTGGCTTTCTTGTTTATTTTTTCCCAAGTGCATTATCCAACTCAATGGAAAGTGCTTCATCTCCTACAAATGTTGCCTAGCTAGTAGTGTAGTTACTTCTTAAGTTACAAGCAAAACTCTGGTTGTCTACAACTAAATAATCCAGATGTTCCTGGATTCAGGAGTTTCAGTCAGAGCCCTTACTTGCATAAATCTCATCTCTTTAACACATCTTGCATTTAACATTGTCATATAAAGAGCACTTTGTCCAGAGCAGTTTTATACAGAGCTGTGACTCTGTAATTGCTGCAAAACGCCATCAAGACAGCTTATATAGTGTCATATGATTTTAGTGAATAATTAAACAGTTTTTCCTTATAAAGTGGGTCCATTTGTAACAATAATGGTATAAGAATTCTCTCAATTAACTTCAGTTTTCAGGTAGATTTAACCTTCTTTTGAGTTCTTACACTTTCTCAGGTTGTTCAGTCAACATCACAAATATTAACTGGTCATTTGCAAATGGGGGATAAAATGTAACTGGGAAGATAAAAATACATTTGTGGAGCCTAAAAGAAAATATGCATTTTAGCCGTCCTTCTTTTATTTAGTTTTACTAAGATCTCCAGTCAATCAATAATTTTGAATCTCGTATTTTAAGACCTGTAAAATCTGGCAGAAATATTTTTAACATATTGCATATCACCCTTGAGACTGCAATATGTGGGAGCTGGAACTGACTAGTCATACTTAAAAAAAACATTTGCATAAACCTCCAGTACTAAAATATTTATGGTCTTCCCTCATTTAGACTATGAAAAACATTTCAAACCATCTTCCTTAGTACTTTGCAGCTTTTGATGTGTCACTGAAACATAGAAGATAAAAATAACATACAATTAAAATTCAGGTGAAATGCAAATAGTAGATCATTTTACAGAATCTATAAAAATCCTTGAATAGGTTATTTTTAAAGAAATTTGCTAGACATCTGAAAACTCTCACTTTTTTGGGGAACACTACTCTTGAAACAAGGTTGAATTACGTGCCTCTGAGTAGCATTCTTCCCTAAGTCTCTGGTTTAGATATTGATGAGGACACAATAACAGATTTTGGTAAAATAAAGAATTTTTTGCTTAACTCCATCAAACTATCATAAACTAATCAGTGTCTGTACAGAACCACTGAAGAATTAGGGGGTTTTTATGCTGTGGAAGACAGTCTTGACACATTCACTCTTTCAGCAAAATGGAGTGTATTTTTTTTCCCATTTATAACTTTTTGAACAAAGTAGAAGTTTAGCATCAGCCTGTGTCTTTAATGCATAGCCTTCCTCAGAGAGAACTTCTAATCCAGTCCAGACAATAGGTTTTGATTAGTCTGAAGGTAGCAGTTTGGCCTCAAACTAAAGCAGAATAGAATAAGACCATTTTCGTATGTTTCTTCCACAAAAATGAAAAAGTAACCTCAGCTTAAAAGCCCCAGAGGCTTTTAAGCTCTCCAGGATTTTTTCTTAAAATCTTGGAATGTTAAAACTGAGAAATACTAAGAAACTTTCAGGATGTTCAGCTTTGAGTGATGGATGTTCTGAAAAGCTCAGGTATTTCTCTGTTTCTTCAACAACTCACTACACCAACACTCCCAGTAAGTACAATCTACAGATAATTTAATCTATTTGCATTATCTCTAGCAAGAAATGTGGAAGGAGACAAGTCTTGAGAGAAGACATCTTGTAGTGAGTAAAGAATCCAAGTCTAATTTACACAAGAACCATTCTGGACAATCTCTGTGGTTCCAGATTAATTGGCTATTGTTACCAAAATTTATTCTTTGATAGTATCTTTATGAGAACACTAAGTTCTCACTAGCTAGACAAAAGTCATAAGCAGTTTAAAGACAGTTGGTAGAGTCCTCTCTCTAAACCTCTAGCAAGTGTCCTCTGACGTGTTTCTGTCCCTTGAAAATCCTCAGTGAGTAACCTGAGCTGTCTTTAGCTGTTGTTGGATTGAGGATTTTTATATTATGCTGTATTACATTGTTTGTTTGTTTGTTTTGTTTCATAATATTTGTTTATTCACCTTTGACTGCTATATAACATTTAATTGGATAAATTAAAATCTGCCATCTGGTACAGGTGAGATTGCATAGATAGATAGATAGGTAAGAAAAATAAAGAGTAAAAAGACCTTTCATGTCATTGTTTCAAAAATATCATTCTGTTTTATATTCACTCAGATGAAATGTGCACATTTTCTTTCCTACTAGACATATAGCTCTTGATAAAGAAATGCTGGACAGCTTAGTGATTACTTTTTCTTCAACTCCTTTTTCAGTTTTTACTAACATTCAGTCTTGCACCTGCTCAAGTTTAGTCACTTCACATGTTGCTAATGTGAGCATGAAAACACATGATCAGATCCTTCATTTAAGCATGTATGCAAGGTACAGGCTTTATATATACAAAATAATAATGCAAATATACTGAGCAAGAAGAGATTTACAAACTCAAACAGGTGTGCATCTTTTACCTTGCCTGAGCATCTGTCAGGATTGTTAAAATCACATGAAAATTAGGTACAGAGTGTTCATTTTGTTTGCATATGCAAAATCTGCAGCACTTTTAGAGGCAGCTTTAATGGGTTACAAACCATGAAGGAATGGAAGACATTACAAGCAGACACACGAATATCTACATACACATAAATAATTATGTGTATATATATATATATATTTATATGGCACAAAAACTGGTTCTGTTTTTCTCCTTATTAACCTGAATAGAAAATAGAGTTGAAAACACTGTGTCTTTGTGGCAGGGGGAGAGAAATATTTGTAAGGTACAGTTTTTCTTAAATTTGCATCAGTAACTTATGTAAATAAGAGAAAATTGTAAAGAAAATTACCCTCTCATTCTGTTAATTAATTATCAGAGAGGGATCTGCTCTCATTTTGGATATCCACAGAACAGAGGCACCATCTGGACAGCTGCTGAAGGCTGCTTTCATAGACATTGGGAGGAGACAGGGTTCAGCAAAATCAGGTTCAAATTTAGCTTCATACTACGTTTTCCTCTACAAGCAGCATTTAGACAAGTAGCCTTCATAGGGATGTCTAATGAAGGACTTTAGCTTTCCATGTTTGCCTACTACTAACCCACCTTTTCTTTTTGTTGTTTTGCTGGAAGATAAAATAGTGTTCTCAAGTAATCTAAAGGACAAAAACTAATTGTCTGGTGAACAGAGTTTACACTGCTCCTGTCATGGAAATATTTGAAAACCTTATATTGGTTTTTTTTTCAGAAACTAGAGACAAGATCACGGTGCCATCATTAAAATCAGTTCTGTTGAGAAATCAAATAGCTGTCTCATGATGATTCTGTAACCAACTTAATGTAACTTAGAAGAAGATTCTCCAGCACAGCCTTGGACAATTTAAATGAGATGCCCCAAATCTTCAAAGTTGCCTTGACTCTACACCTAAATCAATATAAATATTTCTATCTGGATTTTAAGAGTGCTTTTGCTGATCATGTCCCTGCTTAGAATAAATTTTAGTCTACCCAGCTGCTTTCTCAGCTCTCTGCAGAGAGACTATTCAGCCATTTACAAAAATACTCAAGTCTTTGTAACAGGCAACAAATATTTCTGTACATGCTTTTATAACTATCACAAAATAAAAGATTATGGAGTGAAGTTTGGTTTTAAAGCTTTTATATGTCAATAGGCCCTTACAACCATTTACATGAGGTTTACTTGTCTATCAGGAGGACACTGGAATAAAAAAAAAGTTTTGGGGGAATCTTTTTTACCTATATTACAACGTAATCACTTATAAATGGAATTCTTGATTTAAATACAAATTTCTTTAATTTACCACAGAGACAGCAGCCTTGGGAAAAAAAAAATTACTCAACAACCCACATATAAATCTCACCTACTTTTCCCAGAAAATTTATTCTCTTACAGAATAAAAGAAAATTTGCAAAACAAAGTGAAGGGAAAGAAGTCAAATTCAAAAGCTCTTTCATATCCTATGGCTACATTGCTGGATTCTAGTTCTGCAAGGAGATACAGTGTTCTTTCTTATTAGCTGGCACTGCAAGAATTTAAGTGACCCAGCAGTCAACATTTCCCACTGTGGCAAAAACAATTTTGTAATTGTCCTGTGAATTAGGGAAGTGAATTCTAGGAGGATTCTCGCATCGGGTGTTTTCTTGGGCGATGATGTGGAAATAATAGATTTAATGAGAACAGTGTTACAATGTGGAATTTAATTTCATTCTTGAGTAAATTTCACGTCTTTTCCAACCAGAAAGTGGATTAACATAAAGCTTCAAGCAGGGATCTAACCTGGGTATCCTGCAGCTAAACACAAATAATGGAATGGCCAGACTTGCATTTCAGCAGATGTGGATACAACACAGGAAAAAATAAACAGGAAAAAGAAAAAATAAGTGGTTAGAGGCTGAAACAACAGCATTTTTTACATGCTGCTGGATTCATTCATGTTACTACCCTTCTACTGACAATGAAAATTGCTTGATAGGATCTAAACCCCTCACTGAAAAGCTGTACCTCAGCATGTGCAGTAATCAGCTAGGAAATATGCCTGTAAAAATCCTGTACCTAGGTGCACCTGTACTCCAATTACCCAGCAGTATCCAGGTGAGCGGGGTGTACCAAAAGGTTAAACATAAAGAATCACTGACTGCCCTCTGCTGTTGCCTCAGTCACACTGGGACAATATTCCTACTCTTACTGTACATGTGCATCAGTCATTGCCGTGAAGTGTCAAAGACTCAGCACAAAGTATTCACAGGGAAATTCAGGAATGGAGATATCCATAATGAAGGCATGGCTCTGCACTATGGTAGTTCTGCCCTGCATGGGGAGATTTTGGTTTTCTGTCCATGAAATCCATAAAGGGTGGAACAAGTGCCAGAGCTGCAGTAAATGCCAGATCTGTGTCCCTTTTCCTTGCCACCTGCAAGTTTCCTTTCTTCTGAAAAACCATCTGGCACCATCCCACACCAGGGATTAGGAGCAAAGCTGGTTTCCTAAACAATTTATGCAATTCATCTTATCCCTCATCAGGCCATACAAACAGGAGAAAAGGGGACAGGCAAGACTGAGGCTTGCTGTCCTGTGTTGTTCCTTGGCTGCACACCCTGGACTGGGAAGGAATGTCGTGTACCAGGCACTGCATGCAGGAACATTGGTTTCTGAAGTACAGGCTTCTTCTCTGCATAACTTTGTGACCTCAACAGCCGATAAAGATCTAGGAAGGTGCCAGAAAAGGAACTTGAAAAATGAGGAGGAGGCTTGTGAACTTCTCAGTCCTCCAGTGTGGGCACTCATTTCATGTGTGATAGCCAGGAGGATAAGAGTCCTCTACCTGGTTTACAGGTTCCCAGACTGTAGTGACAATGGAGATATATGTCTACACATTCCCATTAATTCGGTTAACATTTGGGCCATGTTGATTTGAATAAGGTACAAGACCTAAAGGCATAGCTCTAATTTTGGTGTGTTCTACTGAGAGCAAGGAATTGTCTGGGGAAATACACACAATGATCCATAGTTGTCTGAAGTTTACAGCAGAAATCTTGTTTTGAACAGCTCTAGAAATTGGCATGAGTTTTATCTTGGTTGTTACACCGGATAAGGTCCATGACAGCCTGATCATATTTCTTTGGAAGGATTCTAATAAAAGAGCTCAGGTCCTTTTATTCAGTGTACTTCCTTTAAATTATTATTTTTACAGTTGACTGTCTGTTTACTGCAATGAAATTATACTTAGGATGTAAACCTTTTCATACTGAGTACAGTAGAAAAGTTTCAGTAAGCAACTTTTTGGAGTTGCTGGGGACGCTTAGGTCTCTCAGAACTGTAAGTCTCAAAAAAAAAAAGTGAAACAGTGACATGAGAAAATTGTCCCTTCTCTGGAAACAATAAAGTTAATTGCTCTAAAACAGATTTTCAGACTTACTGTCCTGTATAACAGGAAAACTCTGAAGTTAGTTGGGAAAAATGTAATTCTACCTTTGCACACTCAGAATAAATTTATTGACCTTTCAAGTATGAAAGACTGATTTTTACAAGGATATGTAGTGGTAGGATATGGGGTATTTGCTTTAATATGAAAGATGGCATGTATAGACTAGATAATGGGAAGAAGATCTTTACTGTGGGGGTAGTGAAGCACTGGCACAGGTTGCCCAGAGAAGTTTAGACTGCCTCATCTCTGGAAGTGTTCAAATCCAGGTTCAATGGGGCTTTAAGCAACCTGCCTAGTGGAAGGTGTCTCTGCCCATGGCAGAAGGTTGGAACTCTATGTTCTATGAGGTCTCTTCCAACCCAAATCAGTCTATGGTTATATGCTTTATGGAATTTTGAAATTTTAGCTACTCATCGAGTCCTTCTTGTCATCTGCTCCAATGTATTCTAACTCTGATGCCAACAATTAAAAGAGTCAGATCAGATCAAGAGCAACTGAGAAGGAGTCAGACTGCATTAACAATCTGCCACCAAACCACAAGGACATTGCCCTTCTTTCAGGAGGGGAGGCAATGCATAGACATTGAACCATCATCATAGCAAATGCTGTGACATTCAGTACAGTTTGAATGATTTAGCTTCATCTGTGACCAAAGTCTGATTAAAAAATACTTTTTATTTTCTCCAGCTATTTCTTCCTGTTGTTTACTGCTTTCAGTTAGAGTACATATTGATGTGGCTGCTTAGATTACAGACAGCACAGCCCTTGCAGCTGTTCAAGTCTCTTCTGACAAATCAGTGGTATATGCAGGAGAATCAAAGGTATTTAACTCAAATGAAATTCTTTTTGAAAACTCCTGAGATTTGTATCAGGAAACGCTTAGCTCCTGAAGCACCAGCCCAAGCACTTCTAGCAAACAAGAAAATACCAAAAGGCTGTTAGCAGCAATAAAATCACCATTCTTTCTCAGCCTTCTGGTCATTGGTGGCATCACTCATCTGTCATGCCTCACTCTTAATTTTCAGTCCAAGGGCCAACAAAACAGGAAAAATTAACACACAAGAAAGCAAGCTAATGATTGTGAAGTAAATCACTGCAGCCAGATTTGCCTTGAAAATAAATTTCTCCTCTTTTTTTGTCAAGTAAGGCCAGCACAATCTGAAATTAGAACTGGAACTGGAATGTGAAAGAAGGTAGGAAAATCTAAATGTGTTTTGGTAAGATATCTATCTAATGAACTTACAGCAACTAATGACCTAGGCTTATACTTTGGGATACTTCCTCTTTCCTAGAAAATCTTCAAGAAAACCTGAGAGGAAATAAACCAAGAGAAAATTAATCTATAAACAATGTCAGTTGATTTTTAATAGTTTTAAGGGCCACTTACTAGTTCTTTTACTATACATTTAATGCACTACCTGTATGGCTTTTATGAATTATTTCTAGCAAAGCTAATTCTAGTAATTAATACATCTTTGCACATCACACAGTCAGAGGCCAACATCTGTGCTGTACTGTCATTCTTCAGTTTTATGGTTCTTGCGTATAATCAGCTTCAGCCTGATTCAGAGTACAGTAGTAGAAATCAAGATCTATTCCAGGTCATCTAAACATCCTCAAGATCACTGTATTATCCTTCTTTCAGTCTTCCTCCAAACTGCCCTTTTGTTTGCCAGATATTTAGACAGTGAATGGCTACAGAACTGGACTCCCGTTAGAGACAATGGAGAGAAAACATTCAAAGGGCAGGATTTCCTTCCTTTTTAAATCAGCTTTTGAAAAGAGGCCAGTTTTGTTGCCTGCCAAGGTGTATTTCTTTCTCCCACTCATCTAAAAAGGAATCAAGGTAACTACATCATGTGCAGCCCTCCACACAGCAAAGCCCCAAGATTAGATGAAATGAGTAGTTACTTTAAAAGCCAATAAAAATCTGTATCTTGCTGATGTCTGTCATTTTAGGGCTATTCAACTATTCATATGTAAATTCTTTGGACCACAGAAAGCTATCTGTACAGCATTAAGATACAGGACCACAATGACACAAGAGTGGCAGCAAGTTATTTAATTGACAGTAATATGAAACTGGATGGACATTAAAAACATAATCTGTAGGATAATAGTGGAAAACAAAATAAGAATAATAATTTAAAAAATAAGTTAATAAATCAGAATTATGTTATTTCCCTTACTTCTAACACAAAAAACATAACCACTTTCCTCCAATTCATGTTCCCCCCTCCCAAAAACAAGATTCCTGATCTAAAGTAATCTAGTAATCCAAGCAGCTAGCACTTGCATAGCACTTTTCCACTTCAAGTCATTTTGCAGATGTTAGTAAGTTAATTAATATTCTCCTGAGAAGGAGGTACAGGATACATTCTTGGTATTAAGATGCTCAAGTAATAAATTTTAAGATATATTAAATATTTGGCTTTCAGCTCTAAGCAGTTTATAAATAAAAACATCCCAGTTTATGTCACAGGCAGTTTGATTATCTCTGATATTTGAGTCAAAAATTGTCATAAAGAAGACTTTTAAATCATTGCATATATCATATTGAATGTATAAACTTTGTATTCCTTTGTCATCATCTTTATCCTCCTAAGATGTCTTGACACAAGTCTTATAAACCCTTTAATGAGAAATATTCCTAACAAGTTCAACAGGACTTTTCCAATATGTGAAAAACAGGAAAGATAAGGACAGAATACCAAAGTCAGTAGAAATCCTCTCAGCTTAGTATCTGATTTGAGAGAAAGATTTGTCTTGCATAAAATAGGAATTGGATGCCTTATTCTCTTCTGGGAAATATTTTGATATCTACTTTCCTCCAGAGTAAAAAAATGCAGATGAACTTCTGATTCCCTACAGTGAACTCCAAAGGTCTGTGTTTTGCCATGGCATCCATGTTTATGTCTTTCAAATAAAGAGCTTTAAGCTAAATTTTCTTCTCAATACAACAAGCTTATAAAATGCTTATCTGGTAAGCTGACACATAGATCGTGTCACTGTCTTGTGTTTAAGCAGTGTTGCACCACTTAATGACAACCACAGCATCCATGAAATGTATCAGAGTTCTGACTACAGTAAATGGTAAGCATATACATTTTAATGAGAATTAGAGGCATATTTTCTAAAAACATAATCTTTGTCATTTTCTCTTTCACAGCTGAAAGATGCTAAAATGTCACCTAAAATCGTTATTTGCCTTACAGTTTTAATAAATCCTTACAAAGAAATTAAGCAGCCTACACACTGACTCATGACCAGCCTTTTCATTTATTTATTAACAGATGCCCAACGGTGTTAAATAGTGCTCTTCCTTCTCTCAGTATAATTTACCATATGCAAGAATTCTGTGTTTAATAGAAGATGCTTCTTATAGAATAAATCTCACCATGACATAAAAAACAAAAACATACCCAAAGTCTAAACTCTATGCAGTAATAAGTTTTTAATAGAGGTTATAAAGCTTGTGTGCACTCAACAGAGAAATTACTAAAGACTGATTTGGATAAATTCTGATACGAGTTACAAAACAAAGAAAAATATCATTTAGTGTTTCCTTGACAATAACTATAGACTATACAGTGCTTGGCCAAAGAGGCTTCAGTTTGTTGACACACCAGTGGTGGAATTGTAAGATTGTAGCAAAAAATATTTTACTCGAAAAATCCCACTCTAAGTGAGAGTTGGGTAAAAAGGCAAGAGATTAAAGAAATAGAGGACATATCCAGGAGGAAGAATCTTTTTTCTCTTTTACAAAGTGTCTTATGGATATTTAGAGTAATGTGGAGAAGAAAGACCAGAAATGTTAAATTATCTGCTAGACAGATAATGTTAAATTATCTATCTAATGGTCATTTTCCAGCTTACAGAAGAAGAACTGCGAAACTCTATTTCAACCAGTCCACAGTCTGCAGAGCCAGCCAAAATATAAAACATTACCTTCATTAAGAATTCACAAGCTTAAGAGACATATTACTCTTACTTTTCTTCTATTTTTTTAAAAAATATGAATTTACAGTTATTGTTGAAAATGTTTTGAAAATCACCTTACACATTTTCTTCTTAGCAAATATCATTTGTGATAAATGATAGTGCTATAAAAAAGTTTTAATATTTTTTATTTATTTCTTAGAGACTTTAAGGAAACTGAAAATCTTAGTTTATTTGGAAAACTCCTAAGGAAACAAGGTAATTCTTGAAAACCATTTTTCTAAGAGAAATTGTATTGGGTTTGCATGGTCAGGTTTTGGTAGCAGGGCAGCTGTAAGGATGGCTTCCATGAGAAGTTGCTGGAAGCTTCCTCTGTGTCTGGCAGCACCAATCCCAGGAGGCTCCAAGATGGGTGTGCCACTGGCCAGGGATGGACCAATTAGAAAAGATGGTAACACCTCTATGATAACATAGTTAAATAATAAAAAAGTTATTGTGCAGATGTAATTGGGGCCAGAGAAGAGCATGAACAGCCTGTGAGAGGCTATGTGAGAGGAATAGCCCTGCAAAGTCTGAGGTCAGTGCAGAAGGAGGGGCAGGAGGTGCTCTGGGTGCCAAAGCTGAGATTGACCTGCAGGGCATGGTACAGACCATGTAGAAACAGCTACCCCCTGCAGTCCATGGAGGTCCACAGGGATGCAGAGAGCCACCTGCAACCCCTGGGGCAACTGGACCCCACACTGGAGCAGATAGGTGCCTGAGAGGAGTCTGTGGACCCACAGAAGAGCCATGGTGGAGCAGGCTCTTGGCAGGGACCTGCAGACCCATGGAGAGAGGAGCCTATGCTGGAGCAGGTTTCCTGGCAGGATTTCTATCCTGTAGGGGCCAACACTGGAGCAACCTATCCTTGAGGGACCTCACCTCATGGAAGAGTTGCCTGTGGGAGGCACCCCATGCTGAAGCAGAGGAAGGACTCCTCTCCCTGAGCAGAGACATAATGGCCATAATCCCTTTCCCCATCTCCCTAAGCTGCTGAGGGGGAAGAGAGAGAGCTGGGAAAGAGGGAGGGGTGGAGGGAAAGCTTTTTTAACATTTTCTAAGGTCTAATTTCCCATTATCCTACTCTGATTTTGTTAGTAATAAATTCATTTAATATCTCTAATTTGAGTATGTTTTGCCCATGACAATATTTGGTGAGTGATCTCTCTGTCCTTACTTCATTAATCTTTAACCAAATTTTCTCTCCCCTGTCCAACTGTGGAGGGGAATGATAGCAAGGCTTTGGTGGGTGTCTGGCATCCAGCCATTAAAATGTAGCTGGATAGTTTCTTGTATATAAAAAAATCTTGTCAGTCACAGATTTAGAATCAAAACTATTATTAAAAAACATCTTTTATCCTTCTGTAAAGTGAACCCCTAATTGCAGTTCATTATTTTTGTAAATAACTCTTGCCTACTTTTACCAAGATACTTAGTAAAATATTTCCTCAATTCCCTGAAACAACCCCTAGAAAAGAAACCACTCACTTGTCATTCAGGAACCTTAAGTTTCTTCTGGACAAAAATTGTCCTTTGTTTTATAATGTTCAAGTTCTTTTCAGGCAAAAAGTGTACATGTTTATGTGTCTCTTACTGGTACTGAAATATTTTTTTTGGCACAAGGAGTCAAACCTCTTCCCACATCTTACTCACTTCTTTGAATCTGCGCAGCTTGTTTCAGCTCTGTAGACCATGACAGTGTCTTCAGATAATTTGTGGGGATCTATCCAGCCACACAGATTTTCAACCATATGCTGAGTAGATGGGCCAATTCAATCATGTTTGCATGGTGCTAAAGAGAATCTACAATATCTCTTAATGAGAATTGCATCTCCCTTTGTCTTATGTCCCACACAGACACACAAAGACACACAGACATCAGCATGGGCTGCTTGCTCTGCTGATCAGCCAGCACTCCTGACATCTAAATAAATACTTGTGACATGCTGTATTGAGCCTCTGCCCTTGCCAGACAGGGATTTACATGAAGGAAACAAAAGAGGAATGCATGTGTGTCACATGCAAACACTGTCTTATTTCACATGCTGTGAACACAAAGCAGAATAAAGGAATGTCAGGTGTAAAACACCATGCATTCACTTCAGGGTCCTGCATTGCTGTACTGTTGGGTACAAAAGGCTGCAAGACTTTAGAAAGGATTTAGATCCAGTCCCAGGCACATGCAGAACACAGTTTCACCAGCCTTCAACAATGCATATTGTATATATAATATATCTATAAACTGTTCACAAATTGCATTTTCAGTCCCAGAGTCAGTTTCTATGAATCAACTGGTGACCCCACTGCAGTACTCCCAGGTCTCCCTAAACATGAATGCACCTTAAAGTCTAAATGGCACTAAAAGTTATGACATTCAAGTTATAAATGAGTCATAAGTAGGAAACTGAAGTTAGTTTTGGACTTACAATTGTGATGTAGTTGGGCATCATCCCTGCACAGCCATGCACTAAAGTCTTAAATTCCCTGGGTTGTCCAGGAGCTGGTGATATAAAGGGATGAGCCCATGGAATGGTTTGAGACAAAGAACCAGCCTGATACTTGCTGATTGCCTGAACAGTCACAACTGAGTGCTGTTATAGGTGGCAATTTCAGATACTTGTAGAGATTCCCTGGCAGCTCCTGCTGTGTCCAGCCTACACTGTATGCGTGAAGGAGGTGTTATTCTGGGTAGACATCTGGTCCCTTCCCTCCAGCCACATCCTTATGTGGCCCTTGCTTATGGAGAGATTATGTTTGGCACATATAAGACATCTCTAAACAGCCAGTATTAATAGTCCTTGTACAAATGGTGTGTTGGGTCTGTCTGGGATGTTTTTAACCACCGTGTAGGAGAGTATTTGATATGTGATTAAGCTATTAAATACATACAGAATGAAGATATTAAATGCACACATCTTCAGTCCTGCTGCAGATGTCACTGTGAAAATCTGTGCAAGAGAATCCCTTTGCCAGCTGGTCAGCTACTGACTGTCCTGAAGCTTCAGGAGATTTGATTGCCCATGGAAGTGCTACCTAAGCCAGGATCTGAATATATGAGGATTTTCTCTCTAAGAAACACTCTGCCATGATTTCCTCTGAAACAAAAGGCAATTTGCATCAAAATCCCTGCCACTCACAGAAGAACCCTCCCTCTTTGTTTTATACTAGGTCTCAAGGTCCTGTCTTTTAAAATTTTTGATTAATGGTGTGTCTTCTTCTGGAGTAATTAAAGCCAGACAGTCCAGAACTATCAAATTGAAGGGGAGGAGAGGCTCAGAAGCTGGGGCTACAATAATGATCCTAAACCAGTGACAGAAGAATTGTGTGTGATGGGAATAAGGTGACTGGTGAGGGAGGTGTGTGATCAAATCAGGATGACAAGTTGACAGGTCCAAGCAGAGTAAAGGAGCCACCTGCAAAATGCCTCAGAGACTGACAGGGAAGACTGAGTTTAAAAGTGCTACTAAAGAAGCGGAACATTCTCCGCTGAGGTTCCTCACTGCTCATCAGTGCAAGGGCTAGCAGCCCACTACCAAAGCTGGCCCTAAGCCCATGCAGCCAAACCTCATCAGAGGAGCATGGGAGCATGCCCTCAGGGCCCCCAACGCAACAGTAAATCCCAAAAGGCAAAAAACCCCGAATCTTCTAGCCAAGGTGCTTGGAAACTCCACCTTATATCATTAATATTTCCTGATTAAGATAATTAATAAGCATTTTATCTTATTTTGTTCCTCATCATCTTTCAAGCCATTATCAAAGGCAAAATAAATAATGATCTTAATTATTCTCTGTTCCACAATCATTTACTAAGAATAACTCTTGCCACCTTTTATATCCAGTAATTTATTATAAAATCTCTCAGCAACCACAATTTTCTGTGTTATTCAGATGCTTGCAGGTTTGCTGTAAAGATGGAAAGTAATGGATGTCCTGCCATTTGAGACAATTCACTACAGAGAGACAAGCCTATATTAACACTCCACCTTGAAGCAGTAACAAAACATCCATTTCTGATTTAAATATTGCTAATTCTGTCAAGGATTTTTCCTTTATCCTGCTAGTGTAATTTCTAAAAAAGCTAATAGGAGGGTTTTTTATATAATTCAGAGCAGGCTCTTCTTTCCAAACCCTGTAACTTAGATTACTTTATTCCCTAACTAATCACCAGTGACAGAGTTCCTGAAATATAAAAACAGCTACTGGTTTATCTTGATTCAATGTCCAGGCAGATTTTTTCCCACTTTAATCTCAAGATAAATAAATAAAGTGCTGGAGAAAATCCAACAAGTGTTAGGATATACATCGTGTTAAAACACTGCAAATACCTCAAGTATTTAATCCACAAAAGTTAAATACATAATACTTGCATCTTGCTATCATGATAAGATCTAGAAATAGAAAATGATTCATATGTTTCTAGATCTGTGACTGTTTAACTGACACTTGAAATACTTGATTTTTAAAAAATAGGGTTTAGTGTGAATAATTTTTATGTGCAGAATGTAAAAACATTACTCTAGATATATGTGTAAAAACCACTATTCCAGATTTAGGAACTACTATAGCTTATGGTAAATACACAGCTATGTAGGTCCATTTCTACTGTGTTTAAGAGACATAAAAAGTCAATGAGTGGAGGCAATGTGCAGTGTAGTTTTGTCTCTACATGCAAATAGTAGCATTGAACTAGAGTGCCAGGAGCCCAGGTGATCAGTGCTTTTCCTCAACCATCCCTGCTCTGTTGTCCCTTGGGCTTTGGCCACTGTGCTCTCTGTACAGATGCTTGGTGCCACAGGCACACCCAGGGGACATGCAGAGCACTTGCACCTATCTTCTGGAATGTCACTAGCTGCTGGATGTCAGGAAAATAAGGTATTTATTGATTTATTTTTCACTTAGTTATTTATTTCTTTAATAAATTACCTTCTCCACACATCTGTTCCCTACCTTACTCAGGGCGCCAATAAGTGTACAATTTCAGGAATCATTTCCAAAAGCCAGCCTCTCTCTATCAGAGAGACTGATATTAAAAAGCAGCACTTAAAAGATTGAAACATTCCCTGTATGTCTCTCTCTCTCTCTTTGAAGTTATGCAATAAATGCCATCCTGTGGCCCAGCATTAAACCTGAAGAAGTGTTGGGGTTAAAATCCACTAAATTGCACCAGGTCATTCACACCCCATTTTCCAACTAGGCTGCTGTATTTTGAGGTGGAACAAATATTAGGAATATCAGTCTAAATATCTTTGACTTTTCATCAAAATCTATGTCTAGTGAAGACTTATAAGGCCTCCTGGGTGGGGGCAGCTGAAGGAGATTATTCATCTTCAGAGGTTATGAAAGTCTATGTGTGGGCAGCAACATCATCCATATGCACTTCCGAAAATTGAAATTCTCTGTCCAGCTGGGCTTGCTTCTTCACTGCATCTGTGGACAATCACCATCTTGTCTGCAAACATACCACAGGCTTTTGAAACATTTTTAATAACTTATTCAGAGCAATGTTGAGAAGTCACTAGGTTCCCCCGAAGCATTTCAGCTGAGTCAAACCAACACTCAAATTTGCTCAGCACGAGGAGCAGAGCATTGAATTAAAATGGTCAGTTGGAAGTAAAACAAGGAGAAAAAAAATGTAAAGCAGAGAAAAAGCAGAAAGAAAAAGCAGGAGAAACAAAAGCAAAATTGAGAGAAAAAAATGCTGTCAAGAGAAGCAAGAGTATTTGTTCTGCTGTTGTCTCTATTACGTTATCTGCTGATTAAAATTCTATTTAAAAGGAATGCAACTTTAATTCAACAGTAGAAGGCTGTGTAGCTTTAGTTCTTGTAGTCTCAATTGTTATGTAATTTGAATCTTTCCCTGGAAAGAAAGAGGGTCCCTTCATTTTGGCTATACTGGCAAACTTTTTTGCTTGCCAAGAGGAGGTGGACGCAGATCAGAAAGAATACAACAACCTTGCAGAATGCCTCTCAGCTGTCCATAAGAAATACTCTGGTAAAACAGTTCAGGAATCACAAACTGGGCCACAAAAATGTAAGGTCAGTTAAGAGTTCATGAGCTATAGACCTGAGAGATTTTATATTTTTCTATGAGGTAAAAATGTTTAGGTTTGAATTCCTGCAGGGGCAAGGTGATCCTTCTTTTCTGCTCAGCATGAGTGAGGTACATCTGGAGCTCTGTGTCCAGTGTTTGGCTTTCCAGTATAAGAGAGACTCAGGCACACTGGAGTGGCAAAGGGCCAGAAAGAAGATTCTTGCAGCATCTGTCATACAAGGAAAGAATGGGGTTGTTCAGCCTGAAGAAGAATTGAGTTAGAGGAAATCTTATTAATTGTGTAGAGATACCTGGTAGGGAGTGTAGAGAGAATGGAGCTGAGCTCTTCTTAGTGCTACCCTGTGACAAGAACAGAGAAAATGGGCACAAATTAAAATACAGCATATTCTAATCAAGTTTTAAACCCTTCTTTTTTTCCTATGAGGATGGTCACACAATGGAAGACATTGCCCTGAGAGACTGTGAAGTTTCTATCCTTGGAGATATTCATAACCTGACTAGTTACAGCACTGAGTTATTACAGCTATGTAATTCACAGGACCCTGGCTTTGCATGCAAGGGTAGACTTCCTACCCCAATTCCATTCTGTGACTCCATTAACAAACCAAATGAAAAGAGAAAATCAAAATTATCTGGAAAGAACAAGGTTACAGACACAAAAAAATCTCACAATAAAAACGTGAAATAGAAATGCTGATATTGATCCAACCTGACTGGAGCTGCTTTAGGTCTGAGACTCACATGAGTCATTTTTGAGCACAAATTGTCGTTAAATGTACCAGTTGTTACGCAAATAAATATTTTTTACAAAATCTGGGAATAAAATCAGGACAACAAGGAGCTTACCCATGGATTGGAAAGAATCTGGCTGAGACCATAGTGTATCCAATGGAAGTTTTGACTGAGAATACACACAATGAAAGTTTAATAGAAGACTTAATATTTTGAGGTCTTTTCTGGTAGGGATCACGCAGAACTAGAGAACTGGAAAAGATGTCTTCTTGCTTGAGACTTTCATGCGTGCATTTGGGAGGTAAATTTAATCTGAATTACACTGCTATATTACTGCCTTTTTGCTTTCTATGTTCTCTTTAGCAAAAATTGCTAAATGTGATTCTTTTGTTTCTGAAGGGAAACTGCTATTCAGTCACTAAGTTAAAGAATCATTTCTGAAGAGTTAGATAAAGGCTCCTTGGCTCTCTTTGTTAGTTTTAAATCTGAGTGGTCTTTAAAGGTGAAGAAGCATTATTAATATTTCATTTAAAAAAACAGCTAAGTAAGAGTTTTAGGGCTGCAGTATTGTACAAATCACTTAGCAGCATATGCTATATAAGAAATTCTATCTAAGATCTCCCTTCCATCTGCGGTGCAAAACAAATCTTACAGAACTGTAGTGAAATGTTGCGATTTTTAAGAGCTAATCACTGACATAGCTGGTACATAGTATAGCCAAGAATACCAAGGTTAACCCAGAAAATGCACAAAGTAAACATAACAGTCTGATTCTAGCTCCACTTACACCGGCTTTAATCAGGCATGAATGACATCTTTGGTAGTTATTCCTCTGTTGGTCTGGTGAAGGCTTCCTGTCTTCACTCTCCCACTAAACACAGCCCCAGAGTGTAAAGGCAGGAAAGCAAGGGACAGCTCTTGCTACACTTTGTCTGATTTCGTTCCTCTGTAAACTCAGCTTTTGCTTTACACAAGGCTGCTTAGGAAGGGCTAGTTAGGTTATTTCATTGCAAGGTGGAATGTTGCATATGGCACATGCCTCCATGCCAAAACTGCAAATGCTTTCCCAACTTCTGCAGACTGAACTACAGAAACAAGCAGAAAATATCAGTCCACACTTGTGAATGTAAATACAGATGTCACCAGGCATCTAAATAATCCCACTGTGCCATCAGCTTTGAAATCTGTTTATCAACACTGTGCCTTAAGATTTTCTCAAATGCCTTATTTGCATACATACAGCCAGGATGGCAAATCAACCTCAACACAAAAACAGTTGCTCCCCAGAGGACAATAGAAATTAAAATAAGCTACTGATGTCTTTAACCACAGTATTACATTGAGGAAATTATTTTGAAGAAGCCAACATCATTTTGATTAAAAAAGTCTCATCAGACGCTTCACCTTCACTAGTTTCTTCAATGACTTTTTAAGACAGGTTTTACTGACTCATCCTAGCTACTTTGTTGAAATACGATCTTTCTAGCTGCATTTTTCTTACAAGTTGCATTGTGCAAGTTAATTGAGCATATTGCTGTCTCTTGATAGATAATATGATCTGAATTTTACTGGAAAAATTGAATGTTTAGCACAATTTTGAAAACAGTATAAGACATTAGAACCTACAATTTTATCTGGTCTTAAGTATTTTTTACGATTATTCAACAAACTATATAATTATCTTGTGACTTGCATTTGTTATCCATAATTCCTTTAATAATGTCTCTTCTATTTTCAGAATTCATTCAGAAGCATCAGGGAAACAAACCGGATTTTTATATTTATGTTCTTTAAAGGCACAAGAAAGTTAAATTTGTTCAGGAAAAAAAAAAAAGTACACCCCTGAATTCTTAACAAAAACTTAAAGACATTTTAGCCAGAGTCAGAAAAATTAAAAGAAGGTCCTCTGTGTACCCAATAGTGAGAATCAATCTCAATATCAAGATCAGGTACAGAAAGAATTACACGAAGGACGCTTTAAAATTAGGCCTTTGTGCAGAAGTGAGTAAAAATCAGTGTGAGTGGATGAAAAAAGAAATCAATGGGGAAAAATCAGAAACAAGGAAGGAAACAAGGTAGGATGGGGAGACATCAGCCAGCTTCAGCAGTTTTGGTGGGCAGATCCTGGGCTGGACACCAGGTGCTCACCAAAGGCACTTCTATCACTCCCTCAACTAGACAGAGAACAGAAAATACAAAGGTAGGGTCATAGGTCAACATAAGGACAGGGAGAGATCACTCATTAATTAATGTCATAGGAAAAATCAAATTGACTCCTTATTTTCCCTACTTTCTATTTTTTCTTCTTCCTCACCCTCAGTGGCACAGGGGAACAAGTGAGGGGAGCTGCAGTCAGTACCTCACATATTGTCTCTGCTGCTCCTTTCTCCTCAGGGGAAAGACTCCTCACATTCCTCCCCTACTGAGGAGCTAGGTCCCTCCCATAGGAGACAGTCCTCCACCAACTTCTCCAACATGAGTCTTTCGCACAGGCTGCAGTTCATCACAAACTGTTCCAGTGTGGATCCCGTCCATGGGGTGCAGCTCTTCAGGAGCAGGCTGCTCCAGTGTGGGTCCCCCACAGGGTCAAAATTCCTGTCAGCAAGCCTGCTGCAATGTGGCTCCTCTCTCCATCAGGCCACAAGTCTTGCCAAGCACCTGCTCCAGTGCTGGCTTCCCATAGAGTCACAACCTCCTCTGGGCATCCACCTGCTCCAGCAGGGGTTCCTCCGGGGGCTGCAGGGGCACAGCTGCCCTGCCATGATCTGCACCATGGGCTGCAGGGAAACCTCTGCTCTGGCACAGGAGCGGCTGCACTCAATTCTTCTACACTGACTGTGGGGTCTGCAGGGCTGTTCCTCTCACATGTTCCCTTTTCCCTTTCTGCATTACTACAATTGGTGACGGGCTCAGCCTTGGCCAGCAGCAGTTCTGTCTTGGAGCCAGATGGCACAGACGCCTGCGGATAAGGGGGAAGCTTTTAGCAGTTTCTTACAAACACCACCTCTACAGCTCACCCCCTACCAAAATCTTGCTGCACAAACCCAGTCCAGCAATGTGAGATTGTAGACAGGAGTGAGCAGTGGGGAAGTCAGAGATGCACACTGAGGTGTGATGAAAGGAAAAAGATAGCCTGGATCCAGAAGTGGGAAAGCTAATAAAAAGGTTTGCAAAAGATGAAAAAAGGTAGTTCCTCTGACTGGGGTGGAAGTAAAGGTGAGAATTCCTCATTCTCTTAAAAGTACAGTACTGTTGCTGTTGTCAAAATCTGCAGGCTTCTGTTTTCTGAGGCAGAACTAGCAGAATATCATTTGGCTACTGGGAAGAATATTATATGCTATCCTCCATTCTACTCTTTTACAACATATGCCAAGAGAAATTAAAGCTGTTTGGAAATTAAGGAAAAGTTCCATGGGGGAAAGAGGCAATCAATGTGTAGTGTGCCTAACTGGCTGTAAAATTATACATGACAACTAACAGGGAGCATAGCAGACACAGCAGAAACTATTTCAGAAGAAGTTCACTTGCAGGTTTTAACAGGTCCAGGCACGGGAAGAGCATACCAGATACACAACTTTGCATACTGCCTGAAATGTGCATATCATAGAATGGAATTGCTGAATGTTTTGGGTAGGAAGGGGCTTTATGGGTCATCCAGTTTCAATCCCCCTGCCGTGGGCAGGTGCAACTTCCACTAGAGCAGGTTGCTCTAAGCCACATTCAACCTGGCCTTGGACACTTCCAGGGAGGCAGTATCCACCACTTCACTGGGCAACTTGTGCCCCACTACCCCTGAGTAAAGACGGTAATCTGTATCTCTGCTCTTCTAGTTTAAAACCATTCCGCCTTGTTCAATCACTATATGCCCCTGTAAAAAGCCCTTCTTCATATTTCTTGTATGTGTGTGTGTCTGCAAATTTGCACAAGACAGAAATAGAAATGCTTATTGTAGGTGTCACAAAGTCAACACAGTGCAGTAGAATATACTCCACACATGAAGGAAGGCAGAGCCATTTTAGTTTTGAGATAGAGAAATTGCACACCACTTGCTGTCTACGGAGCACTAAGTTGGTATTGTGCCATGTTACTGCTTGCCAGTCTGCCTGACAAAACTCAGCATGGATTTGTGGCCACGCTTGTGAATTAGGAGGAGAGGCAGATTTTGTGGTGGGGGTAGCTACTTATCATCACTCTTCTAGACATGCCTAGCTCATGTCTACTGCAGATCATCTGTATCAGATGCAGATTTTAAAGAAATGTTTGTGATTCTGAAAAAACAGACAACTATGTAACTATTAAGGAAAATTGCCAAGGAAAGTATTAGCTAAATATAATTGATCTATTCCAAATAATGCCCATTTACCAAGAGGTAAGTTTAAATTCAAATGCTTCTGATATGCGGCCACAATGATTATTTGACTGGTTTGTTTTCATCCTTTCATCCCTTGAAGACAGGAGCTATCTTCCTTGTGCACGTATCATTGCACATTCCAGGATCTTCTTACATTCTTTCATCCTCCCATAGGTATGGGCTTATCTTTCATCACCTGTTTCTGGAGTACTCCATGGCTCCCTTTAATTCCTACTAACCTGTCAAGAGGTCTCTAGGATGCCTGTCTCTGTTGGAAGTCATAAGTTTGCCATACACTGTATTCCTTTCTCCATAAGTGTCAGAGGCATCCATTGCCTATCCAGACCCTCACTCCCCTGTAGAAATTCATTTACTTTTACTCCCACCATACTTGTTCCCATTTTTTAACCACAAAGCCATTTACAGTTCAAACATCCCATTTCTCTTCATAGCATCATACCCTCACAGAAGTATTTAAGTTGGAAAACAACCATAGTATCATCAAATCCAGCCTAACCTAACATTAAGTCCATCAATGAATCATAGAACGACTGGAAGAGACCTTTAAAGGCTATCCAGTCCAACCCCCCTGCCATGGACAGGGACATTTTCAAGCTAGATCAGGTTGCTCAGAACTCCATCCAATCTGACCCTGAATATTTGTAGGAATGGGGCATCTACCACCTCTATGGGAAACTGATGCCAATGTTTCACCACTTTTATGCATTTTTCATTCCCTATATCTAGTATAAATCTGACTTCTTTTTTAGTTGAAATCTTTACATCTTGTCCTATCTCAACAAGCCCCACTTGAAAGCTTGGGCCCATATTTTAGACAGGCTCACTTCTGAAAGCCTGCACTGAGATCTTTCTGGAGTCTTCTCTCACACTGAAATATCAATGAAAAGTATGAGTTTAAAACATGAACTGCAGCTGAGCAAACCTGGACACTCACTCTTCTTCCTACTGAGAGACATGAATGTATGCTGTCTTGGCTATGACCTTACTAAATAGTAATACAGCCATTATTATAATCCTCTATAATCTTCTATTTGAGACATATTAACATATAGTTGTATTTTATTTTATTTATATTTTTATTAAAATATAATTATACTGTATTTTAAATAATTTATTTGTCAGGTAAGGGGTATTTATAACTGAGAAATACAACAGAATAAAATAAAACACCTGAATGAGTGTTTGGTGAGTGTGATCAGTGTGTCTGATAATTGACTACATGTTCATGCCTTCTCTGAGGTCTTTGGGAAACAAATATATCACTTTATGCCACTGCTCAATCATATAAGAAGCATATCATCCTGAAAGAAATATTATCTTTTAGAATATTAATAAATAGCTAAGATCTTAATTTTTATGGAATTCATAATCTGTCAGAGTGGGATGAACAAATGGATCTTTTATACAAACCTGATTAAATGGACAGTGGGAGGTTTTGGTGATTCTGTTCCCTTTGAAAAAAAAAAGAGCAATCAGAGCTCAGTTGCTTGTTCTATAGCACCTCATAATCTGCACTCCCCTCCCACCACCAATATATGTATCTCCTCATATACTTATCCAACACAGACTTTTCATATTTCCCTTTCTTTAATTCTGTTGCTATGGAAATCTTCCCCCATAGTGTCTGCATTGACTCAAAAGTGCTGAAAGCCTTTAAACATGCAGCACTCTTCTGCATCTTCAGGACAGTTTGAAATAATGCTAAACAAACACAAGTGAAAATTGTGTTTATAAAGAAATTCTCTTCACTCTTCTGCTCTTTCAATGTTTGCATGTTTATTTTAGCGAAAAAAACAAACAAGCACAGAGTATATAACCCTTCTCATACCAAAGCTTCCCAAGGAACTTAACAAATGACACACAGTCTGCAAAGATTACTTGTCAAGTGCCGGATCACAAGTGCCCCGGGAGAGCAATTGACAACCTCCCTGTAATGCTAGCTTGTTATTCTTTGTCTGTTTACAGAAATGAAAAATAACATTTCAAAAGTCAGCATCCAATTACTCTTACTGTATTCAAACAGGACTTGACAAGCTTCCTGAATGTCCTGCAAAGGACTGTGCATCTCCTGAAGGGACAAAAGGAGACATGAGTAGTTCCCACATAATGGGAGAGGCAGTGCCTCCTTCAATCTCCACTCTATTAGCCTGACATAGCAGGAGACTTAATTTTATCCAACTGACATGAGCAAAGGAGATCAGTGGAGTTTTAATCCTCAGAGTAATATAATGTCAGGGGTAAAAATATGGGAGAAAAAGTGAACAGCTATTTCCAGCAGCTCTTAGAGGATGTATAAAAGGAAGAATCAGTAAATATGATCAGAGAACCTTACTTCAGATAAAATGTATATTTTTCCTCCTGGAACTCAAGCATCAGTTCATCAGTTGTCATTATAGAGTTTTCACAAAGACTTACTCTTGCTTATGATAACACACTCTCCTCCTTTCCTCACTCAATCACAGCATCTTCTACCAGAATACTTTTGAGTATAGAAATTCAAAATTTATTTCCCTAAAGTTTTGATTAACTATGCAATCTACCAAGCTGTTAAGTTATTTCTCTTTTGGGCTACTTGTGCTTTTCACCTGTTTGGTGTTCTTTTTTTGGATCAAGGGTCTGACATATTATCTAGTTTGACACTCACCTTCATCAAAATTAAGTTAAAAAAAGGCATAAAACCCAGATAAATCACAAGATAATGTAATAATTCAAAATATAACATAGTATAACTTTACATACAAATAACGCAATCAGACTAAAAGTATTACTTATGAAAACGCCAGGAAATACGCTTCGTAAATGCTGTAATAACTAGAGTGTGGCTTAGAACTACTAATATTTTCAACTCATTCAATTGAAGTCTCTCTCTAGTGTGAATCATTTGTGTTTCTGAATGAAATTGGAAAGGACTTCCAAGATCATCAAGTCTAGCCTTTGACCGAATATTTCCATGCCCACTAAACCATACTGCAAGCTGCCCACTCCACTTGTTCCTTGAAGGCTTCCAGGGATGGGGATTCCACCATTTCTCTGGGAAGTCTGTTCCAGTGATTAATCACTCTGTCAATGAAGAATTTTTTTCTAATACCCATTCTGAACCTCCTCTGGTGCAATGTCAGTCAGTTTCTTCTTGTCTTTTTTCTAGATACCTCACCTCATACTCCTTTCAGGTAGTTGCAGAGAGCAATAAGTTCTCCCCAAGACTTGTCTTTAACCCTTTACCTGGGCCATTTTTGGATCTTTCCCCTTAGTGCTGTGCACAGTTATCATTGTAACAGTGAACTGGGGAGGGATCCCTGCTGGTTCAACCACATATGGTACCAATGAAGTAAGCACCAGCAGAAGATCTAGTCTGTAACATTTCCTAAATTCAGTATCACATTATTTCTTCAATAATGAGAAGACAGAATAGCTTATTGCAAGTGGAGCAAACAGTGTTCTGTGCCTATTACACTAATTTTATTATCTCCCGGATCATTTTGAAGTAATCTGCGGATAATTCAAATCCCCTTACCAATTTGAGCAACATGTGTGGAGATGCACTACAGAACAAGGCAGGTAATGTCACTTTGTACGTATTTTACTACAATCATGCCTGGAATACCACATTCAATTCTGGGCATCCCAGAGAGCTCTGAGGGTCTGCAATGAGATATTGAGGGCAATAGGCAGAACTCACCCTTGGTGGGGAATGTAGGTGACTTGAGGCATGGTCCAATTGATGCTTTATCCAGTTATTTCTTTTCCTTTACAGTATTCCAGGAATGAGCAGATTCAATTAACAGGGAGGTGGCAAGAAATGGGTCTCAATTACAAATCTTCTTTCCTAGTAATGTGATAAAAATGAGGTAGCAATCAGTAGAACACATCAATTTTCCCTAATTTATTAGAAGGCTAGATCTCAAAATGCAACACTGACATAAGAAATAACTTTTTTGATAATTAAGAAAAGTTTTCTTTTTTTCATTTATTCTAATGTTTAAGGAATGATGATTATTCACAGTTTTTTCAGAAAGATGGCATTACTGCCATATATTGCAGCATGAAATATGGAAGAGTTTCATTGATCTTGAGAAGGTGGCTTCAAAGGAAGATGATTGAATTCCCTTTGCTCTGAAAGGATCTGATCCTGCTTTCTGAAGTGAAGGGAGTTTTGTGAAAACCCTAATGGGGCAGCCTCTGTCTTTTAGACAACACTAAATTCAATCTAGGTTAGAAAATATCAGAGTTTATTATTGCAAAGTGTAGATATTTTCTTACTATGAAGGAAGACCATTTTCTTTTCTCTTTCACAGAATTTCTTTCCAAACAGAACATTCAATTTAACTTTTCAATCCATAAGCAAGTAAGTACTGTACTGCCAATTCTCAATGGGATAGTTCAGAATTTGTGATTGACTACATAGCTATAATTTTAAAAAGATTAATTCACTGGTGACCTAAATACCAACACAGTGGCAAATTGAAAAGTGTTCCTAGGCAACAAGGACCTATCAACACAATGAAAATTCCTCCTTCAGAAATTGCTACCAGAAGCGAAGCAGCAAAGAATATGTATAAGATTTGAAGAAGAGTAAGAAAAATATGAGAAAGAAACACCCTTATCTTTTAAAAAATCATTGTCTATTTTCATATTATTCTGATTTTGGTTTTTTCCCAGACATGGGAGGCTTTCAGGAAATCTAAAAGGGAAGTGTTACCACGTGATTAGCAAAAATATCATCAGGAGAACAGAACTGCTTCAAGAGTGTTAGGTAACAGCAATCAGAAATGTGGTCCTTCTCACAGAAAATTCCTGATCTCCTTGAGTTATTTAAGATCACACAGCAGTTTTTCAAGGGCAGATATGTACAGCCTTTATAGCTCTTGTAGAAAGAAAACTTTTTATTACTGCGCTAGTGTTGCAGTTCCTGGCATAGACATGCCAGTAGCTGACTGAACATTTACTGTGCAAAGTCATGGAAGCATCACTGGAAACAGAACTAGCCTATTGTAAGTAGCAAAGCACTTTTTATTTCTATATCCCTAAAAGTTCTAAGCCCTCAGGGTGACCTACAAAATAGGTCTCACATCTCCTTCAAAAATACTTGGAAATTGAAATATGTAATTTTTCTGGCTGCTAAACTTCATGTATAGAGAGACACAGCCTTTCTGTCAAATTAAAAGATAGACCTGCTCACTCTGCCACCTTTCTGTATCCCAAAGAAAGCAATGACTGCATCACAACCCCTCTTACTAGGACCATGTTCTGTTAGAAATGTATCACATAGCTATATCTTCCCATCTCATGCATTACCATTAGAAAGTTAAATTTAGAAGTATTATTCTCAGTCTCTGCTTGAAATTATATGTCCTGCTTCTTGCTCAGCTCTGAAGAAGAGCTTTTGTCTTTAATGCTCATGTGATCTTCCACCTCTCTTAGTTCCTTACTTCCCATGCCTTATGATGGGAACAATGCACCCTTCCCACCATAACTTTTCAACTTCAGAATGTTTTCTCCAAGGCCTGCCAAATTGAGTCATCTTCCTTTAACAGACCTAATGCATTGAGCTATGGATGATGCAGTGGAAGATTTATGCTCTAACAATCTCTACTTACATTGTCTTTCTAATTGGGGGAGCCCTCCAGCAGAAATTGATGGAGTAAGAGCCTCTCTAGATGTGGCAATTGGAATTATAGAATGGG
The DNA here is from genome assembly GCA_018697195.1 of Certhia americana. NCBI lineage: Eukaryota > Metazoa > Chordata > Aves > Passeriformes > Certhiidae > Certhia > Certhia americana. The sequence goes on along the minus strand of CM031857.1, from coordinate 35,140,569 downwards.
CAGTGTTAGAAAGGACCTCTAAGTTCATCTCGTGTCATGGACAGGGCACATTCTGCTAGACCAGGTTACTCATAGCCTCGCCCAACCTGATCTTGAATACATCTGTGGTGATCCACAACTTTTCTAGGCAGCCTGTTCCACTGTCTCACCATCCTTCTCATAAAATAATTGTTTTTATGTACAGTCTAAATCTACCTTCTTTCAGTTCAAAAGCAGCACTCCTTCTTCTGTCACTACCGGCTTTGTTAAAAGGCCTCTATCTTTCCAATATGCTCCCTTTAGATATTGAAATAGCCTACACTATACTTTACACTAAAATGGTGCCATGGAGTGTACGCTGGGCATTCAAACACACTTATCTATATTAGTAAGTCATTGATAGGGTTTGTTGCCAGAAGTCAGGAGTTATAATTTGCACAGAGAACCCTCAGCAGGCATTCAGCACACAACACCATATTTTGAAGGCTAGGAGTCATAACATTGTCCTTTCTTTGCCCAGGGATATTCTAAAAGGCATTTCATATGCTTTCAAAGAACTTGCAAAATAGAAACACATAAATTGTAAGTGAATGAAAGATCACTGTAAGAAAATATACTCATTTTTCTGTGGTTTTTGGTTTTTTGGATTTTGTTTGTTTGTTTGTTTGTTTGTTTAGCTGATGTTTTTTTTCCAAAACTGTAGCTGTGTTTCCGTGTCTCAGTATTAGCGCTGGTAATTTTGAACTTCAAAATTCTAGGTTTTTTTCTTTTTCTTTTTAACCAAATTGTTGTTAATATGTCAGAGTAGAGACATTTTTACCAAAATTTATAGCAAGTTTGCTTCAAAGAAGAAAAGATGTTACTTGCAATCAGAAGAGATTCACACTAGTTACTTTGAACTGAAGATGTATGAGAAGGAAAAAGATCATACAAGAAATATTTCTTCCAGGGTATCGGGTCTTCTTCTGTATTTTGGCCTTAGAGGTGCTGTTTGACTGTACTAGAGAGATATTCCAGCACAGGTGCCTAAAATCCATCCCCGTGAAAATAAATTTCAAAAAGCATTTGTCTCCCCTTTCCAGGGATTGTGTGCTTGCTGAACCTTTTGCTAAAATAAGTGTATTTATCTGAAAGAAAAATAAATTTTCTGCAGTAAAAATGAATGAGGCATTTTATTCTGTCTACTAAGAAACACAGGAAATTTGACTCAGATGGACATTTTGGAATAAATAGCAGAGGATGGAAACTAAACAATCTATTTTTAGCAAACAACATACTAAATACGTAAGCTTACAGTGGTTTTACACTGACCACTGAATGAGTACTAGTTTGTCTGTGGAGGCATATTCAGTTATGAGCCTACTTCTGTAAAGTTAGCTTAAACATTGCCTAATATTAAAGAGCAATACTATACTATACAGTATACATAGGATTGTTTCTAGAAAATGGACTTTATTCAATCCTTGGTCATTTATGAGGAGTTAAGTCAGCAGTTAATCATACTGACTTTTCAATAAAATGGTAGAAACAAGATATTGCTATACAGAGGGACTACAAAACAGCATAATGAGACAGTTCATAGGTGCTGTGACCTTGTCAATCTTTTCACTTCTGTGCGAAGTAGATCTGGTGCTTTAAGCTAAAACTTTTTTAACGTGCTTTGGAAAAAATAACTTGGATGTCCCAAATTTCATTAAATAACTGGTATGCCCACCCTATTGCTCCCTCTCATTCTCTTGGCTTGCAACATTTACATTTATGCCCATGTCCTTGTGTTTCTCAGCTAAGATAACAGAGTAAATCAGACAACAGAAATATTTAGATACCCCAGGGACATAACTCACATATGAATAGCAACCACTGCTTTTGAAATCATAGAAGTATATAATCATTTAAAATAACAGTATCATAGAATCATTAAGGTTGGTAAATATGTTCAAGATCATCAAGTCCAACCCTTGACTGTGTACCACACCACGTGCTAAACCATATAATGAAGTGCTACATCTACTCATTTATTGAGGTCTTACAGGGCTGGTGACTCCACCATTTCCCTGAGGAGCCTTTATTACTTTATTACAATACCTTACCACTCCTTCAGTGAAGATATTTTTCACTAATAACCAACCCAGACCTCCCCCAATGTAACTTGAGGCCATTTCTTCTAGCCCAGTGTTGGAAAAGACCTCTAAGATCATCAAGGTTAACTATGCCCCTAAGTGTCCCACTTACACATCTTCTAAATACCTCTAGGGGTGATGACTCAGGTAAAATAAGATTTTATTACAGTATCTACAGTCATGTTTGAGAGAAGACTCAGCCATAAGTTTAAATCATCAACAGCAAATTTTTCAGAGAAAATTAAAATTGACAGGTAAAAAAAAAAACACTCAGGACACATCTACACCTGGATAGGAAATGGTTTTCTAGGATTACACTGAAGGAAAGCAGTGACTGGACTTAAAGATAGGTAGCTCTAGTTCATGCATATTCTCTAGCTTCTTCATGCTTGAGGTTTGTTATGTTGACTCAATCATTTTGAAGTGGCAAATACAATTGCCCTTGTTGAATATAGCTGCTGTAATTGATTACTATATGATAGCTGGTACATGAAATGGAATCTGAGCCTTTTTTTCTCCTTCTCATCACCATGTCTGGTGTCAAAGCTGTCAGTCTCTGGGAGATCTACAGAGAAGATCATAAGATTTCTCTTTCTTCTAGCACCTTATTCTTGTAACATAAAAATAGAACAGAAAACAGGCTGGAGCAGCCTGTTCCTGAAGTACAGCACCCTGTGGAAGGGATCCATACTGGAACAGTTCATGCAGAACTGCTGCCCATTGGAAGGACTCATGTTTGAGAAGTCCACGGAGGACTGTCTCCCATGGGAGGGACTCCCCACTGGAGCGGGGCAAAGAGTGTGAAGTGTTCTGCCTCTTGCAAAGCTCTGGTCCTTCTCTTAGTAAGTTTATTTAACAGGGACATAAGGAACTACTTTTCCTTAAGGTGGTGCAAAGGAGAACTTGGCAAAAGTTCCCCTGAGGTTAAAATTTAAACTTTAATGAAAAGCTTTAAAAGATCAGAACTTAGCACGGCATTTAATCAAAATAAAACATCTCAGAAAACATCATCTTAGCAAACTCTAACCCACATAACTTTAAATTACCCATATTTCAAGAGAAAATTAGGAGATGAAAGGGAGAGTAAGAGAGAGAGAGGAAAGAAAGATATAGCTTGCATCCAGCATGGTCTCAGCAGCCATAAAATCGAAGGACAATAGGGAAATTACTACAATTATCTTGGGGCAATGGCTTTTATGTGCTCTGGCCCCCTGCGGACACCCCGCTATCCCCAGGTGGAGCTTCCTGTCTGATGGCCACTCTGAGCTCTACTGGGGCTCCATGGGCAGGATAAGGGGCATTGCTTCCCATGTGCTAGGGACTGACAGCATTTCTGGACTAGAGGCCTCAGCAGGGAGGGTTGTGGAGCATTGCATGCCTCACTTCATGCCTGCTATGATGGATGGACCCAGACATTTCATTATGAGCACATTTTTGTAACGCATGAACTAAAACAAGATGCGCCTTTGGCCACTAGCACAACTGGGTTCTTATTGGGACTCAGCGTGGTTCTTAATAGGAGGAGGATGGGAGGGATCCCCAGTTACACTTTTATTTTCTTTTCTACAGAGATTCTTGATTTCCCTTTATTACATTGTTTCCGTCTTTGCTGTTTCATTATATTTGGTTCATGACTAAACTGCTACCTTTTATTTTTTCTATGTGGGCAGGGTTTTTTCTAATAAAGTAAGTACAGTGACATGAGCTCAGGTCTCCAAAGGCACTTTGCTGACTAGGACTGTGAGGTGATGAACAGCAACTGTGCACAGTTTGGCTTCCTTCTGGTCTAACTGCCCATAACCAAAGGGTAATTTCCCAACTCTTATTTTCAAGTTTCAAGTTACTGCTCATCATGTTTTATGCTAGTGCAATTCTATTGTCATTGTTTACACCTTATGAGAGGAACACAAGATCTGGAATTGTAAACGGTACTAAAATGCTGCCATTTTCTAAAGAATGGTTTGAACTTTTCACTATACTCATGTGCTTATGCTATTTAAGTAAAAGACCCTTTTTTCCTAATTTCTATGAACATATAATCAAATGAAAAATAGTTTTTAAAATTTTACTTTGCAGGACAAGCTATAACACTTGTGCTAGTGAGATGAATATTCAGGTGAAAAATTACAAGTTTTTACTTCATCTGTAGTGTAAAAAATTAAAGCCATGAAGCTCCTGAGTGGGCTAAGAGTTTCAGATTCACAGTTGTCCCTCACCATCTAATGCACATTAGTCCTTGAAACAACGACTGCTCTGGCACCTTAAAGGCAGAAAAGCTTGTTTGGTTTGCTCAGAGTATTCCATAATTAAACCCAATGAAGCTTTCAGTGTGAGTTATTAACTTGGTGGTAGAAACAGACATTTCTTAAACAAAAAACAATTATATCTGATGTGATTCATAAAATTTTTAAGCACACAATATTTTTTTACTACAGCAGTGTTATATTGCAATGTTGTCAATCCCAAGTATTAAGAAATGCTTCCATTGACATTACTTTAAATAATACATTTGGGAATCATATGCTTGCTCCTTTGAAAGGCATTTTAATATTGTCAGGCATTGCTGCCCTGGTATTTAGAAGTAGGCCACTGGAGAATGGAATCTAGTGAGTTATTCCAGTTCCTGTGGATGAACAAAGAGAACATCCATTTCACCACTAATTCCACACTGTGAGTGGAAGCACCACCTCTGATCTGCTGCCTCTTAGCCCACGAGCACACCCTAAGCCCTACCAGTCAGTAAGACTAATTATTTAAAGTGCCACAGTTCATTGGGAAATGTATATGTGAACATAATGGATTCTCAGCATTATCAAGAGTCAGTTCTATGCTACTAGAGCCTCTTTACTGGCATAATAAATTGCATGATCTATGAGGAATAAAAAAACTTTTCGCTACAGTTGTAGTCTGCCAGGACTAGGACTCAAACCCTGTCAAATTCTCCTTGCTTTCAGTTATGTAGAATCAATCCTTTTCAACAGCTGAACAAAAGCCATTGCTATGCTTCATTTTCCTTTTGAAAATAAGCCTACTGCAGGTAAAAAAAAAAAAAAAAAAAGACATACCTGTCAATGATAGCAAGCAGAAGAAAATTACATTTAAATCACTGAGAACAACATTTTTCTGAGTAACATGAAGCTGATTTAAAGCAACATCTGGCCAAAGATGGTGGCTGTGAATTATGTCTACTTAATGAAGAAAAGGTGACAGATTTCAATATAGAGAACAATATTAAGGGATAGTTACAATTTAGAAATATTTCATAGCTGACAAGAAACACCATTTAATTACTATTAAAACTGACCTTCATTGGAAGCCATATGGCTAACTTGATTTGAATCATAGTTTGAGGGCAGCCCTTATGAACATGAGCCTGACATCAGGCTCTTCATTAACCAGGAGATATGTGACTTACCTGAGGAATTCAGGCTTAGAGATACTGCTCTGAGAAAATCAGCTTGAGACAAGTCATTTGGGCATCACAAACAGAAGGCTTGCATATGCTCAAAGTCACTTTTCTGTTCCTCTCTTACACCAGAGATTTCTTCAGGAAGCCTAGGTTATCTGAAAACACACACACACATATATATGTATATATATACACACATACATACACTTACTTACACACACACACATACACACACACACACACATATATATATATAAGCACAGAAGATACCTATGTTTAAGGAAAAGCCTTAAAATAATAGGTCAAATTCCAGTTTTGCACTGGGACAAGGAAGAAGCAGAAAGAAAGTCTTTGTTGCAGTCAGGTCTTCTGCATTCACTTTTTCCAAATTCCATCCACTTCTTACTTTTCTTAATTGATAGCTATTTCTTTTTAAAAATACTTACTCATAAGCATGCTATTCATATAGTCTTTTCTTTTATGCTTCATCCCCCTCTTTTTCATTCCCAATTAAGATTATAGTGTTGGCTCTCTCATATATTATCTAGAATTGGGTTATTCCAGTCAGTCTATCAAATCTCATTTTCTGTGAAGAATTTCCTGGGGAGATGATATTTTCATATTGGTACATCTTGGTTACAATAGCTTCTGCCTTAGAACAGAGTTGGAATAATGTCATCCCTGCTGCAGTTTGGAAGAAACAGCAGAGTTGCATCAATAATTAGTTTAGACTAGGATGTTCAGCCTAGATAAACAATGACTACAGGGACTATATTAAATGTAAAGATATTTGAAGGTAGTGAAATAATGTTTAAAAAAAAAAGGACACAGAAGAAATGTTTTGTCCTCTCCAAAACACAATACAACACTCTTCCCCTCTTAGTTCCTTGCCAAATAATGAAAACTCTCTTTTCTTGAAAATGACTGTATAATTTAAATGTCTTTCTTCTTTTAAATTTTTTCTCAGGGAGACAAAAACAATAGCAAAAGATGGGAAGTTCTCATACAAAGACATTTTTTTTATGTTTTAAAATACAAGGAAAAAACAAAGGATATTATGGTCACAAAATTATATCTAGAAGGCACAATTTCAGGGATTTGCCAGCAGTGGTGATTCAGAATTAGGCAACCTTAGAATTTCAGTTCAAAAAATGCTGCTGTCTTGTGGGTCAAGAGTACAAATTCCTGAAAAGCCCTGTCACTTTTAAAACCACTATAAACACATAAAGCAGCCTTATAATCATTGACTGATTCTTGATCTCTGTTGACGGAAACAATGAGATCAACCATGAAAAAAATGCACTAAAATTTTCATGCTTGAAAAGACAAAGACAGAGAGAGAGAAAGTCTCACTTGCATTCGATTTTTCCACCCAACTTTGCAGAGTTCAGGGTTCGGACATATGGTGCAGTATGTGCAATCAGTAAAGTGACAGCTACTCTTTCACCCTTGGGCAGCAAACGGAAATATGGCTTGTTTATAAGCCAAATTCTAAAAATAACAAGTGTTTCTTTTAACATGGCAGAATAGTGTGACTCATGCATCATTCTGACATAAACATGACATTTGTTGCAGTCATTATGTCCAAATGCTGAAGTCAGATGCAGTTTGACCATTTTTAAAACTACTTATCAATCTATCAAAATTATTTAAGCATCAGTCAGAAAAATAGCAGCAATTGGGAGATCATTTCCCAAATATTGCATGCTGGTTTTATTAGGACCTGAAATCTGAGCTATTAATTCAATCAGTGAAGTTATAAATGTGTTTAAAACAACCCACAATCACTCACGTCATGCTATTACATAAACTTAAATGCCTGGTCATCTTAATAGGTTATTTAATGGTTAATGTACAGAATTTCATGGGGCAGTTATTACAGCCATAAACTGACTACAGGACACTTAACAGCCTCTTTGCCTAGCCTGTCCATCTCTAAAATGGAGGTGAGGATAATGCTTTCTATGTGTCCAGCATCTTCCCTTCTAAGCAGGAGCTTTCACCATTCACTTTCCAAACTTAGGTCTCTACGATGGCTTTGTGCAGTTTCAGCTAATTGCCCAGGATTGCTTTGTAGTGGACTGAAAGAGATAGGTACTTTCAGAGACAGCTCTCTGGGCAAATGAGATGAATCACCATGGAAGGATCTCCAGATGGCTATTAAATGAGCCCAGGTGAGTAGTTTAGACCTGTATTTTTCAGCTACCCTGAAAAGTTCAGTCAGCTCTGGCAGCCTGGGAGAATGAGGCCTGAAGCAGACCAGGGGTAGGGAGGAGGGATGCCTTCTCACTCTGGGAAGAAGACCCTTTATGGTCAGGCCAGCAAGCATTACAGATGTAGGGTCTGTCCAACATTGTATTTCATTGTCCTGGGCTTGGTCAGCATTTTGCATATAAATCACCCTCTCTTTGTATACTTTTGTTATTGAGATTGTTGCTGTTACTATTTATTTCTTTAGCTCATCGTTGTTTCCAGTAAATTGTTCTCAACCTGGTCTCTGCCTTTTGTGTCTCCAGCTGGAGGACAGGTAGGGGAGCAGCTTGAGGACTTCTTTTTAGTGGGATTATTAAATTGGGGAATACCCTTTCTAAACCATGACATTTGTCACATTGAAAAAAGTATAGATGCACTAAACAGAGTAGGTTTTATTCCTGTACCACCAAAACTGTTATTACTGAGTTGATTTTAGCAGACCGACATAAAAGAGAAACTAATATACAGAAGTACCAGCATTTTATGTGTCCTGTTCCAGTTCTTATAATATTGTCTGAGCTCTTTCATTGTGTCAATTTTTTTACTTCATAAAGATTTTTTTTTTCAAGGAAACCTTCTATATTTGCAGATGGAATTTGACAAGTGGATGAAAGTCCAGGAAAATAGATTAACTTCAAAGTAATTTAAGGAAAAGTAAAGTAGACCTATCGCAGCAGTCATTTTTATTAGGACTCAGCAGCTCAATGCAGCAGTGAAGAGAAGATCCAGTACCCCCCTACAGAACCACAGACATCAGCCACTACCATAAAATAAGTACCTGAGCACCCTGGATGTTCCCTATCAGCTCTCTGCTGGGGTATCAGTGCCTTTTGCCAATCTGTAAACAAGACAGGTAAAACCTAGGTAAGAAAGAATGAATAGGTCATGAAATTCAGGGGTTTTGAGTACAGCTGGAGTCTGAGGTGAGTCCTGTGCTCCTCAAAGACAATTCAGAAGTGTTTGTCCTCAGATGCAACTTTTATAACAAGTAGCCTCAAAAAATGGGTGTGGGGAAGGTCAGTCTGAAACAGAAGGACTGAAATCTGCTATTTTCCTAAGGAGACATTTAGGTGAGCTGACTGTTATGCACTGTAAAGACCTCTTTTATGTGAGCTACTGTGCAAAATAATAGGATGGAGTTCTTCAAAGGACTCTCCAAGGTTTTCTAGAATTCTTTCAAAGGTCTTCTAAATTCACTTTCAGAATCTGTGAGATGAAAAAAGGAATTTTCCTATTGAAAATAGGAAAAAAATCTCAGGTAACAAAGTAGAGCAAGAAATGCTTTAGGAAAATAAAAGTACGCACTCTCCTTAACTACATCACCTACATACTGATTCTCATCAAATATTTCCTTTGTACTGATGTTAAGGTGACAATTTTGCATTTTAAGGAGCAAATCATGCACCGTAGGATCCTTCTGTGAAGCTCTCAGCGAGTCATATGACAAAATGATTTAGCTGGTTTCTGTCTTTAGCCATCATCCATGCCTCCATAAAACACCAGCAGTGGCATTTTGTGTAGCACAGCATTTTTTGACTTAAATTTTGGCTACTGAGCTTATGGCAAGTAGAGACCCAAACCTCTCCCTCAACCAACTGTACAGATAACTTTCTGAAACCCAAACATGAAGAAGAGCAGCTCCCAGTCCCATTCCCAATTTGAGGAGCTAGATGTTTTCGGGAAAATTTTTCATTGTAGACATGACAAAACAATAACAGGAACAGCAACCAAACAAAAGACATAGCAAACAAATTCAAGCCCAGAAAGAAAAGGCGCTTGCACTCTCCCACAGTGCTGTATCTTATTAAATTTTTCAGATGATGCCTTTCAATGTTATCTTTTATAGTAAAATTAGTGTAGTTTCTTATTAAATCCATACTAGTTTTTTTGCCAGGCACACAGTTACTTTCATGACATGTAGTTCACCAAGGTAAATATTACATTATTTCCATTATCTCCTGGAGTTTTCTGTCTGATGGAAATTGTGCAGCTGCACACAGGGACAAGATTAGGCACATTATAGAGAGAGTATGGTTATAGGAAAAGTGGACTAATAAAAGTTTCAGGTCAGAAAGATAAGGTAAGCAAGGAAGAAAGTGGTAATTACTGGTAGTTTGGAGTGCAAGAGGACTGGGACCCACAGGGCATATCCATGTGACTCTGGGGTCCAGGTCTAGGACCTGTATTCAAAAAGGAGGGGAGAAATATAAGACCTTATGGGCAATGAAATTTAAAAACTGCAGCCACTATAGACTTTTACTTCTTTCCATTGTCTGAAGTGTCTCAAGGTGTATTTCATCACTCTGTCATTATTTGTATTGGGACTTTGTTCACCTTATCTAAAATAGTATCTAGCAAGTGATCCTGAGAATTCTTGAGTCTAAGGTGTTAATTGAGACAGTGAAATGAAATTTCATCATCTAATAACAATACACAGGGAAATCTCCTGTCTCCATGCAGGTTCTTCTAACAAAAGGAAAGAAATCATCCTCTTTTCTTCTACAAAGATTCACTGGTCTGTATTTTCTGACACATACTCTCAGTGGGAATTTTGTGCTAGGAGAAAATTATTTTCATGCCCCATACTTGGAAAATGTCATATTTTTCCCAATCCTTTACATTTTATCAAGCAACACTATTTTTTAATTTTATTTATCTAATTTACAAAAAGAGTTCCTTAAAATAAAATTACTGGCATTTGATTTGCTTGCAACCCACTGTTAACATGATTTGCTTCATTAGAAATGATTAGCAGAAGTCCAATTGTTCAGTAAGCAATAAAATCTAATTTATCACTTCAATAATACTACTTTGTGGGATGCCAAACAGTGGGATGTTTTTAAATCAGGAGAAAAAGAACACATTTTCCTCATATAAATAATGACTGAAACTTTTGTTGCCATTTCTGTAGAAAAGGAAAACATAAAAATACATTTGGATTGGAGTGCAATTTTAAAGAGTAAGTATCCCTGATGTCTTTTGTCTTTGATGATTATTGGTCTGTTAAGATTGCAGATATTGAAGAAAAGTTCTTGTCTTTTATTTATTGACCAAACTACCAGGAGATATTTCATTCTATGAAAGTAGATCATCCAAATAATCTGAACATCAAAAGAAATATTCAAATTTTAAATTAATATTCTCTACATTCATGTCTCATCTAGGAGGATCTCTTTCTCATTTTTCTGACATGAGTGTCTTGAGGAAGCATAAGGTTCATGATTTTTCAGCAATGTAAATTAAAAACAGGTAAAAATGGAAAGCAAGAAGTTTTTCTGAACAGGTACTAGAAATTATTTTCGGGAACTTAAAAATTCCAAGCTTCTTGCTTGCTACTGAAAGAGAAACAACTCCTGCCTGAATTAGAAGGGGTCATAGTAAACAAGGCTTGGCTACTGTGTCATCAGAATATAATTTTAATTTCCTGAAAAGCATTTAGAAATACTATGTATTATCATTCTCTAGGATTTATTTGAAATAGAAGTTTTATTGTAATGAGTGTGCTGGTTTATTTAAAGTGGTACCAGTCTCTCAGCATGGAATAAAACACTTAACCTGGATGCTTTGGTTCCATTTATTGATATTTTCATGCAGCCAAGCTCTAGAAGAAGCAAAATTTAGCAGCTTTCAACACATTACATTTCTACCTCCTTAACCACATACCACCACTATCTGATAAGTTTGAGATGGTAGTTTCTAAATAAAAACTTATATTTCTTTGATTTTTGCCTTCTGTCTGTCCCTGATTTTCAAAAGTGTACTGAGCTGCAGTTCATATTCTGTGAGAAAGGGACAGGGTAACATCAGAACTTTTTAATTTTCCCTCCCAAATATGTCAGGACCTGTAATAAATAAGGAGAGGGCAGAAAGGGGAAAGAAGCCCTGCTCTTCTAATATTTATTCTCCATTTTCTTCCATATCCTCTGTTCTGCTCAGAAGATGTCTTCTGAACTTGAAAATTATTGAAAAAAGAAAAAGAACATCTGATAAGAGTGAAATTTGTAACAGGTCAAGAAACACCATCTTAGTTTTATTAGAAACTAGACTTTAAGACAAACTGTTGGAAATGCTTCTGAGACCAAGGCTGCAGGAGAGGAGCAGGAAGAAATAATTGGGGTGAAGGGAACCCCTTTGGTGTGAAAACTTCTACCCAAATTAGAGAATCAAAAGCCTGAAGATAATAACAAAAACCTTCACTCCCACTGACTGCCCTTTGACTGGTTAGCACAGTGCATTGCTACTTGGGATACTGAAAAATTTAGTCCTTAACTTGAAAGCCTTTGTCCTAAGAGGAAGATTTTAAAATAAGAATAAATCTGCCCAGGAAATTCAGCCTTCTGCACAGCTCGGGGAATGGGTAGTGATTGTTCTTTGATGTTCAGTCTCTTGGAAGGCAACTTAGATCACATTTGTCCTTCCTCCTGCCTGTGGCATTCGCTTCTAAGAGAGTTGGCCTGTTTAAATTTTAGCTTTGAATTAAGAAGTTCAGTAAAGGAGCATTAAAATTTGTTCCCAATCTGAGTTTGAAAGTCAGTGTTCTGCTTCAAAAGGAAATCTAGCTGCCCGTGAACGCTGCCAAGCCAAACAGCTAGGCAGATGCTGAAAGAAGAAAAAAGGCATTTGGCTTCTTTTTGTGTATATGGAGAGAGGAAAGGAAGACTCAAATAAGAAAGTGGAAAAGGGAATGTAACTTTGGGACAAAATATGAAAAAAAAAAAAAAAAGGAAAAAAAGTGAGAGGAAAGAGAACTCCTGTGATAAACATAAAATGAGCTGCAAAACAACCACAAGAAAAAAAAAAAAAAAGAAGCTAAGAGGGTACAATCAAGTGTCACATTGGAGACACAATGTATCAAACTGCCCTTCACAGGAGTTGGTTCGTCTTTGTGGAAGGCTGCAGTAAAGTGAGAGCCAAGGGAAGAATTTATTACCATTTTCTTTTGTTCCTCAGACAGTTCTTGCCCTGCTCTCCTCTTACCACTGAAACATTACATGATACTTTGGTAGAAGACTGGCTATTTATTTCCTCCCAAATGGGTTGTTTAAATGTTACTTTTAATCTGAAATACTCTGAATCACCTGCTCCTCACCCAGAAAATCACCTTCTCTTTGCACCTTGACTGTTCTCCAAATGTGCCACTGTCGCAATTCGACACGAACAAACACACACACATACAACACCTTTCCTCGAGCAAGGCAGAAGAAGAAGAAGAAGTTTATTATAAAACTCTGATTTATATAGGTTACAAACATTGTCCTTTAATTAATGTGGCCTCCTCTGAGACCACACTGGTTAAACCATAGGTCCATCAACTCTCACTTCCTTTTTAGAAAGGAATATAAGCAATCATTGTTTACAGAATTGTGTGTGGGAATCTGACTCCAGAAATTCAAAACATCAGAAGGCTAGAAGAAAACATGCAAAAGCAAGGGCAACATGCCACAAGATGGACGTGTTCTACAATTCACATTTTATAACAGCTTGTCCTTTGTGGGGGTCATCCTTCTGCTGGCAGCAGGGAGCACTGCAGAACATTTGCTACAGCTGGAAACATATTAGTCTGTTCTGTGCTACTGGGTTATTCCCGATGGATGTAACTAAGCAGATGGATGATTGGAGGAGTGTGAAGATATTTTGTAGTAGTGTATTTAATGGGTGTTTATGCAGTTGGAAGAAATCAATACAGTAAGCATGTAATCTCAAAATACTCAAATCAGTAAATATTTCATCCCAAATACTATACCCCAGCTAAAGATTATTCTAGCTGGGACATCACTTCTTGAATACTTAAATACTTAGCTATCTCAAGATACCTTAGAGAAATACAGAACTAGTGCAGAATCAGGACTTTTCTTCCAAATGATCTCTGTGTAGTCTCATCCCTTCTCATCAACATAAAATAAGACCTAAAATTAAAATGGTGAAAGACTTGGTGGTTACTATACCCAGTGTGGCATTGCCTGAGACACTTCAACCATGAAAGAAGCACATGGGTTGGAGATAGCACCCAATGAACACAGTATAATATCACTTCTTGACCCAAATACAAATGCAGCATCCCTTTTGCCAGTTATCTGTGTAGGACAGCTTTAACTTGTGCTCCTGCTCTTCTTCCTGTACAGTGTAGGCACATTGTGAGCTGTGTAGCATAGTTTCAAATGCATCTTGTCTTGGGGACTATGTAGAAATACTCAGAAAAAACACTACAGAGGATTTTCAGATACAACAGTGCTGTGTTGGCTCTATTGTAATTATCCAAGCCTGACTTTGCAGAAGTTTCCCCAAAGGACAAGGTGTAGCTAAATCACTAGAAAACAAAGAAAATAAAAAATGGTGCCTTTCCTGACAATGGAAATGAAAGAATGAAGAGTCATTCTCAGGGGAACAGGGAATTGAAGAATGTTTAGGAGCAAGGAGAATTAGTGACAAATAATGCTCCCATACTCATCCACCACAAACCACAGGCAGCATTGGAAACAACAGAAGCATCAGTATGCAGTATGGGGCGACAGGTGATCATCCTGTGAGACAGTTGTTAAATCAGTTTCAACCATAATTTACCAAGGAAAAAGAGAGATGCAATGGAAAATAACTACAGAAAATCACCTACCTATGCACTAAATATATCATCATATTAAATATTTTGTGAAATAAATAATATTTTTATTTTAAATACTTGTCTTGTCTCAAAAAACCTTTTTTTTTTCATTTGGAGCTAAATTAAAACATAGATTTCACCCCATTTTATGGTATTTCTTGGCAGTAGGCAAGTGAAAAGATTTCAGGGTGAACTTCATCTAAGTCATACTTAAATGTGAGACCTATAAGTAATTAAATATAGGAATTTCTGTATTAAAAATTGTGACAATGGTAGCTATAGAAAAATTAAAGTCAGGGTTTTTTCCTTAACAAAATAGAGTATTAAAACATGATTGTGTTTTGCAATACAGAATGATTGAAATATAATTATATGAACCTTTCAAATCTATCTTTTCATCCTATCTTTTCATACTTCATCCCAGTACTTTTCCATTTGATATTTTTTATAGTAGCATATTAATGGAGCTCCAATTATTTTTAATCATCATCATCTGAATAGTTTACCTAAAATCTTCCAGTCTTATTTTCCTGTTCAGATTATTTATAAAGGGTACGTAAATGCCCTGGGAATTGAAGAAACACACCATGTGCTAAGAGCTAAGCACAAATGTCTTCCAACTGTGCATACATAAACAAAGATTACAGATATTTGAGGAAGTATATTCTTCAAGAAATTCTTTCACAGGGACCTTCTACCTTCCAAATGATAAAACAAATGAAAATAAAGAGGACATTACACCTTTTTGCTCATTTTCACTCTTACACACATTACCCAGGGGACTAAATACCGGGTTTCTGTTTCCTGTTGTATAAAGGCAGGGAAGGGACTTGGCACAAGGAATTCACAGGACATGGAGGTGACACATCATCTTCACCTCCTCCTCTCCCCCGACATGGAAACCTCTCAGCAGTGCAAGCCTCTTTTAATATTTCCCACGGGAAGATATTGATAGAATCACAAATGGAGCAACAAAATTTTCACGTTGCCAGGAGAGGTGCTTTGCACTGTGTCTACATATTTTCTTTCTTCTGGCTGCAAGCACTAGTATCAACAAGAAATTAATGTTGATTTTTAAATGCAAAATAAAACACATTGATTGCCAGCCTGCAAGTCTGGCATAGAGAAGTAAAAGTCTTTTTTGCTTCACCTTGTTCAGAAAGAGAAGATGGATCTCAAATATGGTGATGTCTGAAAAATCAGCTTGGCAAGTGTTCATAGTGAAATCAAAATTTCAGCTGAACTCTGTAATTCTGCAGGCAGACCTGGTGGGAAAACACAGGCAGCTGTGGGAATAGAAATCTCCCAGGACTGCAGAGAGCTGTGAAATCACTATGGAAAAGATCTGAGTCACACTACCAAATACTGGAGACAAAAAATGTTTTTTGCCACAATCCACAGAGATTTATACCTTTAATTCTAACTGGGGAAAACATTTTCTGCACAAGAGAGAGTTGTAAAGTTGGCAACTTGCAATAGATTCAGGGAAGAAAACATCCCCTGGAAATGGCAAATAATGGCCACAGTAGCCCATAAAGGCATAATTTTACATACCAAGGTCAGGAACTTTCTGTCAAAGCTGGCACAAAGCACAAGGGCCTGAGCAAGGCGGGAAAGACATGACCACATCAAATACACTTGTAGTGTCTACTACAGGAGAGCAAAGCTCATGTCTTTAAATAATAATACCAGGCCAGACCATTCTCAAGATTTATTTTGAAATCCAGCAAGCTTCTTGAACCAAGGGAGCACATGGCAAGGAAACAGAAGAAATGCATAAATAAAAAGATGCAATGATCATTTTGTTTCATTTATTATGTTGTGTCCTTTGTGAGTCAGATATTAAAAAAAAAAAAACGGAAATATAATAGGACCTGTCAACTTTTCCCTGACCAAGAGACAGTGGCATGTAATCTTTATCATAAAAAAGCCCCAGGCCTACTCGAACTGCTGTATCTAGAAATTTCTATCTGTCTTGTCTTTGCCATCAATTTACAATGAGTTATTACTGACAACCCACATGAAGAACTCTTTTTTTCCTAGGAAAGCGTCTACCTTTGCCTTGATTACAATTCTGAGGGCAAGTAGTTTCTCAGACAGAAAACTGTAATGATAAATAATCACACATTTCAAACTGAAGATTTAAAAAATCCCTATTAATTTATTCTCAGAAGAAGTTGTTAGATGAAGATAAAATATAACCCTCCAAGACAGATATTCTGAAATTTGTTCTGTTCACAGACAGGATGAACGCAATGAGAATAGGCTTAGAAAATTTAATTTGAAGTCCACCTTTACAGAGCCTTAGAGGATTAGAAAACTAACTTACACTTAAGAGAGGTTCATTATAGCTATGCTGTTGTAAAATGAAAATAATTTTATATTTTTTTCATATTGGATTTACATGTTGGTACAACTCATCAGGGTTAATTCTGATTCAGGAATAAATGCATCTTGTTTGACATTGGAAAAAAAAACCCCAAGCTTTTCATCTATTTGTCAGAGATGGCCATAAATTTTCAGTGCTCATTCTTCATTACAAGAGTTCTTCTGTTGTTCTAACATAAGTTTTATTTATAAATAACCTACTGGAATTTCACATGTGCCACCACTTTACATCTCATTAGAGTCAAACAACTAACAATAGTGAATGCCAGTCCCTGGAAGGAAAAAAGGCAGAAAATTAGAAATGACAGAAGAGATATCTCTGTCTATTTCTCTTTTTGCTCCCCTTCTCAGTAGAGTTCAAGGCACTTTAAACCTCTGACTTACAATAAGAAATATATGACATTAATTTTACAAATGCTTCACATTATTAACAAATAGAGAATAAAAAAAAAATTATGAAAAAGATTGTGAGGAATTTTTTTGTGTTGTTCAGGTTCCTGGTCAGTCTCCAAAATATTTTTTTTCTCCTTTGACAAGGTCTATGACAATGGCAGAAAGTTGTCCTTCAAGCTAATAAATCACACAACTGCAAGCACAGGGAAGGAGTACGTTATCTAGTTGAGGAGTCCTCAGTTAGATATTCCTAATAAGCATGACACTTCAAATAAGTTATTTTATGTAGCACAAAAATTACCTTGGATTATTACTTTGACTCATATTTTATATTGTCAACCTGCAGAATTCTAATTAGAAACGAGAATTCAGGAAATCACTATATTCAATCCATCGTCTTCTTACAACCCTGGAAATTATTGTAATTTAAACAGTATCAGAACAGGAAGAAGGGATTTGATGTATCCTTTTCAGAAAGTTAGGTCCACGTTATTTATAAGAGACAGGGGGATACTTGTAATTAATTTTCCTCTCAAACTATTCAGTTCTGACTGTAGCCTTTAAGAATCTGAGAAGCCTTCTATAGCTGTCACTGCAAAAACAGAATGACTATAGAATTAATAGGGGAAAATGTTCTGCCCATTTTATGTCCACAGAATTGAATGTGTAACTCCCAATCCTTCTTGTTCTGGGGATCAATCTTCACTTGGTTTAAGATGCCATTTTGTAGAGGTTGGAAGACAATGGCTGAATCTTTTCTTCCTTGATATGATTGTTTTCAATTTTACAACATTTTACAATGAGCAATCCCAGTAAACTCCTATCCACTCAGATAGAAGTTGGTGTGAGTTTTACACGAGTTCTTTTAAGTGTTCCAGTACATTCCATAGGAATTCAAGCATTATCATCAGAGCATTTATGCTGCTAGTTCAAAATTCTGTGCTTGACAAAGGCTGTGGCCAACTGTGGTAAGAAACCCTGCAGGAAGAATATGCCAGGGACTCTGACCTCTGAAAAATTAAAAATCGAGACACGCCTCATTAGTATCTTTTGCTTATTCCACCTTCGTCTCTTCCCTGCATAAACACTGCAAGGAGTTAGCCTGCCCCTCTCATAGCTCCCTTGAAAAAGTGTGATCTTCTTGTTGTCCATTATAATAATTTTGAATAACCTTATAATCCTGAAAAAAGAGAAGGTTTTATTTTTCAAAAACCACGTTACTCTTCTCTGACTTTTAGCTTCAGCAATATTATATAATAATGAGTTCTACAGGTAAGTTGCAGGTTGTAGGAGAAAGTAGAAGTGTTTTTCAGCTTTTCATCAACTTTTTTAATAACATCCTGTCAGGACTGGTTTCAACCATCTGTACCAAAGTTGCATTTCTGAGTGTACAAAACACTGTTTTCCTCTGCTTGTATTGATAGACACAATAATATCTTTTTCTTTTTTTTTTCTTAAGACAGGAATAAACCCAAAACTTCTTGCAATAGGAAATGAAGTTTAAAAAATCAGCTCCTAGGAATTTCTAATTGCAATCCAAAGGTTCTCCTTTTCTGTGAATATGAAGCAATTAGCAAAATAATAGTAAAAGAGGAATGATGAAAGATGTTTGTGTGTGTCTTCTGACAGAAAGTCATTCCCCACTCACAAGAGTTGGCTAGGGCACTCAGTTCTAGCCAGACTCATCTCCTTGTTTTATTAACAAAGACAGGCAAATGAAGAGGAAAATGTTACTTCGTTAAAGATACAGACTACTACAATAAACCAGGTCAGTATTTCTACACTGTCTTCCAAATTGTGTCCAAAAATACCCTTTTTTCATCTATTTTTTTGTGTATATATATTGTTCTATGGTGTTGCAACTCAGACAATGGGTTTTGTCAAAAAAAAATTTGTTAATCTTTTGCTAATCTTTTTTTTTATTATTTCCCAAGAAAAAGGAAATTTGCTTTTATCTCTTAACTGCTTTCTTGCAGCCATTACCAAAATATTAGAAATTAATTTGCTTTTTCATTGCCTCAGGAACTAGATAAGTTTCTTTAAAGTTTCAGTACTGCCTACACTCAAAAAGTGTGTGTACAGCTGGGAAGATATGGCAGGCAAGATATTACAGTCTACTGATCATTATTCTGAAAGGCTGTAAGAAATGGTGGGAAAATAGAAAGCGGTCATTTTGACATTAATTGACATCAATTGGAGAACTCATAGATCAAAGGGAAATACTTGAAAAGCAGTCCTAATAACAGCCAGAGTGGTTTCTTCTTCTGCAAAACAAAGCCAATCTGATTTGTTCCAATTATTCAAAGCAGTACAAGAGGTGGGCAAATCTTCTGGATTTGTGAACTTCTGAGACTACTTTTTAGGTTCATAAAAAACAATTATGCCCCATGAATGGATTTGTTAAAATATAAACAAGCTGAAGCAATTGTTTTTGTAGACTAAAGACAAATGACAATGTGACTAAGAGGTTGCAATCTTCAACCACTGGAAGCTTGCAGATTCTGGTTGTGTTCAATCTACAGGGCACCTGCTAAAGGTGCCAAAGTTCATTAAGCTATCCTTTCATTCCTACTAGTATGGAAAATGAAGAGACTCATTTTCTGCCCAGTGCAAACTACTCTGCCCCACTCCACAAATTTTGTGAAGGTACCAGGTTATTCAGAAATTAAGTGTTGCATGTCACTGTTTATAAATTATATTGACAATTACTGAGTTAATACCATGTTTCCTAGAGCACAAATCTTATGAGGAGCAACTGAGGAAGCTGGGGATGTTTAGCCTGGAGAAAAGGCTCAGGCATGACCTTCTCAATCTCTGCAGCTGCCTGAAATGAGATTGTAGCCAGATGGGGGTCAGTCTCACATGATTGTCATTATTGTTCTTCTTTTGGTCTTCAGGAACACAGTGAAAGTGAAAAGAAAGTTAAAGAACAAAGTATCACTGTGGACTTCTATGAGATTTACACCTAATCTTTTAGTGTGATCTGGGCAGAAAAAATGTTACTACATCTATTTATCTGACCAGTCTCAGTCCCTAATTCAGCAAAACATGTAAAACCACTGGCTCATTCAACAGTCTAGTTCAGAAGGGCATGTGAGGGCTCTGTGGCTCAATCCCTGCTCAAAACAGGTCCAGATTTATCAGATTCTTGCCTGGTCAAGGACCAAAAGAAGGACTATTAATGATAATCCTTTCATGGCTTTAACACATCTTTCAAACCACAACTCTTTTCAAAGTGTATTGTTCTTCTTATATTTAATTTCTAAATTCACTTATTGTCCTTTTTTCTCCTGTTCTGAAAATAATTCAGAATCAGAAATACCTGGCAGTGGTATGATTAACATAATTTACAATCATCTTCCTTTCCCCACTAGCACTCAAATAATATACAAGGAAAAATGAGAGCACTTCAGGATAGTGTAAGCATTATTATAATGAAAAATTCACCTAGAGCTAAATCTATTAAGGAGTCAAAAGCCTATGTCCTAAGAGTCTTTGTGCATACCGAAGTCCAAAACTGATTGTCTCAGACTCGTCACTCAGATACTAGTCCATGCTACAGCACCAATGAAGCAGGAATAAAGTTTCCTGCAGGTCTGCTCCAGCCCTAGGTTTCCAAGGTCTGAGGGTGTCAGAGATAGAGCCCTGCACAGCCACAGCTAAGACAGTGACCATATTCCCCACTTCTCCACCACAATGGATACTGCAGACTGTTTCAGGGACTAGCAACCAGCCAAACCCACAGCAGACAAGAAAAGATGTTTGCCTTTTCCAAAACAAGCCCTGATTAAGACAGTCTCCTCAGAAGCTAAAGGTCTGTCTCTTTTCTCCCCTGAGGGAATTAGTCTAATCATCCATTTCAGTGTAAATGTAGGGGAAAATTCTTTTGCTACCATATAAAAACTGTTCTGCTTTTATGATGTAGTTAAATTTTACTGAGACACAAGACAAGTAAGAAAGTAAGCACGTCTCTTTAGTAAAGTGTTTAGAGAGATTCTTTGACTAAGGTGAAACAAATGCTCTATTCTCTCTTCAACTAAAACAAAAGTCCTTTTTACTGATTGAGAGCATATTTGGGCTGCGTGTCATTTGAAGTTGTTCTCTCATAATGGTTCCAGTCCCTACCTTGATTCATCCCAGTTGTAGAAGGAGTAATGCATTTTTTTTGGTCACACCTGAAGATGCAAAATGCTCATCAGTTGGCATGGACTGCCATCATTTCCATCAGTTTTTTCTATTGCCTTCCTATCTCACATCATGACTTTGACCAGATGCCCTGACTTCATGAAACCACCCAGCACATATTCATGATGTGAAACAAACTCTCATGTTCTGGCACTTTATTGATAGAAGCAAATTTGCTAGGCATTTTAAATATGCAGCATTTGCCAACTATTTTGGTGTTTTGTTGTGAATTTCATCTGCAATTCCTTCTAAATCTAATTCAGATTTGAAATGAGACAAATGAAATTTATGTGATTTAGCTAAAACAATGAAAACCTGCTTGAGCAATAACTTTGGAACTAACAATTTGTTACAGACAGATTGTTTTTGGGCTAAATTCGTTAAGTGTATAATTGGCATATTTTCCAAGTGTATTTTCCCATTTTCTCTAAACCAGACATAACACTAGGTTTTTGCTAACTAATTTAGGTGTCTAAATTAATATCAATTTTTCATATTTTATTCAGGAGGATCATTCATGACTGAAAACTAATTTCCAGACTGACAGTCCCCCAATCCTAATGAGGGAATGGATGGGTATGTTTGCAATGTGGGTATTAGGCAGACTACCCATTTTAAGTCCCTAACTCATCTGTAAAAACTGCTGTTCCCAGGTCATCATGCATCAGTGGAATCACCCTTTTTCTTCCTTTTTTTTCTAGAACTTTATTAAATTTACTCCTCCTTTTCATTTAACTTTGTTGAGCATGCCTCAGCATATGAGTTAGTAGCCTTACTTGACACTCTGAAATTTAAAGCTACAGGTTATATCCTTATGCTGAGAAGCCTATATATATTTATTTACTAGTTTTGGCTGAGGTAGAGTTAATTTTCTTCACAGATTGTGTAGTGACACATTTGGGATTTGTGGTGAAAACAGTGTTGATAACACAGGGATGTTTTAGTTATTACTGAGCACTTGCCCTTCACCCCACCCCACAAGTGAGGGGGCTGGGGTTGCACAAGAACTTGGGAAGGGACACAATCAGGACAGCTGGTCCAAGTGGGATTCCAGACCATATGACATCATGCTTGGGAATGAAAGCCATGGGGAAGAAGGAGGAAGGGTGTCTGTTCAGAGTTATGGAATCCAGCTTTTCAAGTTACCATTATGTGTGACATAGCTCTGTCTTCCTGGAAGTTACTAAACTTCTGCCTGATGATGGGAAGTAGTGAAAGAATTCTTTATTTTGCTTTGCTTGGGCACACAGCTTTTCCTCTATCTGAACCCATAAGTCTTCATGTAAACCCATGAATTTTCATGCTTTCAGCCTTCCACTTCTCTCCCTCACCCCACCGGGGTTGTGGTTGTGTGAACAGCAAGCTCTGAGGTGCTTCAGCCCCTACTGGGACTGACCACAGCAATATGCTATTTGTGGCAGTTACGCAAGAATCTTGTTTTTTACATGCTTCTTTCATAGGCCTCTGGTGTGGAACAGCAGTGTCTTGTTTTAATATGAGCTACAGCTTCTGCGAAGAAAATTTTTCTTCTCTTGAAAATTACACAATGCCCATAAAAGCCAATAAACTGAGTATCTTTTGAAGCTTTGAGATTCTTATGGATTAGGAATTCTGTCTTCCTTTGAATTAGTTCTGTGCCCTAGTCAAGTCCAAGTTCCTCTAGGTGCTCTTACAGAACAGCTTGGGCAGTCACATTAAGAGCACATTAACTTCTCTCCCTCACCAACAATGAAAACTGAGGACAATTGCACTCTTAAATAAGGAGACACTATTTGCTGGGAGAATCTGAGGAAATAATCTTAATCTAAATTTCTTCCTCTTCCGTCTGTCCTATACCTCATAATTTTGGACATTCAGCTCTATTCATAGGGATGAAAATTTAAGTAGGTCCCACATAAAAACTATGTGTTGGTATGAGTAAAACAGAAAGGGGATAAAAATTAAAGACCTGTATTTCATTTTCTAATGGAATTTAAATTATCCTAGGAAATTAGTGGAGCTGTACCAACAGTAACTTCATTACCTGCCTACGTGTAAAATTCTCCTGTATAACATTAGCCCCTAAACTCTCATTGTGTCACTCCTCATATTTCAGAGGTGAAGGCATTGTGTCAGGCTGCCCAAGGTGCTAGAGAGCAAAATCACTCCCTGCACACTACAACTGAGGAAAAAATTCATACCATTTATTTTGGTCTCAAGATAAATGTACAGTAAAGCCACATTGATACCCTGTGTAACACATAACATTTCCTTGCAGCTTGTTTCCCTTGTATTTAATCTATTTGGCCAAGGTGTGTTTTCCAAACAGCATCTATCTCAGCCTGAAGACTTCAAGTGATAAAGAGTACAAGATTCCCCAGACAGTTTGTTTTGGTGCTTAATTGCTGTCATTGTTAAAAATGTGAGACTTAATTTGTACATAAATATGCCTTCTATCCTCTGGCATAGAACTGGTTTTCATTTGGCATTTGTGTCCTAGATAGAAAAGTCATTTTGTACAAGGCATTTCCTCCATTCATTTACTTATACAGTGAAGACACTCTTCCATCTTCTTTTTGATGTATGAAATGGGCAGAGATCTTTTAGTCTCTCACCACCAGGCAGCTCCTATGTTTTTGCATCATTTTAAGGACTCTGTAAATATTCATTCCTATGGCCAACAGGAAGGATCATGAATCCTTACTCCTTGTTGACTGCTCTCCCTGTTTCCTTCGGCTGAATGGCATGGGCTAACAGTGGCTCTGTAATTACTGAAAAAGTTAGCCTAAAGCATGCATTTGTCTTATTTCCTCCTTGTTTCTAGTTCAAGCCAGGCTTGAGAATTGAACTCCAAAGGAAGCTATTTTTCTTAACACAGAGGCAAAGGCAGTGGTTGCCAAGCAACAAGTGCATAGGAATTAATTTTTTTTCTGAAATTTTTTCCTCCCACTCAGACGTTTCCCAATTTGGAAGCTTATAGGTACAGAGGATTTTCATGGAAAAGCAGCACCTAATGTCCTTTGAACCAAAGCAATGAGGCTTAAAGGCTGTATCACTAGGGAGTTCAGAAGCATCTGAAATTTAATGCAGTCAGATTTGGCTTGGTAGCAATCAGAATAATCTGAATTTCTTATGCTGTTCCACCTATCTCAACATTAGCCATAAGACTGAATTCTTGAGACCTGATAGGTACTACCAAATGCTGAATTTTGATGATTCTGACTTTTTTTTTTCCTACAAAGAAACCACAGTTCTTAAGTAGTGGTATCAGTACAGGACTCTTATGTATACCTAAAAATGTAAAAGTTCAGTTATGCCATTCCACAGACGGACAATTAAAGAACAATTACATGCTTGAACTTTTTCATTGTCATTGTCGTTATTTTCTCCAAATAACTTTTCAAGCATTAAATCATGTGTAAAGTGCACAGTACATAAACTGTGCACGTGGAAATATTTCTGCGCTTCTGGGCCCATGTTTGACTCCTAAATCCCTATACAGCCTTCTGTCCCAAGGGTACCAGCAGGCTTTGTTTCCCCCAACATCTTTACATTCCCTAGCCTCAGTTGAAGCAGTACTTGTGCCTGCAGGGTTATGGAAACATTTTACTGCAGCAAATTAGGCACTTGTGATTCAAGTATATAAGCAAATAGAAGACTTTTAAGACTTAAAGGCTCTAAAGAGATGCCAAACTGTCCCTAAATAGTCCAACCACAGCCAATTTGCTCTACAGGCCAAAATCTTGGAAAAGGTAGACATAAGCCACTAAGTGCCATCACACTGCAGCCAGGGATTGCTTGCTTATGACAGACTGCTTCATCAGATAACCAAAATGTCAGTGACAGTCAAAAAATCAGCTTTTGTACTTGGGATCCTTAGTGCTAAATGATTTGTTGAATACCACCCTAAACTACTCACAGAGGCATGGCTGAATAGTGACTTGAATTCGGGTGCTCAGAGCACCAGTGTAATGAAATAACAACTTCCTGACATCCCTTGCTAGCCTCAGCTACCCATGCAGGCCTTGGTGGTCAGGGAATTTTACAGGCACTGCTCCTTTCTAATCCCATTAAAACTCTAACCATGATTCTAACACTTCTCTGTACAGTTCAGCAGAGGAGACGTCCAGATATTACCTTCAGAATAACCCAGTTGTATTTCACTCTACAGTCTGGTCTCTCTCCAGAGACAATCAGCTCTTGTAGGATATGATTTTCATTCTGCAGCTACAGATAAATTTCATTAATTCTCAGGAAACAAGCTCACTCCTGAAGGTCACATTCCCTGAAGTCACTTCACAGACACAACTGGAACTATGGTGAGATTTCTGCCTTCAACACTGACTACACTGAATACTGGTTTAAGAGAAAGTAACTTTATTTAAACACCAAGTAGAGTGCATTGTCATGAGGTGAAAAATTATTTTGCAGAAACAAGGTTTTTAGGAGAAGCTTCATCCTTTTTGAACCCCAGGCAGGTTTGCTGGTAAAAGGGATGGCCTTCATCCAGTATGATAAAAAGGAATAAAATCCAAGAGAGACAGCATATAAGTGCTGTTAGTCCAGCCTAATTAAGTCAACCAGTTACACAAATAAGGATGGTTCATAGCTTTGGGGGATTGGCAGGGGAAGAGAGAACAGCAACAGTGAGAAGAAAACATGATTAGAGATTGTACAATAGAATGGGGGCAGGAGAAAAAAGACCATAATGAACTCCATAACTGGTGTTGCTGCTGAGACCATAATTCTAATAATCCTGTGGTTATGAATTATTTTCTAGGCTTTCTTTAGAAGTTATGCTTTAAAATTCTGTTGCATTAGGAAGTGCAGTGCTTTTCCACTGGTAACTGCAGGTTTCTCTCCTTCACCAGTTCCCTGTGTGAGTTCTTTCTGATGTATAGTGGTTGTTAAGTGTTACCCACACAATTTTCAGGAGGACATTTTGTGCACTGCATGACATATAGCAAATTCTGGAGTACAAGTGTACAAACCATGTGTTTTGCAGGCTGTGTTGCAAGAGTACTAATTGTCATGGCTGTGAAGATGCCTTGTTCACTACAGCATTTGCTGCTGCTGGTGAGTCTGGCAGATGGGAATATTGGCTGAAAGTTGGTGCTAGGGTGAAAAATGTTTGAATCTTTTAAAGCAGACTGCAGGATTTTTGCTTGGTTCTGTTTGTTTACTTGTTTGGGGTGGGTGGTTGTGTTGATTTTTTTGATTTGGGTTGGGTTGGGGTTTTTTGGTGTATGTTCTGGTAGGAAAAAACAAAGGAGAATATTCAGGCATTCAATCCTTACCCCTCTTTCACAAACCAAGAATCATCTACATTTTCACTGATCAGATGTGCTTCTCATTCATGCACTTGTAAAAGCAAGATAAAGTCATGCAGTTATTGACCACGTAAAAATGTGTGGGGGCCACTGCCTCTGCTTATACCTTCCAGTTTGCACATCTCAACCACGAGTCTGGAATTTCCAGATACTGTGTCCAGTCCTGTGAGAAAAAGACTCAGATAGTAATGTCTTTCAATTCTATTTTTCTATTTTGTTCTATTTCACATTATTAATCTGGGTAGAGTTTGCTGTTTGCATTTAAATATTTCTGAAAACATATCAGTTAAATCATTTATAGTTAAAAAGACCCTACAGGACATTTATTATTGTTACCCTTTTTAAAGCATCTAATAAAACTGCAGTTATTCTCAGAAACAAAATCAAATCAATGTAAAAATTATCTGCTTGCTTTTGTCCATTGATGATTGAAAACTTCTATAAGGGAATACAGTGGAAGAACACCATTAGCCTAAGCAAATATACATCCATGGTGCATTCTCTGAGTATCTTATTGTGACACCGCCTATCATAAAACTGTTTCATGTTTGAAGTTCTATCCTAAGCCTGTCTTCCTCTACCAACAGGGAACACAGTCACAAATTGGTGCTCTCTGGGACTAGTAAGAATAAATTCTGTATGGCACAGATAATAAAATACATGTAATTATTTAGAAAGAGATAAAAGGACTTAAAATTGAAATCCAGCCTACAGCTGCATCTTATTTACATCAGCACATGTGCTTTAATATGTGTACTTCCCACTCTCAGTTTGTTTTTAACAAAGCTGCACACCTGGTGATCAAGTAACTGGGCATGACCTTCATCCTTTTCTCTATTTTCTGAGATGATGATGATGTTATTAGAGATCTCATACAACTTAGTGTATTCTAACTGGTCTCATAGTTGCATTCAAATTTATAACCTTCAGGTCCTCCTGCTCTGAAAGGATTTCTTCATGCATATGTAAATAATTGTTTTAATCCTTCTGCCACCTTCTAAATAGATAATTGTTGTTCAGGTTTTGAAAATGCATTCCCATTTCAACATATTTTTTGTTCAATATATTTTTTGCTATCTACACTGGTATTCTGAACAAATTTGGCAACTTATAAATGGAGGTGTCCATGTTTGTGTGATCAAATTAAATTCCCTGTAGAGTGGGGAGTATTTAGAATATTAGTCTTTCACAAAATCTTATGTGGAAAAAAAAATTTCTAGACAAACAACACCCAAAACTGCCTTTATTTTCCTTTGACTGTGTATGAACTTATGTTTGCAAGGCCAAGTGTAAATATCTAGCTCAGATGTAGAAATTCAGGAGATTACAGCCCTAGGCTAGGATTCTGTTGAAAATGCATACATGTAGGAGTCCGTGTTCTGAGATAGGTATCTAGGCTCCCATGATAGGAACTGAACATCTAGAGCTCACAAACATCGTTGGTCAAGCTACTGCAACCTGTCTGGCATCTCCTGCTTCTGAGGGGCACAGGTGTGCAGCAAGTCCTATGTCGTCTCATGTGGGTAGTCATCTCACATATTTCTAAGTATCTCAAATAACACTACTTGTTAATACTTGGGTGTTACAGCCGGGATAGCTGTTGATGTGGTGATGGTAAAGAGAAGCAGGAAGGGCCTTTGCATGGGGTCACAGAGATGTTTATTCCAGCCACGCACGCAGACAGTCCAGTGTCAAAGGTAAGGCTCATGGGAAGTGTCCAGGTTCATGTATTTGGGTGCTGGGAGCTGGGAGAGCATCAGGGACCAATTGTCAGGGGTTGTGGGGCTACAAAAGAGGGATTGGGGTATGTGAGCCAATGGGGAAACTGGGAAGGAGTGATTGAGGGACACAGGGATGTAGAGGGAATTAACAGGGCTGACTGAGGGAGCAGAACAGGGGTACATTGGCATAACAGAACAGGGGATCCTGTGAGAGAAGCCTCTTATATCTCCTTAACATAGGGAAAGCCTCTCCACACTTGGGCAACTGAATTCACCTCTGAATTAGTTTTCTTCTTTGACTCTAAGGGAGTCCTAAGCATAAAGTATGCATACAGACATCTACACTTAGGCTCCCTAACATGGAATCCAATCCCGGTCCTACTAACTGACACTAAGAAGGGCAAAACCCTGCCTCCCTCCCATCCTGATGATGAATAGATTCTATGAAGAATTGTGCCAGATCTTAACTATATTGTAATCAGGCCATTAAGTGCTTTTTCATTTGGCACACCAGCACTCAGATCTCAGCACGAAGCACTTTGTCACATTCAGAAGTATATATATCATAAAAACGCCTCATTACATGTACAAATTTATATAATCATGTACAGTGCACAGGGGGGTAATACACAATGCTTAGTATTGGTTCTTGATTGCAATTTAACACAATGGCAATCAACTTCCCTGGGATGACAATGACTTTAGGGTTACTGAGCACATTTTCAACTCCAACTAACACTGAGCCTGCAAGTCATCTACCATATTTGAGGACTTAGTCCCAAATTCTTCTGTCCTTAGTTTAGTTTCATAGCTGGGAAGCATATGCAAGGAACTTAGCAAGCCTAAGCTTCTTCAGACAGTAGTTACACCCAGGGACTGTATTCTGCTGTCTACAGGACTTTTTTGTACCACTATTCAGTTACTGTGTGTACAGTTGCTCAGCATAGGTGAGATAAGTCTTACCTTAAAACTAGGGATTCTCTGCAGCTGATATTTATTTTTGGACTGTCTAGAAATGGAGGGTTAAGGGGACACAGCAGTGGCTGTTCAGCATCACTGCAGTAAAATAATTAAGAATAATAAAGTGGCAATTCTGACGCAGAAAAAGCTCCCATTAAAATTAACTAGGAGCTTGGTTGTGGGTGCTGAGAGAGCCGATTAATTCTGACTATTGACTTGGCCTAAAACACCCAGCAATAAAAATACCTAGAGTACTGGAAATGGATGTCCTGATTTTCAGGACATGGAAAAAAAGATGATTTGCTGTAACACCAAGAAATGGATGATCCTAAAATTCAATATAACACTAAGGGATCGAAATATGAATGTTTCCTAGAAGATAAAGTATTGACTACTTTCTATCTGAGATATGTGCCCTCATTTAATTTCCCTGGACTTTTCTAAGACCTCTTAGCTCCCTAGAGGAGGAGAAGACAGCTGCTCTCCAACATTTGGTACTCCATAAACCAGCAATTGACTTAAATCACAGGTTGTCCTGAAAAAAAGGAAAAAAACAACAAAAAAACCTGGAGATATAAAGCCTTATACTGTATTTAATCTAATAGTCATAAGCATTAAATTTTTTGTAAGTAATGTTCATTTCTGATTGCTGACTAGAAGAGTTTTATGTTTACAATCAGATAGTCACAAAACCTCACCTGTATTCTTGGCTCTGATACTGACCTACCTAGTATCTTAATTAAGACCATTATCACTCAATTTTCAGAACGGCTGAGAGCTATTCTTTCTATTGACTATGTCTTTAAAATATGGCTGCTTAATACCATGGAAACTTAAACTACTAATCTCTCCTCATCTCTCTTTCTCTTCTGAAACTGAAGATATTTAGTCTTTACCTAACCTTCAAGAGTATTTGGAAGTTAAATCCATTAGTGATTGAGAAGTAATCCGATAGTTTGATTTATTCAGTGGATTAATCTGTGAATAAAATAAAGATAGAATGTCAGATTTTTGACATACAGCATTTCTTCCAATATCAGATTTTCAGAAAACCGTTTCTGTCCTACTATTTCAAGAAAAAACAGAGAGCACAAAATTCCCAGTGAATCTCTGAGTGATCATAAAAGCTAAAAAATCCTTTATCTATAAATGTTGAGTGTCTACAAAGTGGACTTAGAGCAGCCAATTAGACAACACAAATGTTGTTTCTGACAGCCTTGGTTGCTTTTTTAAAAAAATTGATTCTTTTTCCAGCTATTAATACATTCTTAACATTGGCAAATACCTTTTCCTCATTTTAAAAGAAAAGAATAAATCTTCATTTACCTTCAAAATTTTAACTGATTATCTTTTTCCTGTCTTCTTTCTTTATTTCATGTAAAAATATATAGTTCTATGAACATTCTGCTTTTGTACAAATGCCACTAGATTTCTCATTACAGTGAAGAGTATCTGTTATTTCCTATTACATGAAGTATCAGAATGAAGTAAACAGACATGGTGGAGACTCAGGAGATATGATGGCTGTTATTGAGTGTGACAGACTGGTTTGGTTGCCTTCTAGGAATTTCTATTAAAAACTCATGGGAATCTGCACCAGGGAGATGGTGCAGAAAAAGAGTAAAGTGAGCCCGTGAGACAACATAGCATTTATTCCCCAAATTCTTTGAGCTCAAAGGCATACCTAATGTTCTTTGAGTGATATGAATGAATAGGTCCAGCTGACTGAGAACAGATAGGTTTTTTTATAATTTGAAAATCACTTTATCTGACTGCAATCTGGGACAGCTAAAGCAGTAGCATCAGCAAAAAGAAAAACATGAAACTTGAGAATTACAGCTTTAGGTGTCTTTCTTTCATCATTTCTGCACTGGTGAATGATTCCAAGGTCATCACAATGATAAGCAAGAGAAAAATGTTTTCTAACATATTGCATATCTTTTCAACATGATGTTGGTGTACTAGACAGCAGGAGGAGAGGGGAAATAGTTGGAAAGTTGTCTGCATTTGGTAGGAAAAGAATAAAAAACCCACAAGTAAACTTTTTCATTAAGTTTTTAATGGTACGGTATTTTTCTAAGTGTTTTGACAGGAGGGATACAGTCAAGTTTTACTCCACTAAAATGTATGGCTTACAGATGAACAATGCAAATATGCCAAGAAATTTTTATGGCTATCTCAAAGTCAGAGAGAATGTAATTGCACCTGTATCACATCCATGCCAGGTCCCTGAGAAAAGGTCATTACACAGCCTGTCCTAGATTCTCAGCAAAGAGAGCAATGTGCGTTAGTTAGCAGGAACAGATCTATGTTAAAAATTCTACAAGTGAGAATTGTGATTTACTTGGGGAGGAGAGCCCAATAGAACTGACATCCCAAGTTTCTATCTGACAAAACTACCATTACAACAAAACTTGGTGTTTCGCAGTATAGTCACATAACAGTCAAAGAGCCAACAGATGGATTTCTGCAAGGTACTGACTGTTTCCTGGGACAAGCTATTGAAACAGGTCATAAGATGCAAGTGTTGAGCTCCTTGTCACCTTGCCTTTTTTGATATCATGAATAAGTAGATTACTTACAGAAAAGAATTCTTTTTGTGTTGAATAGTGATGATACAGGGGCAGAGTCCATAATTTAAAAGCAGTGACCTGCCTTCCCTGGTTATTAAAAGCATTGCAAACTGTACAGAAAATTATATTCAGCTCCCTTCAGTGAGTGAACATCAGATATCCATCCATCCATCCATCCATCCATCCATCCATCCATCCATCCATCCACCAACCTTTTCACCCTCCATAGGCAGCTAATCTCACAATCTCAAAAATGACGTGCTGAAGCTTGAACAGTTTCCTTGCCTGTGAAGTTTTATCCACTTTCTCCCAAAACATTAACTTGGACAAATTCCTTATTCTAGCAAAATTATCCCAGCCTTTACTTAGCCCATGTGGCTATCTTAGGTCAGGCAATTAACCAATCTCTATAATTGACTAATATTTTTAAATGCAAAAATGTCATAGAATATAGTCCCCATTTTTCTGAAGGTCAGCTGATAGATTGTTACAGCAAAAAGGCCAGTAGAAAAACAATATAACTCTATGACATCTATGATATCTTCTTGGACTTCATGTATTTATTATTCTTAAATATTTGACAGAAAAAGCATCTATTAATTTGCAAATTATGTATTTCACACCCTGTCTGTCTTTGCAGCAATGCCATATGTCATTAAGAAATACCATACCTGGAAATATGAGTAATTTTGAGAGGGGAGAATATCACTCTCAATATAAATTGAGTACAATGAAATAGTAGAAAGGAAGTTAAAGAAGTAAGGAAAAAATAAATGGCATTTTTCCAAAGTCCAGTTAATGCACACTTTATATGATATAAATAAAGATAACCTAGGTTCAAATAATTCCTATGTCACTTGTCTCCAAATCATCTAATGCATTACTGAGCAGTAAAGAGATCCACTAAAATGAATGTGTTCATAGAACAAAAATTTGAAAACTAGATAGACTAAGACTGAAAAGAAGAAAAAAAAAAAAAAAAAGGGGGAGTTAGCATTTCCTTATTAAATGAAGGCCTGAGCTGTGTTCTTTTCAAAACCAACTATAGAGCAAAACCAATAGTGTTCCCCACCAACTAGAAGTTGAGGGAGACTAGAAGTCTATACAGCTAAATTCAGCAGAGTAAAATCATTAGAACGCTCCCAAACCTCAAGATCAAGGATGGTGGGCTGTCTGTGTCTCAAAAAGGAGATGTACAGCAGAACACCACAAAATCTTCCTCTGTAGTTACCATACCTCTAACACAGAGTTCCATCTAGGTAATTTCACTAGAAAAATTATCCTTGAGACTTGACAGGGTTCACAAAAACATCCACTTCTCAGCAGTATGAGGAGCATTATGACTAAGTCTATTTCATAGCTGACCAACTCTCCAATACAAAGATCTGCCTTCTTCCTTTTAAAGAATAGACACTTCTTTGTGATTAAGTCACGACTCGGGCAACATTCTGGCAAAGACTTCAACTTTGGAGAGCTTTTTGCTTTTCTCGTAGAGAAATAGTGTACTATATGAAATAATTTGTAATATGAAGAGGTTTGCATAATAAAACATATTCCTGTTATAAGATTGGTTGGCATTTTCATCTGTTTTATACAGACAAGGCATCCATCTATCAGCAAACTTGAATTTTGGCCAAAGGAAATCAAAATAATACTTTCCTTTAAAATTAAGTTGCTCAGATATATTTTTATATAACATCCACTTGGAATATCATGTGTCTGTGTAGCTGTGTTTTACTGGAAATCTAAAGCCCAGATACTGTGTACACAGGAACTCAGGACTGAGGATTCCCAAATCTGTCCAAACCTTTCTTGACCTGTCTACAGCTTGTATGACATCATTTAGCTGTAACAATTCCCCTAATTGATGAGATCTCTGTGGCTCATTTATTTTGCTTTTGTTATCTTCATGCAGTACAATTGCAGGTTTATATAGATAAAAGTAGAAAACAGACATGCTGTCTGGAATGAGACATTTCTGACTCACACAGTAATGTAGTACATGGAAATACAGACCTGGCAAAATAAAAAAAGGCCTCAAGATATAAAAGCACAGGATGGAGCAGAAAGGAGTACAGTATTGTGTGATAAGAAACAGGGTTGAGCCTGGCTCTGCAGACCCCACACTAGAAACAACTCAGAAATGGGCAGTTAAAAATATGTCCTGGACCTGGACATATAGGCTTTACTGGTAATGAAGAGAACAAAAATATAGTTCCTAATATAGATAAAAAAGACATGTGTCTTTCATACTGAAAGTAATAGATTAGTTTGTCTTATTCATCAAAGCAAATTGAACCGGATTCTGTGAAAATGATACTCTTAAAAATATTAACTAACTCATATTTTCAATTATTCAGCTAATGCAAACAGTTGTTAAAAATTCACATATTCCTGAGGACAGAAAAGATCTGCAAGTTGCAGAGACAGGGATGCGCTGGGTACCCAATATTGGCAGGGCTTCACTTGCTCAATATCAACATGTCAGCATTGTAGACTATTCTATAAAGGTTTTCTAAAACATGATTTTCCTGATTTCCTCATAAATTTCTTCCTGGTCACTATATATTTTTTCATAATATCCTTGTATCCCTTAAGAAACATCTACATTTTTGTTCTAACTTGTGTCCATTCCTTACTCTCACTGTCCATATGACCTGAGCTTCAAGCCCTTGCCCAGTCCAGCTGTTCATTGCTCCTTTGAATCTTTACCTTTATTTCTATCCAGAAGACCTTTAGTAGCAGAATAGCATTTATAGAACTATATAAAAAAATGACCAACATTAGGCCATACTAGTTGTTCCTCTCATCTCACCAAATGATCATCAGCATTTCTGTGATTGGAGATAACATTTTTACTAGGTTTTTTTGGGGAAGACACCTTCACCTGATCCTTTACTCACAGATGTTCAATCATGCACAGCAGGCAGGTAAGGATGACAACATAACTCCATCTTGTCTCTTCATATCCTTTTCCCAGAACTATTGGCATCTGAGAGTTTTCCAGTTAGCAGATGAATAGGAAAGATGTAGGAAATTGGATCAATTAAAGTATTCTTTCCAGAGATTGAAAGTGCAGGTTTAATTTCCCAAAGGTCTCTACTAGGGTTTAAAACAAACCTGGAACTGAGAAAATTCAAACTGGAAACTTCCATAATGAAGCTATTTGGAAGGTTTTGTTTTAAAGGCATGTTGAATTGGACTTAAATGCTTAGGACTCTTGCTTTAAATGTCCATTTCAAGTATTATTAGAATTGTTACTGGCATTTCAAATTGCAAGTAAACATTTACAAAATGATGTCAACTGCAAAATTCCTTAATATATAAGTTCTCTTCTGTATATAATTTTTAAAAAATTTTCATCAGCTTTAAAAATCAGAGGGGGGAAATTGCAATACCAATGACATCTACAATGCTTAAAAAGCTTGGGATCACTAAAGAAAAATGGCACAGAATATTTTTGCCATGGAGTGTGACAACAATGACAATCCAGCCAGCTAACTCTAATCAGTTTACACCCACTCAGCACAATAGCACTCTTCAGAAAAGGACAGATGTAGGAGTGTGGAATATAATGTAGCAATGATCAGCAGCATATCTGTCAGACACTCAGTGTCAGGACACAAGGCTGCAGGGACCCTCTGTAAAGTGACAGTGAGGCTGAAATCAGAACTGGCAGCTGGATAAAAGACCCAAGAGCAGTCAACAGTTTCGCTGATGAAAACCCGTAGCAATTTCACAGGTGCTTTAATTTATCTAAAATTGCAGAATCTATTGCTATCTCCCTCTCTGCTTCATTCTTCTTCTGAGGTACATTTGTATCCTGAACTATTAGCTTGTCATAAGTGTGAATAGGTTTTGAAATTTGAAATTTAGCTCAGTTATGCTGCCATTTGTCAGAATCTGCTGCCATCTGTCAAAATAATTCACTTGGATTCAAATTACTTCCAAACTGGTGGCAACATGATGGTCTGGCAGAAATCATAGCATTTGATTGTGCTTCATTTATATAAATTCAAATGTCATAGATTTTTACCTCAGTATATTTGTATTATCTCCACCTGTTTTCTAATCTCTATACAATAAAGGTATCACAAACTATCACAGACTTGACAATCAAATTTTAAAAATTAATGGCTAGATTTTTAAAATTTTATCTCAGGAGCTCTTTTCAATCCTTTATTAGTACTGTCTTCAGACATTTCAAACCTGTAAACTCTTCTGTAATGTGTTTGAACAAGTGAGTTCCTACCTCCTGCCAAGTCAGAATTTATCACACCTTGTATCCACCATTTTAAGATTTGATCATCCCATCCAATTCAATGGTTTAAGTCCCTTCCAGAGTCAGTCAATTCTAGAGTTCAATCTTAAACTGGCAGGATAAATTGTCGTGTAGAGGTGCCTGTCTCTCTCCACTAACAGCTAAACCATGCTCCTTCTCTAAACTCATGAAATAAAATGGCATTAGATATTTTTTCTTCCATTGTGAGGATTTCTAAATTAACTTAGTCAGTGAAATGTTATGCAATATCAAAAGGGTTTTTAATATAGCAAAGCACAATAAGATCCAATAGTGAGTATATCAGCAAAATTCAAACTAAATGACATAGATGTTAAACAGTAAAATCAAATTAAAAAGAAAATTAAATGTAATGTTTCAAACAGACTCACAAATTTTCTAACCAGTAGATCAAAAATAATTCATTAAAACCTCACAACTTATTGCGCCCTAAAGAAGCATTGTCTTTTGGAATCTGAAGAAAAACAGTCATAAAATCAAAGTAGAAATGGAGGTGAAATAAGTGGCAAGAAAGAAGTATAAAAGAAATTCAAAGCAGGACATCCTGATTCTGGTTTTATATCCTATTCCACAGATCAGTCATCTCCAGTTCTGATACTACTGGGTTGCCTTATTACTGTTTTGTAACCTGTGTCCTGATCTTGGGTTTTGTCATTACATGTGTTAATGCCTATTCTTGTCTTCATTTCTTATTGAAGATTTCTTTCCTTCAATAAACTATTTTATTGCATAAATGATCTTGCTAACCTTTTCTCCCATTCCATTTTAGGAAACATTTGAAGTCATTAATCTTCTAACCTATTTTTTTAAAGCTCATTATTATCTAACTTGTTATGTTACACATCCATATTGTGTTTAACATGCTAGATTATCATGTAATGAATCACCTCCCATTTGGGATTTATTCGAAAATTAAGTCATATATAAAACACTCAGAAATCCTTCATTATAAAATCACTGCAACTATGAAAAGTTAGTTGAAATTGTGTATATTTATTTGTGAAATGGAAAGATGCAAAAAATGGGGATGATTGCCTTATACTAGACAGCAAAGATGTGAAAAGTGATTATAGGGCTGCTGAAACAGAAATACTTGCATGAAGAAATAAGCAGAGTGTGAACAAACTCAGAGGAGACAAAATTATTGAATACCATCTTAAAGGAAAGCAGAATTACATGTAAGATATAGAAATGCTCTGGTTATGCTTTTAAAGCAGTGGTGGAGGAGGAGGAATAGAAAGAAACAGAGGTATTGTAAAGCTAAACTGTGAGTATGGGAAGTTAAGGGCTTGCCCAGGGGAGTTAAACCACCTACAGCCACAGGAGAGCCCCAAGGTTGTAGAGCAGTGGCAGTCCTGTCAAGGCAGATGACCAGTGTGACGGATTGGCTCTGGGCACACAGCAGAGCGTGTCATACAATGCCTCTGCTCCTCACCCTACTGCAAGCCCCACAGGCTGGGAAAGAGGCACCCACTTCCAGGTGGGTTTCACTTTTCAGGCCATGGGCAAGCATGTTGCCCTCCTTTGGCTCTCTGGGTCATTGTTCAGAGGCAATAGCTTTCTTCTGGTCTGCTGGGAATGCTGTCATCCTGCTTTCTCACGCTGCTTGGAAGACCAACTCTTAAAGTGATGCACACACACCACTCTAGACATTGGCTCGTATATTGAGTAGTTTATATACGTCCCTCTCTGCTCATCCTCTTCCTGCACTGAACGACGCCACGTTGGTGTAGTCCTGCAAGCACAGCCCATGCCGAGGTCCTAGACAGAAATTCTGCTGCTGCAGAGCTGAAGGAGAAAAACAAGCCAAGATTTCACAATGCTGCAGTAGGTTCTACAAAACTTAACTGGTCCAAAGCTTCATGTCTCCAGCTTTTATAGTGACCTCAGGATAAAATTGAAAGCTCGTTTAATCATGTGATTCCAATATAAATTAGTGAGCCAAGATGTGCTGAATTTGGCTTTGTTCATGATTATTGATCCAGCATAGGCCATTGAATGAGAGAGGAAAACTGAGCCATGTGTTAAAAGATGGGCTATCAATATCCTGGCCTTTTTTCACCACATTCACAGGTCTGGTTCCTACACAACTGACCAACTAAACTGTTTAGCTGAATTTTTCCAGGTCTCTCAAACCAGTGTGATTAGCAGTTTCTCAGGAGTTGAACAAAGTCCATGTGGATACCAATGCCTGGGAAAGTGGTAGAGGCATTTAAAGTCATGGCTCTTCACAGATGTATAAATTGTATAATTTCACCAAAAACATTTAATTTATTTTCACTTGCTACAAAGAATATTTGGGGCAAGCTCACATGCAGTTGACTAAAATTTGGTGAAATGGATATTTCTGTAGGCTTGTAAAGTAAACCAGTTTTAAGTGTAATCAAATTATAAGCAGAAATGGACTAGTGTAGGAAGGGGAAGCTATCTACTCAAGGCACATTTACCTTTTGTTTGATTATGTACATTGAAAAGTGAGGGGACGCATTTATTGCTGAAGTTTCAGTGATACTCAGAAATGGAAATTTTTATTTTATTTATATTTTCATACTTCATTTTCTCAAGAAGATGTTCCTTGAGTCATTCTTGTTTGGTTTTAAGAGGAAATTTGAAATATTTGAACACAGTTTCAGTAACTAACAGAAATTAGCTGAATAAGTAGTTAACATGATCATTCAAAACTAATCAACAATTATTAACAACCTAGTAATGACTTACTGTAAGAGGGGTAGGTTATTTAAGGGTGGTTTTAGACCATATGATTTGCTGCCTCTTGTTTTATAAGTGTTTTGGAGTGTGAAAGAGAGTATTTCAATTGCCTATGGGAAATTACAGATTTCTTTTTCAAACAAGGGAATTTTTCAGGCAAAGAAAGGGAACCTTTAATTACCTCATGTCAAAATAGGCAATTTATATTTCTGGGTGACCACATTTCCATACGCAGCTCAACATTGGTCTATATCAGCGTGGAAGATGATTCAGCTGGATGGTAATGCAGGCTGATGGGCTGATATGCATGCTAAAACAGCATAATCCTTTCCCTGCCTCTGTTGTTAATTTGTTGTGTGATCTGTAGGTCAGCCATCTCTTTCTTAGCTTTCTAGATTCTCTTTAACATATATGCACCTTGTGG
This sequence comes from Certhia americana, assembly GCA_018697195.1. NCBI lineage: Eukaryota > Metazoa > Chordata > Aves > Passeriformes > Certhiidae > Certhia > Certhia americana. The sequence continues at coordinate 35,101,248 of CM031857.1, read as the reverse complement.
CACCTCGGCAGGATGCTGATCCTCAGGTTACAAAGAGCAGTAGGAGTCCTTGTGCCTCCCGTGGCGTACAAGAGCCCGTCATGGCCCATACACCACTTCGGAATATGGGCTGTGGTGTTGATGGAAGCATTGAGACTGTTGCATGGCTTGAGCACTGTGAACATTCAAAGGTTTATCTTAGACCAGGGAAACTGTCATGGATGACACTTCGCTGTTTATATTCACCGAAACACATACTTTAAGGCTGTCTTCTGTAATTATATTGCAGATAATTTTCATGCTGATTACAAGCACTTTAAAATGACTCTTTTGCAGTCATTGATACAATTTTTCAAAATCCGTTGGCAATTTCTTGTGAAAAGCTGTCTGAAGTGCTGATTACAACGTCCCCACTCAGCCCTGCAGGGGGGAGAAGTAGGATTGCAGCAGGATTGCAGCTAATGGACTGCAGAGTCAGAAAAAACAGAAAAAATAAAAGAGGAGGGGAGCAGGGAATGGCACAACTAGACAGAGGAAAGCAAAAGGATGAAAATCTACATATCAAATGTCATTGTGTCATTGGAAAGAATTCACCAACATCATCCCAGGATGATTTCATGATCCTTTATTGTACTCTGGCAGTTGTCCACACTTCCCCTCTTGTAACCTATGCTGTAAAACTGCTGCCTTCTTTCTCATTTAGTTGGTTTCAAGAATAAAGGTTCCCATGGTTATCTGGGTGCGAGAGGAATGGACTTGGAGTCCAAATTACTTGTACCATGCGCTGCTTCTCATGGAGTATTCACACTTTTACTGTGTATTTAGCTGCTTTAGTAATGGAGCTCTTATGGGAGTGACCTTGATTTGCACTTAGTGGGAGGAGCACTTTGATCAGATGCCTGACACCATCAAAAGAAGATATCTCAGCCCTGGATTAACTAGAAGGAGTAAGATACTCTACTTAGTACTTCATGTTAAAGGGACATAAATATTTACTGTGTCATGCCTTTGTGCTATGCCTTCCTTTGACAGCTCAGTTTCTGAGGGCAGGAACACAGCAAACATACCTTTGTCTTGATATCAATGTGAACACCGTAGTTTAAGGAAACTTGTGGAAATTTTTGTTCTAGTCTACTTTAGCTCCCATTATTATGAGTTTTAGTGTTTGAACTTGAATATTTCATTTTTTATCAAACCCTTCCAAATCCTCAGTGCAGTGCTGTCACAATAAGTGACAGCATCAGGAGCACCAGGACAGAGACAACAGAGTAATTACAATATGCTGGATTAATATGAACAAAAACAGTGGATGGGGTTAATTTTAAGTAGACCAACACATTAACTAAATCTTCTTTTCTCCCTACCTTTCTAAGTCCTTCCTACTTTATTATATGATTCTAAAACCCAAATTAAGAACTGCATTTAAACTTTTCCCTAAATTACCATAATTTATCTACTTCTTCTTTCCTACTCTTTTGCTGATATTTCATTTTGCTGTCCAAATTTCATATAGAAAAATCCTGCAATAATCAGGGAAATTCAGTGTGCAAGTGCCCTAATGAAATTTTGCTGCTGTATGTGCTATGTTTCACTGGTTTACTGTTCAACGTTTTCTGCAAGAACAGGACCAATTAAAATGTTTTTTCTGATCTTCATTCATACACAGAGAAACACCCAAACAGTACAGACCTAAATCATAACGGACACCAAGTTCATACCAAGAACGTGAACCTTCCAGCAATTTGTCCAACTACTGAAATTTCTGCTCTGAATTATTTTCTATGCTGCAGCCTTGTTCACGTCAGTTCAGCAGAATAACTCCAACTCCTACTGCACCCTGAATGGATTTTGAAAGCTTTGAAAACAGCATTTTTATGCTCTCAAATGGTAAGGAGTTTCCTTTGGCTAGTTCCCTTAATTAAAGGGAAGACACAGAGCCAACAGCCAGAAATGAGAGGGCTATGGCTGCAGCAGGGATTGCAGTGAGTTGCCTGGGCACACAGAATGTGTGCACAGCATGGGGAGTTGAGGCACTGCTGGGTCCAAAATAGAATTCTTGTTCCACAGTTACAGGTCTGGAAAAGAGTTATTTTTATATGTAAATTTTAACTTCTTCTGTCAAGCTTTTACCCAGATTGCTAACCATGCCTCTGGCTTTCCTTTGCTGTGCTCCTGAGGTTACAGACTGAGGATGTCTGTGAGAGAAGCCATCTGAGAAAACATGGGGGCAACTCCAAGGTGCAGCAGGTCCAGAGTAGGTTCAGCATCAGATGGATGCATGAAAAAGAGGTTAAAAACAGGTCAAAAACATGAGTGGTGGTAGAGAGAAGTATTGGGGAGGGAAGGAGTTGACATCTGAGCTCCAGAGCAGGTACTTGAACATGGGTTACTCATCACATTTTGGAAATTTTGGGTGCTGCTACTGCAAAGGTCTTTTCTGGCTGGCATTCCTCATGTTCCCCATGAGCTTGTTACCAGGGTAGAGCAAGGCCTAATTACACTTTCCTGGATATGCATCTTCATCTTTTGCTGTACTGTGCCAGAGAGGTGTACCCTTGAATAACCCCTTCCCCTTGTACAGATATTTGACAGCTACTAATGCAGCAAACCCAGCACAGCGGGGAGGAGGTTATTATTAGCCCTGTTGTGCAGAGAGGGTTGATGAAATGCAGAAATCAAATTACTCTTCTCAAGTTGCAGAGAGAAAATGTGTCAGTGTTACTGCTGCACCCATGAGCTCTGGCTGTGAATTAGGAGGGATTTGGACATGAAGACACATCTGAAAGTCCTTCTCCATCTCTGTCCGGTACCAAAGGCAGTTCTAGGTTTGTACCAGAGGCTCAGGAAGAAGGAACAACCTTTAGGCTTTCACTTCTCTCTTGCTGCTTCTTGGGAGACAAGAGGGTGGTGGAGACTCTTTTAATGCTGTACCCTGGTCCTCCTCATCCACATAATTACCATAGTCTGCTCAGAATTCCTCTAGATAGAAATAATCAGGCCACAATCTGTTTTTCAAGATAATAATTTTAAAAGCAGTCTAAAAAGACATATAAAGGGCTGATAACCTTTCAGAAGTTTAATTTTCTTACTCTTCTGGCAAGAGGCTTTTGGCTAAACATCATCCAGGTGATGAGTGGACCTTTGTGGAGAATGGGCATTTCTGTGCTTCACACACTTCTAAATAAGACCTCTGAAATCCCATTGATGGCCTGGAACTTCTCTCCAAAATAAAGCAATTAATAGAGAGGCCATAGAGTAACCACTGCAGCACCAATGGGCTGAACCATGAACATTACTTCAACCTTTTTTTGAAGTGAATCAGTCATTGTGGCTGAAGTTATAGACTGCCTGTGAGGAGCACTGATGCCTGCAATTGCCATATGGATTAGGAAAAGGCTAAGGAAAGGTAGGGTAGGGTTTTGGTCAGGCACCTTGCATCAGTTGTGTGTTCTCCAGTAATCATACACATATTGATATCAAAGCTGAGAAAAGAGCTGAATCTGGGATTTCTCTTTCACAGGTGGTAGGCACAGGTATCTCTGTGCTCTGAAATGGAGGTAAATCAGCATTGCACCTGAAGGGTGATCCTTCCTCAGAAGCACTGGTAAGATCTCAGTGTAGTTCTTCCTTTCAAATTTCTAGCATTTAAAAGGCAAAACAACATTTTTCTAATAACACATGTAAAGTGGTGAAAGAAGGAGTCAGTCTTGTCTGTGTAAGGCTGTGAGTTTTTGCCTGAAGCAAGTTACAGGATTTATATCCATCTTAATGCAGTTACTGGGAAGTTGAATCACCCTTTCTGACGAGAAGAAAATTGAACTGTAGGCTGGTTTTTAGGCCCATAGAGAAGGCAGTGCCTCCAGCATCCACACTAATAGCAGAAGGAGAATTCATTTTAGTTGGAGTGCAAAGGAAAAAATTGGTTTCTTTAGTATTTGAGAAGGCAAAAAGGGAAGTGCAAGAGAATAAAAATATTTAGTAAATTAAATATAAAAGACATTTTGTGCTTTAATATCAGCTATTTATTGCTTTGGCTCAGTGATTATTTTACGCAAAAGGCAGTAATTTAGCATACTAATACTTTACAATGTGACTATTTCTAGCATCTTTTTTATATCATCTATTGTGATGGATGACATCTATTTTAGCAAAGAAATGGTATCCTTGAATGAAAATTGCTGTAGGTATTTTTATCTTGCCTTTACTGACAGATTTAGACATAATGATATTTTAAAAGAAATTTTTATACAATTCTTACAGCCTACTCCCAAAATAAATAAAAATGCTGCTTCTGAAGATGATTGGATGTGGTATCTTAGGGAAACTGCTATGGGTGCTTCAGCAGTTGCATACAGTAAAGATGAGCATCAGCATCCAACTGTAAAGCTAAATAAGAACAAGTTTCTTCTAATCAATTAATCTTTTTTTCCCTTTACAGTCATCAAAAGGAAGCATATAAGCCTGCTGGATAGCAGCAGGCTTTTGCTTCTGTAATCTGGTCCGCATTTGAATGTCTGTAGCTTTGTAGCAGCCAAGAGCTGCCCTGGCCTAGGAAGCCCATGAATGTCTTCTAGTGTCTTCCTGTAGAGGCAGTAGGAGGTTGTGTGGCAGAGGGAAAGGGAAGTCCAGAGGAAGGCAGACAAGGCTTATCTCTCCTGCAAAAAACTCCTTCTATTACCAAGAGAGAGAGGAAATTGCTGAAACTGTATTTCATTCTTTCATCTTGATGCAACGGCCGCTGAAGAGAGGAGCCAGAGGCACAGGCAGATGGAAAAAGCTGTCCTTCAGGGCATCAGAGATGTGACACTAACAAACAATGGGACACCAGTGACTGCAGATGACTAGTGGGAAGCAGGAAGCCTTTATTCCTTTATTGGAAGGCAGAATCACTTCTACAGCTATTGAGGTCAGACCTGGACAATGCCTTGTAGGTAGGTGGGAACCAAGGACTTTTGCACCTGTATATACTGAGTGACTAAAATGTGATAGGAGCAAACATTCATAACAGGCAGCTCTAATGAATCAAAAGCAAAGCCTGCCAGAGAGAGGAAAGAAGGTGACAGAAGATGTACAGGAGCTCCAATCTGTGTCCGCTGCTTTGTGCAGTAACACCTTAGAGAGAGTTTGTGATACTCAGGGTTGAATCTTCACCCTTTCCTGATGGACAGGAGGCATCCATAGACAGCTGCCCCAGGCAGGGCTACCCTGTCACAGACCAGTGGTCACTGCCCTCATCAAACCCATACCAGCAAGCTCTGCCCCCATTCCTTTGGGTTCTCTGACTTTATTTGCTACCTTATGACGATTGATGAGATTTGCTGCTTTATGACATGATTCTTAGCTTGGTGTGAACCATCACAAGCAGACTGATGTTAAGGGTGATGGTTTCTTCTTTCAGTACTTTGTTTTGGCAGTTCTGAGGTTGTTTTTATGTGGCTGTTATTCCACAACATAATTTTATGGTTACTCAAGGTCATTTTTTCTTTACTCATGGTAATTGGCTGAAGGTAAGGCCAACTTTTACCATATATACCATGGCAACCCATGATCATACAATTCAGTTAAACTATATAGAAATAATTCCCCACTGAGACTGAAGGTTCAGGGTGGTGCATAATGCATCTGGTTAAACTGTAGACACCTGAACTTTCCTAAGTTTCCTGGACTTTGGCCCACTGCTTGCCAAAACTGCATGCAAAATGGATTTATGCCAGAATATATTCTTGGAGTCTGCAGCCTCTTACTGGCAATGACAATCCCATATGTCCGTGGCCACCAGGCCTTATTACAGTCAGTTTCTTCAATACATGGGGGCAGAAATTAAATTTCATATATGTCAGTCCAAACACTAAATATCTATTAGTAGTAGAACTTCCAGACTTGGAAGACCAACTGGAAGCTGTTTTATTTGTCTTTGATTTACAGCTTTCAGAGGGTTGATAATAGCTTTCCAATAACCCCTGGTGCTTTGCTTTTGCTTTCACATGCACATGCACACAGAGAAACCTTCCTCTGATGTCTGAGACTACTGGGATTCATTAGCAAGAGTATTCATCTTGTTAAGCATGCATTAATAGCATCCCCTGTAAGTATTAATCTGCTGTTGTCAAGTGATAATTGCAGAACATGGTGATTGCAACAACCTTCATCAAGTCCAGCAGATGGAAAAGACCTTGCTCCCTTGTCTTAGGCACTTGCAGCTGCAAAGATTATTTCTGTGTTTTCAGTCAGGTTAAAAACCTATGACACATTTCTGATTACAAAGAACCATAAAACTTTTCTTGCTTCCTAACTTCTGATAAAAGTGATTATTTAGAAATTGATCCCATCCAACACAGGTCTGGTGGGCTAGAATATTCCTAAACCCAAAGTAATAGAGGAGAAAACTCTGGGTTTTCCTGCATCCCAACTAACCTTCAGCTTTGTAGTCCACAGTGAGAAAGGCACTCTGACCAAGGTCCATCTCATCCTGAAGAAGATAACACACCAACGCTTTGGCTGTGGCTGAGCAGTGATCTCACAGCATCAAGATGACCATAAACTGATGAACCCACTGTCCAACCACCACTGCCTGCCAAGCAACATGGAGATAGGCAAGAGGCAGGGAGGGAACATAGTCAGGACAGCTGATCCAAACTGGCCAAAGGGATATTCTATGCCGTATTTCTGCTCAGCAATAAAAGCTAGGAAAAAGGAGGGAGGCAGTTTGGGGGGTCATTCATTATTAAGGCATGTCTTCCAAAGGAACCACTGCACACACCAAGACCATACTTCCCAGGAGATGGATGGAAATCACCTGTTGATGACAAGTAGAGAAGAAATTGAGTTACCTTTCTTTTGCTTTCACATTTGGTCTTTGATTTTATCATGAGCTTTTCACTTCATTTTATCTCCTGCCCTTCCGAGGAGAGGGACTGAGAGAGAGGCTTTGTGGGCATCTGGCGGCTAGCCAAGGTCAACCTACCATGAAAGTTCAGATAATTTGTGCCCTAGAAGTGCTCATTTCTTCTAGGAGAGGAGGAGCAGAGGGTGAGTAGGGGGCATTCACAGTAATGTAAGGTGAACACCACCATCTACATCCATTACAACTTCCTGACTGAGAACTGAACATCTTCGTCTCTATTATCAGCTCTTGTTAAATCGTGATATGAACAACCTTGCTGCAGGCATGGTAGCAAACCCACTTAGGACTGTTCACTTGCTCAAAACCACATGAGCTTAACTACAATGTTGGATGAAGATAATGGATCCACTATTGTAGATAATTAGCATTCTATACCTTAGTTTCCCTATGTGGAGTAAATGTTGATTCATACTTGCCAAACACTGAAGACAACGGACGAAAAATTGCTCTTAAAAGTCACTCTAATTCTTCCCAGAAGTAATTATCTGTATTTGTCCAAGGCAGAGAATCTCATTTCTCCTGGATATGTTATGGTAATTCTCACACATTTTTTTGTTTTCTAAAAGCCAAGTAGCCTTTTCAGTTAAAGCTTAGGAAGGAGAATACTTCTTTTTGATAATTCTAACCTGACTGTTATTCCAATTTCTGCCTGACATTATTTCTCAACAGATGAATCCAGACTGTCAAAAGGATCTTGCAAAGAAATAAGCAATTACGAATCTCTGGCACTCAAATAGAAGCTTTCTTTTAGCTAAACTCCAGAAAAAAAAATGAAATACAGAGAAGTAGAGACTTACATGTCAGCAAACAGAAATCCTCTCTTTACTGACAACTTCCAAGGGATCTTTGAGCAAAAGAGCAGTACAAGGTCTGATCTCTGAAGAATGTTTCTGGTGATACTCTCTTGGAATTATATAAAAATTAATTTTTTTTTTTTGTTTTTCTCTGTCTCTGCCAATCGGCTGTTTTTCTTCCCGAGAATGTATACAGTTTTTTCTCCCAGCCAGAGAGTTTGAAAGGACAGGTCCGCAAGACTTTTTTCTTATTTCTCTTTCTTCATTATTTATTATTTCTTGTCATTACATTCTGTTCCTGACCTGCAGAGCTCTTCCTTGCAGGTCAGTTCAAAGCACAAAACTCCAAAGCTCCATTACCCAATACAAAATGCAAAATGCTCTAATGCTAATTACAAAGTGCAAAAAGCTTAATGCTCAATGCTCCATACCAAAATGCTCAATGCTAACTACAAAGTGCAAAAATGCCCAATGCCCCCACCCTCAGGGTGGCGTGGATATTTATACTACATTCTGCGTAATCAGTATTTATAATTCTACTCCAATAATTATTATCTATGTTAGAAGTTTAGACTCTATTCTAAGCCAACTATAATGTGCCACCTCACAGCAGAAGATGGAGGCAGATGAGGAAGAAGAAGAAACCCAAAAGCCATGTGCTTCCTCCATCTTGCCTTTACCTGTCTGCCATCCTAAAAACCCTATATATCTAAAATTCTCACCCTGTGATAAAACTACACACTATTCTGCTGTCTAATATACTCTTGAAAACTCTGCTTCATTTCAGAGCCTAAAAGCCCTTTTTCCATGAACAAAGGTTAAAAAACACTCTGTCAGAGATTCTAAAATCTCTCAAACATGAAAAGAGATATTCCTCATAATTCTAGACTCTAACAACGCTCAAGCCTGAATAGCATTAGACAGAATTTTGCAATATCTCTTATCTGGCGAACTGTGAAGTTTTCATTTCTAGGTTAATTCTTTCATCAATTCCTTAATTAAAAGTAATCAGCAGACTGCTAAATATTTTTTTGTCTCATAATAGAAACTCACATGCAGCTTTAGCATAGAATAGCAATTTCATTCCTTCATTAAGGAATAGTTGCCTTGCAATTTCAGGCTAGAAGGCTCTGTGGTTGTAGAATTTTACAGGGATACAAAACAACCTCCTTGTCAGAATTGAGTACCTTAGACACAACAGGAAAAATTATGGTACAAACTTGTTTATATGTCTGAATTTTTATGATAATGAGAGTCATCTGAAGCTACACAAGTTGTCACACTACAGAGTTACCTAAAGCTTAAAATTGCATCTAACTTCTGATCTCACTTTCCTCCATATGCCAAGCCATCTCACTGGAGTCTGTTGAAGTTTTTAATCAGGTTTAATGCCAGAAAACACTTAGAAGGGACGTAGGATAAAGGTCCCACTGTTTATTTCAGCTGGCATATGCCTGTTTTAAAGTGCAGATAAGTACAAAGTTTTCCAGGGACATTTGATATTCTTCCTTAGAGAACACGCATATAAATATTCATACACATACCCAAATTTCATCAGTCGAGAGATCCTTTGGGTATGTCCTGAGAAGTTCTATCAACATGGGGGAGTGAACCTAGCAAGATGAAGATTTGAAAAATCATGTAGAGATAATGGCTGGGTTTAGCAGAGTGTTTCTTTCACCTAACTCTGCTTCTAAGACATAGTTTACAAAAGTACCATATAAGTATTCCCTAGGTTTGGGGATGTATAACTGGATTGTATCCATATATAAACTCAGGAATTTGAAGACTTGTTCATAACAAACCCTTCTTGCAGAAATGCAGAATTATTACCCACATAAGCTTTGGTGCTGGAAAAACCAGGGGTGTAGGGTTGTTGCCTGCTGTGTCTCAATAAGGACCCTGCCCTGATAACTAATGGACAATTATCTGTTCATATTTGTCAAGTGCCAAGGACCATGAACACATTTAACCCAAAACCTTCTGAACTTTTAAGATACTATTGTTTGCACATTCCAGCTTGTGCTGGACCTTGAACAGAGGACTTTTGGGTGATGTGGCTTTACACACAGCAGATCTTCTATTAAATCTGGTGCAGGTGGCTAGTGATATCCTGATCAGCATTTTGAGACTTTGTGCTTACATGTCTCGCTTCACACCAGAGCAAGACTGATCAAAACAAAACAAAAAAAAAATTCTGAATTAATTAATTAATTTAAAGTTTTTATTTTTAATGGGGACATGAAGCTAATATAGGTTGGGAAATAGGCTATTTCAGGCTATGGGAAAGAGTCATCTCTTTAGTGAAAAAGATAAAGCAAATTCTCCGAGCTAGTTTCCACACCTCTGCCACAAGCTGTATCTCCTGCTGGCTCCACAGGGAATGAGAGGCTGGCAAGTTTATCCTGGCTAAAAATCTCACATACTGTTCTGAGCAACTCTTGTGCAAATAGCTCTCCTCTGACTGAAAGGCTCTTCTAGTGCTTCACAGCTCAGCTGGCTGGAGAACTCACCTCCATCTTAGACAACTCTAAAGTACATGGTCTCTCACCCACTCTGGCCTTTTACCTCATCAACCTTCCTCAAGCACTGATGTTTCCAAAGGGAAGTATTTGGACTTCCACATGCTGATTTGCTTCCAACTGTCCTCAAATTTCTAATGGTGGAAATATGACCAGCCTGGGTGACAATGTGTTTCTCCCACCACTGTGGCCGAATGACAAAGGCAGTACGGAGATGAATTTATGCTTGCTCTGTCTGAAACTCTTGATACTCTGTCAGCCTCAATACTATCAGGATTATGCCTGTACTGGTTTGCAGGAGATAATCAACATGATCTCACACAAGCATACAGAATGTATTTATCCAATTAAACATCTTGCTTCTTTCAAGAAATATTTAACCTATGGAATTGCAGACATATTGCAGAATATTCCCAAAACTAGATTCTTTCTTCATTCGTGAATCACAGCCAGCTTCTGTGATATTATATATTCTATGCAAGAGCAACACATTATGTGAGTATATACCCCATTTTTTGTGCCATAATTTATATTCAAAATTAGGTGGGATACAAACTAAATAAGTAATATTTCTAGTCAGAAAAACATATGCTAATGAATTTATCAGATAAAGACAGAGGAATTTTTCTTCTCAAACATATACAAAATTCTTTTTTTATGTAAAATGATCTTTCAGGGGCTGTGATTGAAAAAGACATCTGTTAGTCAAGTAAATGAGCACATATTTAAGTTAAGCCACCAGTACAGACTGAATATAGTCTCCACTAATAGGAATGGAATGTAAGAGAGTGCTTGTCTACTTCATGGTTGAGGACCTGTCTTTCCATATAAGTATTTAAAAGGAGCTTTATCCAGGAAAAATGAATGCCAGTCACAGATGTTACCAAGAGTATTCACTCTGTGAGAAAAGCAGCCTGAACAGCCAACAGCTCTAAAACCCAAGTAGAAAAAAAAATAATTTTAAGTTGTCCAAATGATTACATTTTTATAATACTAACTACAGAGATTAAATGTGTGATCAAAAAAATCCAAATCTAAATGTATCAAGCTCTCCAGTACCTTCTGGCATGGAAATTGCCTACCTGTTATTTCTAGGACCTTTTCTTAGAACAGCATGATGGATTTGACCAAAGGTCAAAAAATAATGCTTTAAAATAATGTTGCACAAACAATTTTGGCTACTTCTGAAAGGAGAAAGAGGCAAAGAAAATATTCTAAAAAAATCCTAAACAATTGAGAAAGCAAATGTGTGTTTCTTTTTTTTTTTTTTTCTTCCTTTGTAATTTCAAGAGGAGAAACTTTAATTGTTTATGTTTCCAAAACTTGTGAATGCTTTTCTTTGCCTCTGAATCTTGTCTGCACTTGGTTGTCCTCTGGTAGGATTTGTTTACTGTAAGGTTTTACCTATTAAATCCAAAAAGATATCAAATTGCCTTAGGATGAAATCTTCATATACAGTTTTTTACATAACAGAGATTAGTAAGTGTAAAGGAAGAAACCCAATAGCACAAGAAATTGTTGGTGCAGTTTTTTTTTTAGATATGCTGCTATTTAGGATAAGTCTTTTTATAACCAACCGTTAGACAACCTGCTGTTATTGATCTCACAAACATCCTGTTTATTATTAGTGGATTGTACACAAACGCACCAGAGTTGAAGAACTGTAGGAACAATGACCTGCAGTCTTATGAGATTTATCATCAAAAAATGTGTCATATTGCTTCTCTTTCCTACGGGCTGAGCAGGCTTTTCTGAGCAGGCTATGGGAAATTAAACATCAAGATGATTAGGGAGATACTTTCACTCCAAACATTCTTGTGAATGTGTTAACTGAACTTCTGGAAGATTTCCATGGCAGTTCTTCAAGGAAATACAGTCACTGACATGGACAGTCTTCCACAAAGGAGCACAAATACACTGCTTCACAATTCGATATTTAATGTGGATTACAGCTGGATATTGTCTACCTTGACTTTAGCAAGGCTTTCAGCTGTCTCTCACAATATCCTCATAGGCAAACTAAGAAACCATGGATGAGCAGACAATAAGGAGGAATAAGAACTGACTGAACAGCAGACCCTAGAGGGTGGCACAGGGTCTGGTTGGAGGCCTGTCACTAGTGGTGTGTTCCAAGGTTCAGTATTGTTTAATTACTCATCAATTACTTGGGTGAAGGAGTAGATGTCTCCTCAGCAAGCTTTATCTCTCTGATGAAGCTGGCAGGAGTGGCCAATACCTGCTGAGGATGAAGTTCCTCCTGGTTATGAGGAAGAATTATTTACTGTGTGGCTGACCACATACTGGAACAGATTGTCCAGAGAGATTGTGGACTCTCCTTCACTGAAAAAAATTCAAGACCCATTTGGATGCAGTTCTGTCCTTTGTATTCTAGGGAGATGCTGCTTAAGCAGGGAGGTTGGACCAGATGACCCACTGCAGTCCTCCCAGCCTTATCCATTCTGTGGTTCGTCAAAATCTACCTATGCCTCAGTAGTAAGATGTTGTAAGTGAAAATCCATCTTAGGCTGTATGCTTATTTGTTCCAGATATATGGACATTTAGCAGTATTTCTGCTGCTAACAGAGATCTCATACATTAAGTAAAGAATTAGATGACATAGTAAAGCATAAAGTTTCTAGGGAAAATGGTAAAAAGACATGGTTTGATCAATTTATTTCCCCAAATGAAAGACCAAAATAAGTAATGGAATCATAGAATCTTTAAGGTTGGAAAAAGCCTCTAATATCATCAAGTCCAACCACTAAACAAACATTTCTGCATCCACTACTAAACCATGACCATAAATGTCGTATCTACATGATTATTTTAACACTTCTAGGGACAGTGATCCTTCCCTGGGAAACCTGTTCCTGTACTCAACTGCCCTTTTGGTGGAGAAATTTTTTTCCTAACATCCAATCTGAACCTCCCCTGACACAACCTAAGGACATTTCCTCATTTCTGTCACTGGTTGCCTGGAAGAAGAGGCGGATCTCCCACAGGTTGTGCTGGCCACAACCTCCTTTCATTGTAGATAGCAGTAAAGTCCCTCCTGACCCTCCTTTTCTCCAGGGTAAACAACCCCATTACCTGCTCCTCATCAGACTTGTGCCCCAGACCCTTCCCAATCTCCATTGTCCTTCTCTGGACACGCTCCAGCCCCTCAATGTCTTTCCTGCAGTCAGGGGCCCAGAACTGAGCACAGGATTGGAGCTGTGGCCTCCCCAGTGCCCAGGACAGGGGGATGGTCACTGCCCTGGTCCTGCTGGATGCACCATTGCTGAGCCAGGCCAGGATGCCATCGGCCTTCTGGGCCACCTGGGCACACCCTGGATCATGTTCAGCCACTGCTGACCAGCATCCCCAGGTCCTTTTCCACCAAGAAACTTCCCAGCCACTCTGTCCCAGACCAGTACCATTGCATGGGGTTGTTGTGACCCAAGAGCAGAACTGGACACTTGACCTTGCTGAACCCCATACAATTGCCTTCAGACCATTGGTCCAGCTTGTCCAGATTCCTCTACAAAGCCTTCCTGTCCTCCATCAGACCAACACTCCAGCCCCACTTGGTCTTGTCTCTGAACTGACTAAAGTTGTACTTGACCCCATCATACAGAAGACTATAGCTCAACACTATTTCCAGCTGCAGGAGGTCCAAAATAATTATGTATTTCACTTACAGAATTGACCTTCTAAAATGTTTATTTTTCCTGGTTGCAATTACATGATCTACTGCTTTTACTAAAGCAAATCTGGGGAAAAACTATTAATTTTTAAGTGTTGAAACTCATAGAATATAAAACAGGTAGAATTTGACTTAATATTTTATCTTGCTCTGCAAGGAAAATTAACAGCTCCCAGATGTATTTCACCTGGATATATCTCTTCAATACCAAGATGAATCCAGGTTTTTTTCAAAGAGGGTTAATACAACGAATACTGTTATACAAGGTAGTGTAGAAAGAAAATCAGTTCATAGTGTTCATAGGTTTTAGAATATTGAAGGAATGTCTAGACTGTGGTCTGAGATTTAACATTAGAAAACATACTACAATGACAATGAAAATGGGCTTACAATTAAATTATCTTATAATGGAAGAAGAAACACCCTTTTTTGTCCTGGAGTGAGAAAATACCACCCCTTAAGTGTCAGGTAACAGACTTAATTATGTGAAAATGACATATAAATGGCTCATAAAGAAAAAGTACATTGGGTGAATTTAGCCTGGAGTAGAGTACCCTGTAGACAGAGCAGCAGCAATAAGGCTTGCCATGTTATCTTCTACAACATTTTCAAGGGTAAGCTAAGGCAAAATGACCTGGAAGAAATTCTTGTCACACAGAAAACTCATTGTGAACCGCAGTCAGAGTGTAATTACCAGGAAGTTACACCAGTACTCACACTTGACAAATTTATCAAGCGTAGTTCCTTCAGGAGTCTATCTATGACCCAGTATTAACCATATTTCTGCCTTACCATCCTTGTCATTAGTATGTGTAGACATTGAACTTTCAGCTGATAAAAATGGAAGGAACTGGGGCTTAAATTCTATATGACCCTGATAAACTGAAAAAGTAGCCCAACAACATAGAACAGAATTCAAAAAATATTTCACTCTTACAGGAATGATTAACTTTACAAGTACTCAAAGGGCAAAAACTGCTTAGGAAACGGTTCTTCAGTGCTGCAGAAATCTTTAAGAACCACAAGTCACAAAAAAGTCAACAGTATAATTTGCAGGGCACATGAAGCAATCTTTCTGGTCTCTGTAACTCAATAAAGTTCTCAAAAGGAGTTGTGTGTGCAGTTGTAGGCACCACAATGAAACACTCAAAGTCCACAAGAAAGCAACAGAACTAGTCACTAGAGGACAGTAGAATGTGTCTCAAGAAGAAAAGCTGAAGAGACTGAGATTTTTGATGCAAAGAAGAAAAAGCAGAAGAAATCCAAAATAGTAGTTTTAAAATATGTAAATGGTATGTGCAAAGAAGGAAACAATTTTTTCAAGTCCATTGAGAATTGTCAAGATCTAAAACCCACAAAAAGAAAAATTTAATCTAACAATAAGAAAAGTTAATAGGTAAGACAGTAAAACATTAGAAAAATGTGAAACCTATGAAATTAAGGGTTTCCTGAAAGATGTGTTAGACAAACCTCAGTCAAATAGTCCACATAATGATTATTTGAGCTGATGGGTAAATAAAATAAAGTTTTATGGTACTTTCCTGCCATATTTTCTATGAATCTAGGAAGCAAAACACATCTTCTTCTTATCTGTCATTTGCCCCCAAGGGCAAGCACTTCACTCATGGAATACACTCAGTGCATTGCAGGTTCTACCACAGTACTTTTGTTGCAAGCTACACTTGTACTCTAGTCACAGAAAATCAAAACAAGCTTGGTTATTGTACAGGACCCTTAATCTGTACAACATTGAGGCCTTGACAAAGGAAACATTATTGTTTTCATAAGCAAGATATGAAAAGATGAAAGTTGCCCAAAGTCAGTCACAGAGACAGTGACAGGAAGATGAAGAGACATTATATCTCCCAAGTCCTCATCCTCTGAGTAGTGCAATAGATAGATTGGTTCATTCACAGACTCATCCATTCAATTCATGAAGTATAGCTTTAGATTCTATAATTGGACATTTCTTATACATCATCTCACCTTTACATCATATCACAAGCATAAAAAGAAGACCTTCAGTCCCATAAACAAACAAAGAAGACTAACATTAAGTGAAATTTGGCCTTTCTTCTAGTGGGGAAAGGTGGACCAGAGCACCAAGAGTTCTCATCTGGCAACTTAAAATATTCAATATGTCCGTGGTTCTCTAATGAGACAAGAAAACTCCTACATTCAGACTCTTGAGTAATAGTACTTTGAATGTACCTCATGAAAACTGAAGCCAGTTTAGAGTGAAGTGGAGGTGCTCTGACCTGTGATGGAAATCACATACACATCACTACAAGAAGAGCAGGAGATGATGTGCCAAAATAAGAAGGACCAACTTCAGCACAAAGGCATCCTCATCCTTCTTTCTGGAAGCATAACTAGCTGGATCATCCTCTCTGAAAAGAGAAAAGACCACACCACGCCTATCTATGAAGAGGAACCATACAGACCAAACAGAGGTTCTTGTTTGTAGAATAAACCAGTCTTGGTTGTCAAACTCTCATTCTGTCTCACTTTCTCTCACCACTTGGTACTCTTAACAACTTGTCATCACGTCAAACATAAGGTTCTGGCTGGGATCCAAAGAGTTGGTAGACCTGGCCAGATAAGGTTTCGTGCAGACTCCTGCTGAGCCAGAACCTGAATCACCATCTTAGTGGTAAACTAGTAATACTGAGGCAAGTTTGCCTAGATAGATTCTTTTTCCCTGAACCCTTATTCTCTCTCTGCCTTCATTCAATACTTTTTTTTTTTCTTCTGGATTTCAAATGGGTTATGCACATACAAAAATTACTTTTTTTTAATTGAAGTACCAAATAGATAAACATAGTGACACATTTTTTCTTGGCATAGAGACAATTGCACTAGAACAAAATAATAATAATAATAATAATTTTTTTAAAAAGTTTAAAAGATTGAACTAAAAAAACAGCAACAAAAACTGGAAGAGTATATTTTTCATTTTTTAATTCCCTTCAAATCTGTCCCTAGCTACTTTGGGTGTTTCTGAAGTATTCCTCTAATTCCACATGCCTTGAAAATGCATTGTGCAAGGGGCCTGAAAAATTTTATTATGAAGTTGCTCACTTGGTGATGGGTATGTTTCACAAAAATAAAAATTATATATATTACAAAGTATTAAAATATACTTTTTTTTAACTTTTCAGTATTGAAAACCAAATATTATTTACAATATGTAAAAGATATGTAGTCCATCAGCATGCACCTTCAGTTGTCTATACAATCATACAAAATTTCTTGTCTCAGACCATGACTGCTTAAAATCCACCCTGCCAATTTTTTAGCTGTGGTCAATTAAACACTGCTCTGCCACAGGAGGGATATAATTTCTTACAGATGCTCAGCTGACTGCGAAACAAAAGCAGACTGTCACAGACTTGTGGGTGTTTGACAACCTGCTCTGCTCAGCTGCGCGCCGAGAATGCAGGACTGAGCACAGTTCAGTCCAGCTCCTGTGATACATAATTACTTTTATTCTGTTATAATAAAGATGTCATCGTCTCTGTAATTAAACTTGTGAATCATTAAATAGTCACTGCTTTACTATTTACAGAAGCAGTGAGTCTAATTTTTCATGATAATATTCTCTGGAAGTACTTTTCTGATTTGACATATTTTAATTAACTCCAAAATACTTTTTTTCTTTTATCAACTCTGACAGAGAGAAGTTCTTACATGTAGTAGAGTAGCAACTGCCTGAGACTGCAAGGGATCAGTGTTTATCTGTTTTGTATATTCTCAGCATATCAAAGATATCCATTTTATTCTTTACAGGCTATTAAATATGACCTTTACTCAGGAAACGCATACTTAGTTTTTCCTTCAGTTGCAGGTAGTTCTTCCCACCAGATTCACCAAAGACTCAAAGCCCTGTTTCTTTCATTTCTGAAGACATCTGGAAGGCAACTGAAGCCTTTAGACTAAGTCCATCCACCTATGGCAAAAACAAATCAAAGCTTCAAAGCCATCTGATTGAAACATCAGCTCTCTGTTTTCACCCCAAATCAATGCCTGAAAATGGCCAAGGATGGTCAAACAGTATTTCTGCCTTGCACCTCCAAGAAAGCTGACAGTACAAGCATGCACAGGGCACTTAGTTGGGCTTGTAAGAACAGATGAGTCCATCACACACATCTGAGCACAGCTTCGGTGATGTGTAAGCACAAATTAAACATAATGTTTAGGTCAGACAGAGATATGGCAACCATCCCCTGCTGTCTCTATCACTCTCTCCTAAAAGAGGTTTTGTGGTTAATCACTGCCTGTAAATTCTCTTTGTCACAGAAACTGAGGTTGATTTGGAGTGACAGTAAATCCAAGGAGATGAAAGAAATATCCCAGTAACACTAAATCTCCATTTATCGTTACATTTATCTGTGTCCCTGTATGCAAATATTTTGCTGTCTCTGGCTTTATAGTCTACCAGCTCGTAGGAATGCTTTTAGCTTTCTTTAGTAGGAAACCACTGTGGGGTTTCCAGAATGGGCACTGCTGCAAGATACAGGAGATGCTCTGGAGTGCCACAGACACTGCTCTTGGGCAGCTGAGTGCCCCCTCCAATGTGTTTGTGGGCAAACAGAACTGGGGGATTGCTTTAACCACTGCCCCAGAGCATTGTGATCCCTACAATACAAAATCAGGGTGCTTAGGTGCAGATAACTGTAATCACGGGAGAGTGGCTTTCACTCAAACATCAGACACTTTCTTAAATACTAGGCCACTTCTACTGGTAAGTGTCCCCATTTCCGTTGCTAGTAATAGAAAGAGACAGTAAAACCTGAGCTCTAAAATAAAACTCCTAAGGCAGCAACTGCCCACCTGAGGAATGTTGTTTCTCTGTCAAGGTGGCAGTACACAAGGCAAGGGAAGTCAGTGTGATCCAGCCTAATACAGCAACACAATTCAGGGTGCAATGAGCAGATCTGCACAAGAATGCTGATGTAGTGCTGCATCCTACAGCCAAGAGATGTCCACATCATCCATTCCCTAGGGTTCCCTTCACTAAGGGCCACTGAGAAGACACTGGCTACTGTCAGAGCAGCCCAGCATGTGGCAATGTTGGACTTGTTGCTATTTCAAGAGCTAAAGTCCTTTAACAGGAATGCCATGAAGACCACGAATGCTGCATTCCCAAGTAACTAGGACAGAAACAAAGGAACAGGATGAAATTTCAAAAAGTTCGTTGACCTTCTCTCTGTCCCTGTCCTCTCCAGTAAAACAAACACAAAAAAAAAAAGAAAAAAAATCCAAATAAATAAAATCTTTTCTTCTGCTGACACAGTTTTTTAAGACAAATTGTGAACATTGAGGTCTACATTCCACAGAACTCAGACATGGATTTTTGCACTGTTTTAAATGCAAGGAGGAGCAGTAGCTATGGTACTGTTTAAACTACACATCATGATATATTAGACCAGAACCTCCCTTCCTCCTGATCCATCAACTGTTCTATATATTTCTAAATAATACACATGGGCTGCTCTGACTCTGAAGCAGACAGATAGAGCACAATTTGGCAGGTGGCAAACCGGTTTGCTAATGTTGCAGTGAGTTTCCCTGACTCTTGGAGCCCAGTTGCAAACAGTGAAAAACAGTAGTTCAATTCAGTGGAATACGTGTTTGCGGTTTCTATTTCTTTATCACCAAGGACTAACTCAATAAAATTTAACCAAGGTCTTTCACCCTTTTAGACTCTGGAAATTGCATTTAGACACTTATTTAAGTGCTTTGGTGCACCTACAAATTTCACCCTAGTCAAGACATACATGCTCAAAACATATGGACCCCTGGATACTTCCATTTAGATGTTTCCATCCTTCTCACTGCAGCCAGGTGTGTACATGCCTAACAGGAATCTTTTTAAGCCAGAAGAGCTGAACTAAGCACCTAAGTAGATATAAGCCAGACTCTCTTAGAATCAGGAGAGAAGGGGTTTTGACAAGAACATAAAAATGTACCAATCTAATTTAAATTGACAATGCCCCTTCCCTCTCTTCTCCCCACTGCAGTGTGATCTAGGTGTCATCTACATTCTCACACAAAATACTTAGAGTTTCTTTTGCCCAAGATCCCTTCTATTGTTGCAGAAAATACTGTTCATTTATATAAAAGGGTTTTGTAAATAAGGACAGAAGAAAACAAATTATTTTCTTAAATATCAGTCATAGGGATCCAGATTAATGTTAATGAAATTTGAACCTTTTCATCACTATCCAAGAGGCAAAAATGCTGGACAGCTTTGCTAGCTGCTCCTTCTAGCCAGACAATGCCAGAGCAAGGACATAAAAGCTAACAGAAACAAAATGCACACTAGTGTATTTCATGGATCTAGGGAAGAAACCATGTGTTGCTAGGAAAATGGGACTGTAATAAATGTTTCCAGCTTCTCAAAATCTCATTTCACATCTTGGGATTAATCTGGTTTATAAACATTTCCAAATTCTTGATTTCCCTAGAATTTTAACTTTCATTATCTCCTAAAGCTTTTGTTTTGTTTTGGTTTGGGTTTTTTTAAGAGAAAATATTTCTATTTAGAATTAAAAGTGGTACATAAATCTCTCAAACATTGTTAATGACTGCAATGAGACATTTTGTTCAGTCATGTTAATTAAACTTGGAGCTCACTACACCCATTTCTGACAGAAATGGTATTTAGAATCTATACATGTTTTTTTGAGATTACCATGAGGAAGAAAATTTGCCCAAAACCTGGAGTATTACCCTGCATTTCAGATGACACAGATTCAAATCCTCAAAGCACACCAGATTCAGACAGGTTGACACAAAGGTATTCCAATAGGGGATTTACTGTCAAAATTAAGACAAAAAATAGATAGACTTCATCTGGCAAAACTGACCTTCTTAATGGACTCTGACAGGCAATTCTGCAGTTTTTCAGACAGGTTAAAAGAAGACTTCTTCAAAATGAGCATTTGCACAGATCAGGAGTGTTTACAAATCTTCCAGTGAACACTATTCCAGCAATTTCATAGGGTGGGATCTCATTTAACTGCCTCACTTGATTGTTTTGCAAACATCTTATCATGTTACGTGCTGGTTTTAAGAAAAAAAAAAACAAAAAACAAAAAAAAAACAAAACAAGGGTTTTTACATAATTCACCTTACCATTATTTAACAGTTATTTTAAGTGAGATCAGGAGAGCACTTCCTCTCAACTCAGAGAATCACAGAATCATAGAGTGGTTTGCATTGGAAGGGACCTTAAAGTCACTTAGTTCCAACTCCCCTGACATGAGCATTGGTACCTTCCACTAGAGCAGGTTGCTCAACCCCCCATCCAACCTGGCCTTGAATACTTTCAGTGTCTCTGGGAAATGTGCACCAATGCCTCACCACCTTCATGGTGAAGAATTTCTTCCTTAGATCTAATCTGAACATACCTCTTTTAGTTTAAAGGTCATTCACCCATATACTATCACTACATGCCCTTGTCAAAAGTTCCTCCAGCTCTCTTGTATTCCCTCTAGGTACTGGAAGATGCTTGTTCTCTTCTCTGGGCGGAACAGCCCAAACTGTCTCAGCCTGTCTTAGGAGAAGTGCTCCGGCCCTCTGAGCATCTTCCTGGTCTTCTCTGGGTTTGCTCCAACAGGTCTATGTCCTTCTTACATTGTGGGCCCCAAAGCTGGATGCAGCATTCCAGGTGGGGTCTCACCAGTGCAGAGCAGAGGGGCAGAATCCCCTCCCTCACCCTGCTGGCCACTCTGCTTTGGATGCAGCCCATGGTTGGCTTTATGAGCTGCAGTTGCACATTGCTGGGAGATGTTGAGCTTCTCATGTGCCAACAGCCCCAAGTCCTTCTCCCCTGGGCTGCTTCTCAATACCTTCTCCACACAGCTTGCTTGTTTGCTTGGGATTGTCCCAACCCATGTGCAGGACCTTTCACTTGGACTACTACTGAACTATTGAACTTCAAGAGGCTCACACAGGCCCACCTCTCAAGTTGTCCAGGTCCCTCTGGATGGCATCCCTTCCCTCCAGTGTGTCAACTGCACCACACAGCTTAGTGCTGTTGGCAAAGCTGCTGAGGGTGCCCCCAGTCCACTGTTCATGTCAACAACAAAAACGTTAAAGAGCACTATTCTCAGTAATAATTCCCAAGTAATACCAATTGTCACTAATGTCCACTTAGACATCAAGACATTAAACTCAACTCTCCGAGTGCAATTTCTCCTCAAAATGATGCATTATGATAGTCTTCCAGACCGCCAACCATAATGGGCAAGTGACACTACCATCCATTTATTTGCACTCTTAAAAAGGCACCAAATAAGCCAGCCTGTACTGACTGAATAAGCAAAAGGTAAAGAGAGGGAGGTGTACTGATGGGCAAGAGAAAATTAATAGCAAAGAATGGGAAAAAACCCTAAGATTACAAGTTGTGACAAAGGGAAATGGAATATATATTCTGTAAGACAAACTGCATCAATATTGGTCAGTAAAAGACCCCCAAGTCACTTTGAAATTCATGTCTCTTTTATCCTTAACTAAGAAATAATTCCTCATAGGATCTCTTCTATTTTCAACATGTTCAAGAGTCCTTTTGAAACCTGCCTTGGAAGGCAGCCAACAAGTCTCTGACACTGTGCAGAGGATCTGCAGCTGAATACCAATTTATTTCACTGTGTAATACACTGAGGTTTGATCTATGCACCCAATGCAGAAGAGGAGACTGAACTCTGAGTAACTTGCTTGGATAAAGTGAACATCATGAAGTAGAAGACTGGGACTAGTTGATATGAATTATCTTTGCCATCCAAATGGCACAACACAGACATCCTGACAGAGCTCTGGTAGCTCTTCTGTTCTCCTGATAGTTATAGTGTAGCTCAAACCAGCAAAATATTTTGTCTTTCACAATCAGAGGGCTGCAATACATAGCAGCTTTTAGAGAAGATCCTATAAAACATAGGAAATGATAGACTGTAGGTAAGGGACAGAGTTGAAAGTCCTCCACCTACCTTTGTTTCTTCAGTTTATCATGGAAATTTCCTAGCATGAACAGCAAACTCGCCTTCTAATAACACTCACTGTCCTCTAAGCTATACGTGTGCCATGCTGAGACCACTGAGCATCTTCTCCTTTTGTAAGATCAAGACTTTCTAAAAGAATTCTGCCAATTCATACAGAGCCAGGTATCACTCAGCCATTTTCAACCACGGGGCAAGGGGAAACACAATAGAGCATTCTTTTTCCACTGTATGCTCAATCTACATATGAGCTACAAAATGTCTTGCAGACAGGGGTTGTCTGTGAATAAATATCCAAATGAAAAACAGAATGTATGGAAGCAGAAGACCACTTTTGAGTCAACAGGCCCAGTCTCACAGACTTTTTCTCACCTCAGTTTGGATATCTAAGCATAATATTTCTCCAGCTCAGAAGGGCACTGGAATGAGGAACACAGAGAAGGGTGCAGCTGGAGCAAGGTGCACATAGACAAGCCCAGTTATCTTGAAGAAGTCATAAGCAGGAGTTTGACCACTCATGAATCATCATTAGTCTTTTTCAGGGACTTTAAAGTCTCTCAGATTTTGTTGAATGTACTGTTAGTATTTCCTCCAAAATCACTAATATACAATTTTCAGTTATAGAATTGGTTGAGCCACATTATCTTATTTGCAATTATTTATGAGTCAATAATATCTGTTCATCCTGGAATGGGCTCAGATAATAATTATCATTCTTGATTAGTTTAAAATCTGACTTGTAACTCTAAGTGAAAACCATCATCTATTTTGTCCATAATAAATGTGAGATGTAATAAAGAAAAGAAGCTTGCAGAACTCCACACAGATAAGTTTGAACTTCAACCCCAAATATCCTGTTTTCTGGCAGGAGAAAGAGACAAAAAAACAATTCTAAATTGGAAATCTTTTAAAAAAATGGCAGACACAAGTTCCTAAAGAAGAGGAAAGAGCATTCTATCCTATTGCAGATCACTGACAGAAATTCATAAAGTGAGACTCGTATTTCTCATATTTATGCAGCCCTTAGAGTTTCCCTGCTCTTCATCATTCCAGTAAGTCAGAACATTAGGACCTTTTATAGAAAGTCAGTGGCTGGCCTGTGCTTTCCTTTAAGTTTATCAGCAAACAGGATTTCTTCTTATTTTTCAGGTTGCCTGAGGTAGTTTCTAAGTCACACAGGGATTTCCCAGTGGCTCATCTCTGTTTGCATGCTGAAGATCTGCTTGGAAGAATCCCAGGCAACAGAGTCCTGGAGAAAAGAATGGTGGAGAGCAGATATATATTGAAGCCTTCTCCAAGCTCAAGAGTGGTCCAACACAACATGCAAAAACCTAGTCCAAAATGTAATAGGAGGCCTGCATGCATGAACAAGGAGTTTCTGACTAAACTTAGACATAGAAGAGAAGCATACAAGCAGCATCAGATCAACCAGGAGGAATATAGAGATATTGCCCAAACCCACAGGTAAAGAGAAAAGCCTACCTGGAGCTGAATCTGGTGAGGGACAAGAAGAACAGTAAGAAAAGTTTCTACAGCTCTATCAACAACTGAAGAATGATTATGGAAAATTTGTGTTTCAGTATTTACTGGTAGAAATGGACTTTGGGAATCTCAGACCATGATACAAGATAAAAAGTGTAGATGAGGCAAGACCCTCGATGGACAGGAAACAGGTAACACGTAAACTGGACATATATAAGTCCATGGGAACTAATGACTGCTGAGAAGCTCTTTGATGACATTGTGAGGCTACTTTTGCCATGGTAGTCCAGGCAAATGGGGGAATTTCCTGAGGACTGATGGAAATCAAGTGTCACTCCTGTCTTCAAGAACAGCGAGAAGGAGGATCTAGAGGAGTACAGACAGTCAGCTTCAACTTGATCCTGGGAAAGGTGATGGAGCACTTCCAAATTTGTTAAGCACAAGTAGGTGACTATGAATTGTCAGCACAAATTTATGAAGAGAAAATCATGCTTGATGAAAAAGAGCCCTCCATAAGAAGATGAGTGTCTTAGTGGATAAAGAGAGAGCAGTGCATATTCTTCATTTTGATTCTAGCAAAAAGAAGTCTTCCATAACTGAGACACAAACAGATGAAGCATAGACTAGACAAATAGACAGCAAGGTAGGCAGAAAACTATTATCAAGTGCCGGGCTGAAGAGATTATGGTCATCAGGACAGGGTCCACTGGAGGTCACACATTATTGGTGCACCACAGACCTGGTATTGGAGCCTCAAATGCTCACCATCTTCACAAATGACCCATAAAATGGGACAGAATGCATCCTCAGCAGGTTTTTAGGGGATTCAAAAATGGAAGGAGAATTTGATGCACTGTAAGGTTGTGCTTCCATACAGAGAGACTTCAACAAGCTGGAGAAATGAGCCAACACAGGTAACAGGCTGAAATACAGCTTTGCAGAGGCAAGACATTGAATATGAACCAGAATTGGGCAGTTGTGGCATAGATCAATAGCATAATGTGATGCTTTATGTAGAGCATTGCCAGAAGGTGAAGGGAGGGGATCTTCCCCTGATACTCAGCACTGGTGAGATATCTGGAGAGCTGGATCCTGTGCTGGGGTCCTCATCACAAGAAAGACTTACTGGAAGCAAGTCTAGTAAAAGTCATTCAGGAATCGGAGCACCTGCCATGTAGGGAAAGGTCAAGAGAGCTGGGACTGTTCAGCCTGTAAAACAGAAAGCTCTGGGGCATCTTTTCAGTGTCCATAAATACCTGATGGAGCGGAATAATGAAGATGCAATCAACCCCTTCTCAGTGACGACCAGTTACAGGACAAGACGCAAATTAAAAATAAAGAAAATTCAATCTAAGCATAAAAAATCCCCTTTTTTTTTTTACAGTCTGTGTTTGAATACTTTGGAGATACTCAGATTCTTACTGTACGTGACTGTCCAGCCTGTTTTGGTTGACCTTACTTTGAGCAGAGGGTGCAGAGAGTGGGGCTAGGCTATCTGCAGAAGTCCCTTCCTACACTGGCAATTAGCAAAAAACTCTGTAATTCTGTATGAGATCATATTCACACCACCAGTTTTTCAAGACATTATATGGCTGTCCCTAACAACTCAAGCCCAGGGAGCTTTCACAAGTCCCTGTAAAATACAAAACCTGCTGTGCCCTTGAAAAGTATCAGGCTCACATTTCCCCAGACAGAGGAGGGAACTGAAACCATCTTTTCCACATCCTATGTGGTTTCTTGACAGATGGGCCAGAAGGTTAGTGCCAATGCAGGAAATGGAACATAACAGAGTTTATTCCCAAGCCTATTTCTTAGTGTCCTTCTAAGTGGAAAGATCTGGACTCTGGAGGGTGATGGAGAACAATGCAAAACAAGCTGTTGCTCTGCATTGCCCTCTGAACAAAAGTGTGTTTTTAAGAACAGTTCTGCTCTCTCCCCAGCAGTACATGAGGTACTCTAATGAGGTTTTCTAAGAGCTATTGTTTCTGCCAAGCTACATGTCTTACATTTGCATATCCTGGCATTTACAATGCCTTGAAAATTAAGAAGTAAAAAGTACTGCCCTTTGCGATTCTTAAATCTGACTATGCTGCTTTCAACCTGCAGACTCACAGCACCTTCATGGACAGAAACAGACAAAGACAAGTAGCACCCTGATCAGTTAGAAAAGAGACAAATCTGACGGGCTGCAAGGAAGAATCAGCTTGGAGGGCATTTGGGTGCTGTTGAGCTGATCGATGACAAACTGACTCTACAGCAGAGGCAGTAAGGGAGGTGGAGTAAGGAAAAGAGGGAGGAAAGTCTGCAGCATAGGACTGTAACCATATTGGTGACTATGCAAAAAAAAAATGTTGGTTGAGATTCCTATAACCATTTTCTCTTCTCTGGCCATTGAAGGCAGAGGAAGGGCAAAAGGAAATTAATTCTTCAGTTATAAATAAAAACAGAAAGGTAGCATGAAGATTACATTACTCCGATGTAAAATTACATTATCTCCCCTGCTCTTACTGAATAGGGTGTTCTAATATAGAGCCCTGAGTCAGATTTTAAAAGCAGCATGTACCAAAAAGAGGAAAATAGCAGCCAATGATTTTACAAGGTCTTTATAGACAGACTTGGAAATACGATTAGGCTTCAAATGAAAACAAAGAAGTAATTTAGAAGATTGCTTTGTTTCTTGTTATTCTTTTAAATGCATGCCATTGAGACACCTCATCATGTACTGGCAGTGTTATAAAGGTCATAAGCAGGCCAGATGGATTCAGGTTACCCTGAGGCTTCTTCTGGATTTCACAGGTGCCTATGAGAAATTCCTTCACTTTCCACACACCTGGCAACACTTTACCCAAGCTTCATATGCACTTTTGAGCACTGCTTTTCCAAAAGAATTTGGATGAGCTGAAGAGATTTTAAAGGAGCTCAGTCAGGAGCTCCTTTAAAGGAGAATGGTTAGTTGGATTGGGCAGTTATCCTCAAATATATGTGAGTGAACTACAAATCAGATGAACTGTTGAATGATAGAATGAATCACAGAATGGTTTGAGTAAGAAGGGACCTTAAAGATCATCTAGTTATAGCCCTCTATGGCACGGGCAGGGGCACATTCCATTAGGCTGGGTTGCTCAAAACCCCATCCAACCCAGCCCAGCCTTGAACACTGACAGGGATGGGGCAGACTCAATTTCTCTAAGCAACCTGTTCCACTATTCTCGTGGTAAAGGATTTTTTCCTAGTATCTATTCTAAATCTATTGTCTTTCAGTTTAAGCCTTTCTTGGAAGATCTCAGTCTTCTTCATATCCCCTATGGATATAACAAAACAGTTCTTTTTTCCTCTCCCCCTGCAGGCATTTTCATATGCTACAAAATTTAAAAGTGGCATTTAGTTCACAGTACAGAGAGAAAGCTTCAAAATGCAATTCTGTCAACCAGACTTTAAATTCCCTGTAAGGCCTTGTTCTATGTATTGTCTCTATATGAATCCTGAAAGTAGTCTGATGTTCACTATTACTAAACCAAGCAGCTGATACCAACAATCAGCTCAATGCCACTCAAATCCGGTGAACTCAGATATGTACACAGGAAATAATTTTCTATTTTAAATTATGATACAAAAGTTATTCTGATTTCTTTTGTTCAGTTCAGTTCTCTGGCAGCATATTTTGATCTTTTCCACCTTATCTTAATGCACCAAGATTTATATGACTACAATGAGATTTAAGCTGTTACCAGACCCAGAAGATAAATGTTCATTAAGCTGTGGAAGCTTTAAGGCATGTCTATCTTCCATGAACAAAAGTTTAACAGTATGATGATTTATCCTGCTTAGAGGGTTGTGTTTGTTTTCCCAATGAACGCATTTTAAATTGCTGGTAATATGCATGGGTGATATTAACACAAGAGAGTATAACTGTCACTGGTGGAAGTTTTTGTTTTTATCTTTGTACTCTATTCCTGCATATATGTATAGGGGTTTTTTCCTCTTTAAGTAGCTGGCAGTTTTAACTCAAATAAGTGTCATATTGAATAAATACTTCAAAAGGTTGCAGGGAAGTACTCTTAAGAAACTGTTACAGTAGTTCTGGTTTTACCTTCACTGCATTAAAAATTTGTCATGGCATTGTTTTCCCTACCTAAGATTTAAATTAACTTTACACCACAAAATGGAAATGCTCTGTATTTTCAGGAATAAAACAGGGTTTTGTTCACTTTTTCTAACTAGATAATTAGATGGGGTTCTTTATTAATTCCCCTTCACTGTCTTACAACCCCTTCATTGCCTATGTTGGACACAGTTTATTCTCATTTCTCAGCCAGACCGTGGCCTGATGCTGCAGGTGCAGCCCCTCAGGCAGCTCACTGCCACCCTTAAAGAGCATCCCAATATTCCACTCAGGTTCACCCTAAGACAATGTGAAGCAACTTCTGTCTCATTAAAAAGGTTGTAAATAATCATGATGCAATTACTGTAACAGAAAATCCATAATTATAAATTTGCATGGTGTGTCTACTGAAGAACACCTGAAACCTTAAAAAATTGTCTTCTCACCAGAAACTCTCTTTTTGACCTGCCACCAGCTGGGTGTCTTCAATGAACTGCTTTTAAGTCCCCCTGCATCTCTCTTGCCTGGATTATTTGAACTATACTCTCCTTATAGGAAGAGTTATCTCCTACTGTGCTATTGTTCAGCAGGTAGTGAAACAGCTACTTCTGTGTGCCACTAGGTTGAACTCTGTATTCAGCTGCTCCTTGTCAAGGCACAGCCTACATGTTGAAGTGCTATAGCACAGAAACAGACCCTTTGGTACCACAGGCACTCATAAAAACAAGCAGAGGTGGCACTGTCCCACAGGGTTTGTGCTTTTTGGCTCTGTGCATCATCTTAGCTAAACTGTTGACTGGAAAATAACTCTCAGCTTTCAAGATTCCCTTGAAATGATTTCTAAAAATAAACTAACTAGAACTCATGGTCTTTCCTCACAGTGCAAAGCACTTCATTTTAAAATACAGCCTATAAACAATATTAGAAGCTACTTTTTTCAGGTGAGCTGTGCAATCACCTGGGAGATGTCAATTTATTGGATCAGAAAAGTTTGCATCCACCACTGAGTACATTCAGGTGCAAGCCTGAGAGTAGATCATCTTTAGGATCATATTTAAAGAATGCTTGAATTTCACTCAGAATTTTGGACAGTTATAATTTTGGTAGAATCCTTGCCCAGGACTAACCCCTATTCTCCAACCCACCCTTTTGTTATTCTTTTAAATTGAAAAGGACACTCAGCTTCAATGGAGCAAGGTCTGATTAGGAGAAAGAAGAAAGTGACCCCAAGAAGGTCTCTTCATTCTTGAATGGGAGAAGAAGGGGACCCCATAGCTCAAAGTAACTCCTTACAGAATTTCATTCCTGAGGTAGATTTGGTGTGCTGATAGACAATATTTCAAAAGGCAGTTGGGCTAACAGCATTCAAAGGCTCCTTTCACTAAAGTTAGTAGAATTTATCTAAGGATTTGATTAGAAAGAAGGATAAGTAGCCCTTCTTCCCCTCTTCATATCAATATGAGAGTCTCAACACTCTCCATTCCTGTTTGTGGGTAGAGTTTGTCCTTGGTCCAAGTTTGTCCACTTGGTCATAATTTTAACTATTTGCAGTTCATTCTCAAATGAGAGAAAAAAGAAGACGACAAGTAGTGCTATCTATTTGGACACAAAGTGAATTTTTATAGTTCCCAGGCAGCTTGAGTCTTATCCACAACAGAAGGCAATTGCTTATGGTTTTATAGTCCGAACAGACCTTTAAATAAGACCAAAGCAAGAACAAACTTTTATTGTACATCGTCTGTTTTTTTCCTAACAGTAGCATTTTCAAAAGGACCTATTTTTGTTTAGCAGCTCCGAGAACACTGGGGACTCATTCACATGTCTTCTGATTCTCAGTCATAGTAGAACATCTCCAATATTAGAGAATACCTTCTATTAAGTCCTTTCTCACTTCTTAGATCTCTATTGCAAAAGAGCAATGTTAGGATGAATTTTGCCAGATCAAATACCTGTTGCTGTGTCCTCACAGGAAAAAATGAAGGCTTGGATATCATACCCCAGTGTCAACCCCAAACTGCAAGGAATCTTGTAGCAAAGTAAAAGGGGGGTTCAACCCCTGAAATGCCATTCTGTGGGTGAGAAGCACTCTCCAAATGTCTTGGAGGGCTCTCAGTTCCTCCCTGTTCCTGGAGGATAAAAAAACACAGGCGCTGCTTCATATACACAAAAGAAAAAGCCAGACAATTCCAGCAAAGACAAGAGAAAATGCAAAGCTTCAAAATACAGACAGACAAGGAGAGAAAGGCAAAATGAGAAACCTTAGGAGGTAGTGAGCACATTATTGAGGTGTTCTTTAGACAGCTGAATGAAAGAAGTTCTGCTCACTAACAACCCTTCTGTATGTAGCTCCCTGGAAGAGGCCAGGGAGGGTGGCCTGTGGCCACAGACATGGTTACTCACCTGATTCACAGAGTGTTTCTCTGTCCTCTGTGTACATCTTTTTTACTCTCTTTTAATCAGCTGTTCCCCTGGGATATTGGAAGCTATTGAAGGTACATTGATAAAACTTAATGAAGACTTGTCTTCCTTTCCCTTCCCAGTTAAATCCAGTAGTAAATATCTCTTGTATATCCAGGCTGCTAATCCAGTCCTTTACCTGGACTGAAGAGCTGCATAACTGTGTTGTGGGGAGACAAATATCATAACTCTCAGCTCTATATGCTGAGCATGGTGCAATATGGTACAAAGTATCCCTGTGGTCAGCTGGGGTCAGCTGTCCCAGCTGCGACCCCTCCCAAGTCCTTGTGTATCCCCAGCCTCCTCACAAGTGGGGTGAGGTGAGGAGCAGAAAAGGCTTTGTCTCCATTTAAAAACTGCTCAGCAGTAATGTAAATATCCCTGTATTATCAACACTGTTTCCAACATAAATCCAAATCACAGCTGCATGGCAGCAACTATGGAAAAATTTTAAAAAATAGCACTATCCTAGACAAACAAGCCACTAAATAATACTTTTCCCTAACAGCTAAGTAAACTCAGAGACAAGACAGAAGAACATAAGACCTTAAGAATCTCAATACAGAAGCCAGACAATGTTTCTACATCTCTAGACATATAGAGTTTTGGAGATCATCTTCTAAAATCAACCTTATCCTTTAAATCAGCTTACAAAAGCAAAGAGAACAAGACTTCACATGCTAAGACACACTGAAATTACACAGTGCCCAGCAACTTAAAAAAAGAAAAACAACTGTGTCTGAATTCTAGTCTCTTTCTGAATGGAAAGAGAATGAATCTGAAAATTCCATGAGAATATGCTACCAAATATCGGTGGGGTTTTTTAGCCTTACCCTGGTTGCTGCAGGCTGTTTCAAAGTAGTACATGTTAAAAACTGCATGCAGGCAATGGAGGATTAGATCTTCCCTCAACTCATACCCACTGAGATGTCCTGGACAGACAAGTGAAAAGAAATAAGCAGTTTCAGAAAGGTACAGCTTCAAACCCATTGAAGATGTTACACCAGTCGATAGTACATGGCACTGGTTCAGTCTTTCATGTTTCTTCACTGTCTCCCCTCGAAACAAAAGCAAAATCCTTCCCATGACTCACTGGGCTACTACCTTGGGATGTGAGGGTTTCTCTGTATATATCAAACCTGACCTGAGGGGTAGTGCAAATAGAGAGGTTACTTTGCTTTCTTTGGGATTTTGGGTTGTCTCTTGCAGCTCACTTTTTCCAGTCATAGAACTAGCCCTCAGGCTGATAACAGAACAGGCTTCCTAGACACCTTCTATATATCTTGGATATAAATATATATATATATATATATATATATATATATATATATATATAAAATGACATCTATTTTTCTTCCTTACAGAAGCATGAAATGCCTGTTTTCATTACTAAATTACATTATTAACAGAATACATTAAAATTAACCTTGGACTTCACACTAGAACATTCCAACTGTGTCCCACAGGTCCATGGTGCATTGTTACTAGCAGAGCCATAGCTTTGACAATGGCTATTGAAGTAGTCACATTTCTGCCAGTCCATTTAGCTGATCCTTCTGCCACTTGTTCTCACCCTTGCCTCTTCCAGGCACAGAACACTAAGATAACCATTTTTTCTCTCAAGTCAAAACTCATTCCCCAAAGCAGAAAATACGAAGGCTCTCTCCTAGACTGAGGGTCCAGAAAATTGTAGAATTTCAGTTTGTCACTAAGTATTTTTGTAGAAACTTTGATCAAGAGTTGTTTAGCAGTCACTTTTTAGAATCACAGAGTCGTAGAATGTTTTGTGTTGGATCTTAAAGATCATCTAGTTCCAAACCTCCTGCCATGGACAGGGATGCCACTCACTAGATCAGGCTGCCCAGGGCCTCATCCAAGTTGGCCTTGAACACTTCCAGGGATAGGGCATCCAAAACCTTTGGTTTAGACATCTTTCTGCCCTAAAATCCCATCACAATTAGATCAACAGCATTCAGATTTTACCTCTATACTTTAAAGGAAATGCTACCATGCAGTAACATAGGGTGCCCTACAACAAGACAGTGGCATCCATGGGATCAGTTTTCCATGGCTTCTATCAAGTGCTGAGAAAACTTATTCAATTCACTGTATAAATCACCCTGCGAAATGAGGATTGAAAGCCCATGTCAAGATTCCCTACTCATTCCCAGACATCTGGGAAATCGTATGTGCTAGAGAACTCTGGGTCATTGGAGCGATCATGTTGTTAACACACCATTTGATAGGTTGTATTTACTGAGCTACACAACAACTTCCAACACAACTGCACCAGCAAGGCTCCTGCTGTGTCTCTGCTGTGACTATCCACCCTTCTCAGCTGTCATCCTTGACTTGTAGTTTGGGCCCATGCCAACCAAATGTCTTCCAGACAGATGCAGGACATAGTTTAGGGAATAGCACAGGACAGGGACTCTGTACCCGGTGGGGAGCAGAGGGGTTTTTATCCTGCTTTGGATAAAAGTGGAAAGAAGACTTAGATACGCCCCACCTCTTGCTGTCAGGACCAGAGACAGGGTCCTGGTCCATTTAATTTTAAGCATGAGACCATGTGTACCAGGCATAAAGCTTGGTACAAATTGTTCCAAGTTTATTCAGTAAGAAAACAGCTACACAGTCCAACCTCAGTACTTCTGTAGCCAAAGAAGGCCATGTCACAAGGTACCTAGAAAAGGTGATTATTTTTCTCAAGAGTAGAACAGCAGGAAAAACACACCTGACAACCATTTTGCCCATTCACACATCTCTGTTCGTATCATATCAGCTGAGGCTCTGCCCTTTTTTACAAATTGCATTTAAAAAATGAGAACTTCAAGCATTTTGTCATTTGTGACTGGTCATGTTTTACTGTTGCTTCACCTTCTTTGTTGCAGAAGTGTTGTCTACAGTGTTTGGTATGCTCCTCTTTCTCTCTCTCAGTATGCAAACACTATCCAAGACTGGATCTACTCTGGTTATTGACACATCTTCATTGACAAAGAAATCTTTTTTCCCAGACAGTTTCTTTTAGAACCAAAACTGAAGTTTTATCAGCCACTGTACAGGCCCTTTTGTTCCAAAATTTCATGAACAAAAGCTTTCTTGAAAGTTTCTCTCATGTCCCTACATAGAATCATAAAATAGGCCACACTGGAAGGGACCCTGAGAGATAATTTCATTTAATCCCTTGTGGGAAAGGAAGCCTAATTGAGATTATCTATTGCCTTGTCCAATCATGTCTTGAAAACATCCAGTAGACTATACGGGAGAAGAATACCATGCTAAATGATAAAAATCCTTCCCCCATCTTTAAAAATAATATAAACCCCATGAAGCAGCCTAGGGGACATTTCCCCACAGAAAAGCCCTGGAAATCTTTCATAACATGTTGCAGGATCTCCCAAAGAACTGTGCTGCAATTCAAGTCTGTAGCAAGCCAGGCCCTTGCAGCCTGTCTCTGGAACTGTTTTTTCCGCCACAGCAGCCCAGAACCATGGAAACACAAAATTACCACCTTCTCTTTGTTGTCATTTAGCAGCAGCATAGACTCTGCCTAAATGTCTGCTTTCACACAAACCTCCAGAAAAAGAACAGCAGCAAAATATTTATGACTCTTTGGTATAAAGTTAATTAGCCATTTGTCTGCCATTCTATATCCCTATGTTTTAACACAATTTAACACAATTTCTTTGGGTGATGATTTGGGACAATATTAGCTGGAGAGCCCATAAGCCTTTTGTGAATTATCTGGACTGCAAGCACTTAGCTAATATGCTTTACCTCTAACTCAGTTATGTCTCCATAGTAATTGCTGTTTATGCAGTATGTTTGCTAACCCAAGATAATATTCTTTTCATGTGATTCTTCAAAATTAAGCTAATATGACACCAAGATTATTAATTTTCATTAAAGTGCTATGAAAAGGCTATTAAAATGCTGGTCATCAGCCTAATAGGAATAATATATATTCCTTTGCTCTCTCAGGATCTGAAGTGGACAAAATGGCCATTGATAATAGATGTTCATTTCAGTTATTCAGATGAATAACTGAATGGGGCAGACTTTTAAATGCAAGAGAAAACTGAAGTGATACAAGTGTTTTATTCATTACCGTAAGGGCTGGATTTCTATCCAAGTGGCACTACTGAAAGGAAAACAGAAATCATGAGAGACTGCCTCCAGCAATGTATATCCATCTGGATCTTACTTCTGTGGACAATGAACTGCACCATCTGACTGCGGCTGTGGTCTGAGGTTCTGAGCACCTATTTAAAATAAAATATTATCTACTGCACAGAGGTTCAGCTGTGGCCTGACCCTGCTACTCAAAACCCTCTACCAGCACAGAGCTGGAATAACTCTTGTCCAGTGGCAATATACTCCCTGCAAAGGTATAAATAGCTTGGACCTCCATCTGCCATTAACTGGTTCAAGTTCAATGAAGTTAAAGGTATATCTGAGGATGACCTGGCCCTGAGCACCTTAGAAAGTCACACACATTCTATCCAAACACAATGAATTATCTGTTTTTCTCAGACATTTTGCTTGATATGGATTGCCACTGTTGTGTTCACTCTGTCTTTAGACTAAAAGTTGTTTGAGCAAGGACACAAGGACTTTACCATCACTCCAGGCCCATTGAGAGGAAATAAAAAGCTTATATTGCTAAAGAACAAAATAAAACTGCAGGAGACAAGGCCCAAGTGACTGTATTGTGAGTCTGGACAATGCCTCAAGGGAGAGTTCCAGGGATGGGACAAAGGAAATCCTATGGAGGGACTGGTGTAACTTTCCTTAATTTTCTGGTGCCTCAAGCACTCCTGAAACCAGAAAGAGAAGGCTCCAGACATTCTTGCTTTCAACAACCCACATATTTGAATGGAAGTTCCTGAAATAATTTTATAGTTCAAGAAGATTGTTTATTTTGATCTTTGAAACAAGGGATTAGTCAACAGGATTTACTGCTGGACAAGTTAACTTTACCAAATATTGCTACCTTTATTTCCAGCTTTCACAAACAAACAAACAGTGGTTTAATTTATGCACATTGATATATGTTTTTTATCCTTTAAATCTTACCTAGAATTTCTGAAAGGATTGCCTACAGTCATCAAAGCCTGAAAAACAGCCCTTTTTTGCATAGGTATGCAGTATAAGAATAAAAAGTGCTGCAGTAAAAAATATGGATCATTTTTATAGATTTTCAAAATGCAAGAACCTCAAAAACTATCTGCATAGGGCCTGTTATATGTAAAGATAAACAATAAAAAGCAATTTATTAGTTACTACTATTTATTATTACATACTTATTACTTATATTTATAACTAATAGCTTTCCTAGTCATATGCTTTCTTTAATGTGCTTTTTCAAAACAGTTCTTTATACAGTCAGCTGTATAAGTCAACTATTCCTTTTTTTTAATAATTTTTTTTTAAATGTGTTTATTTATTTTTAAATAAAATATTACGGTCTATAGTAGGCACTGAAAGATATGGTTTCACTAGGGCTGTGGGACAACTAAAGCAATAGATTCAAGAAGGGTAGAGTGGTGAGGTACCTACAAGAGTTCCCTCAGGGATATCTAGGTACAGACTTGGTGCATATCGAAGAAAAAGATCAGTTCATTTCATTTTATAATCCCTTTCCAGCTTCATTCTATTTCCATAGGTATGTAGTTAAATAGAAAAAGAATGTTTCGTGACTTAATTTAAGGAAGCTATCATGTATTTGTCTCCAAAATCAGCAACAATGGTGTAAGTATAGAGCTCCTGGTATGTGACTTTCCTGCAGACACCCAAACTCTACATATTTTCCTTCTCGATGTCTTTTCACATTAATAGATTTTCAGATTGTTTCTTTTCTCTTGTGACTTGTCTTAGGCAAAGAGCATTTTCAGATACTCAGAGGCCTCAACAACAGCACAGAGATATCCTACTTTTTATTACCTTTATAAGCACGGATACATAGCCTCAACTCCCCCATCTTAACATCTTGCTTAACCCCTTTTTCTTATTTTAGGGGCTCTAATCCACAATATGAGAAATAATTAGTCCATCCAGGAACCTCTTTCTAAGAAGCTGCACTTTAGAATTCTATCTCATGTTGCAGCCTCCTTCTGGCTCTGCCCTGTAGAGTCCTAACATCAGCTCTGTGTGCTTTGGACACACATACATTATTACATTATTGAATTTTCTTCCTCAAGAGAGTCACAACAAAAGAAAGCTTGATTTCAGATAGGGATTTCTCAAAATTTAAGGAAAACTCTAAGAATTGACTTCTTAATTTCTAGGAATCCAAAGTAGAGGTAAGAGTAAGAATAAAGCCTAGTTCTTCAAATTTGCATATAAAAAAGGAGAACAAAATCACAACAAATAATTCCCTTGTCACATTAGATGCTAGTTAAAATGCAGACTGTGTAGTTCCAAAGTGTTTGCATTGTTTGTATTTTTTCCTGTATAAATTCCCCTTAGGCAATTTATTATGAGGTTTGGTATTCACATTTTAAAAATGCTGTGGAGGTTTTTGCTGCCATTATACTAAATGCTGCTATGCAGCTTAAAAAGTATACCTTGAAAGCATGAGAAGTTCTGTCCTACCAGATGCAAGTTAGCAGAAAATGCTACATCATCTTCCTAAATATCAATTATGCACTAGGCTGCCCTTGGAGACTGCAGCTGAGGTGGACTATATGATCCCCAAGCCTTCCACCTCATGGGCAATTTTTCCACCTAACAGGCCATTTGTGAAATGTCTGGGGGGGGAAGAGTCTGTTTTTAATCTGAATTTCAGTTTTGGAGGGTCTTGTGCTGCTGATAGGTGCCTGGCACTTGCTGAGGAAGATGACTGGATCCAGCTGCAAGGGAGTGACATCTCCACTTTTCAAAGGTGCTTAGGTAAATCCTAAACCACTCCAGAGTGAGAAACTCTGTTTAAGCTTAGGGGAGAACACAAGCACACAGAAAATTTTCTGATCAGACTGTGAAGTGAGCAGTGATTTTAGAGTACTCACAAAATTAAGCAAGAGTTGAGAAGTGTCTCTGTTTCTTTATAATTGGTTTGGCCATAGACACCAACACTATCTTCAGAAACCAGTCCAGCCTTCTGCAATGCAGTCTCAAAGCATCCCTGTGCTTTGAAGTCAAACCCTGAGGGGAAGGGGGAGTAAAAAACCTGCAGAAAGAGGAGGTCATCTCTCTCTCTCCTTCTTTAGTAGCTCAGCAGTAAGGGAACTTGCCTAGAAAAGGATTGTGGTTATTATCCCAGTCTGTCTTCAGGGATTTGAAATTTTCACCTTCTAAGCAACCGTTCTTATCACTGAGATAAACCTTACCTGCAGAATTTGACAAAACCCTCTAGCAGATTTTTCCACTTTGATGATACTATAAATGCACATTAAAGAGAGAAACTGTGTGATATAAATTACACATCTGCTACATCGATAAATAAAACTTTTTTCTTCCCCCCGCCACAGGTGACACCTCTCCACAAGGCGATAGCCTTGTTCATGCTTCTCTAACTCATAAAATATTAAACTGCTCTATTAAAGTGAAACAGCTTTTATAGACAGAATAGAAAAATTCCCCTGTTGGTGCACAAGGCTGTGGTTCAGGTTGCCGGTGATACTGCTTCCTATCCTCTGAGGCAAGAAAATATCAAAATCATATATTCTCATTACTAAGCAGTGGGAGAAAATTCTACAACCACCTCCTCTTGCAGATGCAAGCCTGATCCAGTCTCCCAGTATGCATCCAAATCCTTACGAGTGAAATGGATTTCATAGGTACATTGCCCCAACATTTGGTAGGCTCAGACATTTCCTATTTCTGGGGCTCACTCTGGTGAGGTACCATATCCTCTTATGCAGCTTCCACCAGATTAAAAGGCTGATGAAAGCAGCAGTGTAGTGCTTACCAAGTTGCAGCATAATTCCCCTTCAGATATGAGTTCTGTCAGGATCCTGTCTGCATTTTGGTCTTTCTGATGAAATCTGCAATCTGTTCCAACAACACCCTGAGTTGGACCAGACCTAATCAGTTGTCTGTTTCTGGTATCTAATGTTCCTGGTTCATTCCCTTTCCTCTTATCAGGATGCTGCTCTGAAGGCTTTCAAGTCCATAAATTTCTTGGAAGATACAGATGATTGCATAAAACCATCTGGACTTGCCAGG
Source organism: Certhia americana (assembly GCA_018697195.1). NCBI lineage: Eukaryota > Metazoa > Chordata > Aves > Passeriformes > Certhiidae > Certhia > Certhia americana. Next base: position 35,062,155 of record CM031857.1, on the reverse strand, counting down.
TGGTAAAATATACATTAATCAACTATAGAGAATAGTTTCTTTATGACAATTGACACTTATCAACATACTTTAGATTCATCATATTTGATCAAATAAAATTTCTGTAATTATGTTCCTTAATCCTAATGCTTAGTCTGAAAGGTCTATAAGCATACTCACAAAAAGCAACATGAAACATTAGGATTAAAACTGACTGTGATACTGAAATTCATCTCCTTATGACTTTGTTGAGTCTCTAACACAAAACTTACAGTATTTTTTTTCACCTACATCTAATTTGCTGTCTCCTATGTACAGCACTCCTTGATCAGATATTTAATGGTCTATTTTTATTTCCTTCTGAAAGGTAAGCAGCCCCACGAATGCTTTGTTTTCAGATTACAAAGCACTTTAAACTAAAGAAAACTGGAATTCTGAGCTGAGCTTGAGCAGCTGGCAGACAGAAGAGATGGAGACAGCAGTTTTCCTGGAGGGCAGTATCAATAAAAACCAGAGCAGATATTGCATCCAAATAAACAAAGAAAGATGAAGTAAGTTTCCATTTCAGCCTCCCTCATACCTTCTGCTTCAGCGACTGCTTTGACTGGCAAAAGTCAAGAGCATGGGCACTATTGGTAGGTAAATCTACTAGGAATTATGCAAATCCAAAATAGGATATTCCTTATGAAAATCATGGATCTACAAAGCTTGTACACAGGAGTACTGCTACCACTCAGGCAAAAAAGGTAGAACCTCTTGATTAGATAGATCTCTTGAATGCTGTTCTTGATTAGATTGATTAGCTGGGGGGAGAAGGGGGAGGAAATAGCATTTTTTGTCCTAAACTGAGGGCTATCTGAGCTCTCCTTATACCAGTGTTTATGAGCAGTCTGTTACCTAGCTATATCCCAGCTATCCACAATACCTTACCAATGCAAGACAGTAATTTCTTAAATTGGGGGACATTTTCCTACAGACCATAATGTATTTCTACCATTTCTCTGAAAGAACAAAATCTCAGAACCAAAAAGGCAAGACACCATCTTCTCAGCTCCCAACACAGTTTGATCAAGGATAGCACACATCCAGCCTTGGTATTTTTGCTGTCAGTATTCTGGGGTACATGCACTAAACACAGACACACAAGCCTGCAGGAAAAGTAATGTATGCCAGGATAGTATGGCTAGGAGCATGTAAGCTGATATTCCTTGGTGGCTAGCTTCACACAGGTTTCAATTACTACTGACGATCTGCATGCGCCGTTTGCTCCAGCAGGGATCTACTTACAAATTAATGTTGTTCAGGTTGCCTTAGGAGGCAGCCTAGAGTAAGGATATGGCACACTGAGTACCCAGACCCCAATTTGTTCTCCACAAGATCATTCTTGAAGGTATGAGCTATCCCTTATAAATCCTTTAGAAACTTCCCTGTATTTCCTTGCCCTGAAAGTGTGTTTTCTCCCAGAAAGGAATTGGAAGAATTATTCCTTTGAGAACTGGTTTCGTTTGAAGAAATTGACAATTTCTGGTAATTTGAGCTGTATGTAACAGGCTGGAAAAGTGAGAAATGGGAATTTGATATGACTTTGGCCATTAGAACTCACTTGCTTCTGAGGCAACATGCCACTGAGAATAAAATTTCTGCTTTGGGTGTTGCATGTACCTGTTCTCTTGTGTGTGCAATGGGTTTATGGTATGCTTTGATAACCTTGAAGTAGACTGAACTCCTTTCATCTAATTTCACATCTAACTGAAACACCATCAGTCCAGAGGCACAGCGAGAACTGAAATGTTTCTGAACTCGTCTCCTGCTGAGAATAGCAAAGGCTTGATGAAGGTCCTCACAAATTCCAAAAGGCAAGACAGCAGGCTTGAAAAGAAGTATTTGCTTGAGATATTGGGTTTGTTTTGAGTTTGTTGGTTTTTTGGGTTTTCTTTTTCCTGCAGCAGACTAGAAAGAGATAAACTTTTACAGAAAGGAAGTTTTGTAAACAGAAACAATATCTTTTATTAAGCCAAATGCTATAGCTAGGAAAAAAAAACCCAAGCACATTTCGGAAGTGCAAAGAACTGAATAAAGTTTATGTACCTTAAAGCTTGCCATCTGCTCTAATACAAGGTATTTCATCTCCCTACAATCCTTCTCTTGTTTATAACCTTGGAGCATCATAAGTATGCAAAAAATTGATATTCATTTGATATGATAAATCTCTATGTAACAAAATAGCCAGTAGGCCTGTGGGAAATAAGCTGGTTTGATTTATAAATAAAAAGTTTATTATTATTATTATTATTATTATTATTATTATTATTATTATTATT
>CM031857.1:35023928-35057499 GCA_018697195.1 Certhia americana | reverse complement strand
GAGGGAGAGGGAGAGGGAGAGGGAGAGGGAGAGGGAGAGGGAGAGGGAGAGGGAGAGGGAGAGGGAGAGGGAGAGGGAGAGGGAGAGGGAGAGGGAGAGGGAGAGGGAGAGGGAGAGGAGTCCAGGGAAGGCTGAAGAAGTAGAAGAGATGTAACATTGAAACAAAAATCCTGAGGGTGAGAAAGGGAGGGGTTAGAAGTGTCAGCCTTGGCTAAAGGGAATGGAGGTGCTCAGGCACCCCAAAGACTGCACTCCTAGCATGCAGCCATGCTGAAAGCATAATTTCTGCCAGGTATCACTTCTTTTCCTTAGCTTTGAGTACTGAGATGTTTGAAGCAGCATGATTCCCTATGGTCAGAAGGATAGAAAAAATACAAACTTCTTACTTTTGACTTTGAACTAGGATAATTTTCCTGCATTATCAAAGTCACTGTGAAGCTTCCCCATTGATTCTGTGTCTCTCTGTAACTGACTCTAAACCCTAAGTCTCTTGGGTGAGGGTCACACAGCTAAAATCCTTTTATTTAGCAATAATGAAAACTTGGGTTTATCCCTATATTTGCCCTTAGCAGACATCAAGCCCAGTACAATTAGCCTTGATTACAAGGCAAATTTCAGGAACTGAAGCTGTAGCTAGCTGTTTCCTCATGCTCCATGCTGCTGCTATGTAGAGTGCAAGGTGGCAGCTATGGAGAAATGTGTGGGTCAGGTAGTGTCACTTTTCCATGTCTTCTCTGTTCACTTGACTCCCTTTTTCCCTTACAGTGACAATTTTCTCTCCAGCAGGTTAGCCATGGGAAATTTTGAATGTCAGCAGGAGCTCTATGGAATACTGCACATTTTGATACGTCCATGCAGTGCATAGAGCTCCTTCCCATCTGAGATCAGGCTGATTCCCTCACATATTTCACAAGAAATTCTCCTAATTACTGAAATTATTTTGGTCTGTTTTTTCTTTTTTTTTTTCAAGTCAAACATCTGTATTTTAGGTATTGATTGGAAAACATTCCAGAATTTTTTTAGTGGGCACATATTTGCCCCCTCCCTTTCATTGCTGCCTGAAATGTAAATGGGAGGAAACACCAGCCTGTCATATGGGGCTCTCTGAAGAACAAGACATCCCAGCTTATCTCTGCTCTCAACTCCTTATAATCTGGCATCCCACAGGCTGGAAGTCTTTTCTGTTATTCCAGCCTATTGTAGAGGATGCATCTTCATTATTATTTTCACTTTTTATCTACACTAGCCCCCTACAAGCTCAAACTGGCAAGCTCTTTTTGAGTATAAAAATACAGTATATGCATATGCTTATTTTAACACATAGATTTCTTTAACCTTTTTTTCTGTTTTTCTATTTTTCTTTATAGGTTTCATCCTACCAAACATTAGCTGGCAAGATACTTCGATAAAATGTTTTTACAGGTAAGAGAAGGAGATGACAGTTTATTCCATGCAAGCACAGACTCCTGTTCAGTTCTCATTTATTCTGTATGGATTACAGGGAGAGCTGACACAGCCAGCTCTGCCTGTACACCTGAATCTCAGACTGCTAATGTTAAATGCATCTCACACTCTCTCTGGTAAAACTAATCTCAAAAACTGAAAAATCAACACTTACTAATTTTTTTTTTAAGCTAAATTTTATCTCCACTGGGCTTTTTTTATTTTCTTTAGTGCAAGTCTAGGGAAGCATTTGAATAAGGATTCAATTTGGATGAGCTCTTTGCTTAAGCAGGAGCTTAGGTACTATTCCAACAGAACCACAAGTACTTGCATAGCTGCAATAGGATGAATATTGGCTATTTAGCTACAGCTGATAGAGATCGAGAGCACCGCTGTCTGATTGATTATTTTTAAAAACAGGCTGCAACCAAAAAAGTAAAACAGAATAAGCTTTACTTGGTGTTCCTATTAACAACACCTAATTCTAATCATCTTCAAAGTGATCATCAAGGTTGAAACAGCAGTTTAAGTTCCTTCTACACTTAACAGAGATACGGGTATCACCATTTGTCCAGCACTGGTCTTAGGAAGAGGTGACATGGCCCTCAAACACATTTGCCTTCCTCCCTTAAGTGCAGAAAGAGGGACAACAGCTTCTTCAGACAAACTATCCAAGTTTTAAGTAGCTAAAGTTAGGTAAGATAAACTTTAGTCTATTTAGCCTAGTAGGCATAGTCCATCACTTAGTTATACCTTAATTACAAAAGTGTTTACTTCATTCCCTTAGTGCAGCCTCTCACTAAGTGGAATCCATTTAACCATTTTGGACAGACATCTGAGCAGCAACAAAAGGAGAGCTCAGACATCAAACGTGACTGAACTGATTCTGTGGCAATAAAACTCAGAAAATACCTCTGTACAATAACCAGCCTGAGACAATGACACAGCCCTAGGGTGTTCAGCATCACAGCAACCTCTCCCCTATGCTTCAGCAAGTAAAATTGGGATTTTCATATCAATGTATTCAACTTAAAAGTGAGAGTACATTAAGGAGCTGATGGTTGGAGCATGTTGCTCAACAATAACTTACCTCACACAGAATCATTGTTTTGTGGAATACTGCACAAAAATACCTAAGTTGCTGCAGTTTCGGAAGACTGGAGGGAAATCTGCTCTTTTTGGGGAAATTGCGACATCTGCTGGTTTTGAACAACAAACCTAGAAACGCCTCATCTTTACCGATTTCAGAAGAGGCACGTTGTTCGAGGGCACATATGTGACTTTGGAGAGCCAAATGTGGTGACAGCGTTGCAAGGCATCAAGACAGGAGCTGAGTTTTTGGAAATCCAGTAAAGTCATCAAGAAAAACTCATCAAAAAAACTGGAAGATCAGCTTCAAAAAAAGGCTTCATGAAACATCACAGATCACTGGAGTCTGACAAAATTACTCTCAAGACATCAGAAAGTCAGTATTCAGAAAGTTTAAGTTCAATTTTCTGTATTTCCTGTTGCTCTTCTATAATTGCACACATAATACAACTTAACACTGCATTCAAAACATAAACTCTTCAGTTCCACTATGAGAAGAATAACCTTGCAGGGAGAAGTAAAAGTAACCAATCAATTGCTAAAAATTTCTGCCAATAGTCATTAACCAATTAGAAAAACAATATCACAATGCTCTAGGAATCCTGGCCTGTTCTCATGTGCCTGTTTTTAAATAAATGGTAAAAACAGAACAATCATGTATGCGGTCTTTAAAGATATGTTACTTTTCACAAGAAAGGGAGTGTGAGTTTGACATGCTCTGAATTGCTCTGCAGAACTCTATTCACAGCTAAACACTTGCACATCTCCCAGCAACTGCTGCTATATTTCAAACGTGCATGACGCGATCTATTCATAAACTGTGTGCACAATCATATTCATACACCACTTTTGAACATTTACAATGAAAGACGGCTCATAAAGACAAGAGAAAGTTCTATTTTTAAGTATGGAAATTAACACTGAAAATAAAAGTTTTCCCTTCCCCTTGAAGGCCAAAAGTCTGGACCCATTCTTCTCTGCTTAGAATTAAATTGAAATAGTGGTCAGTGCTTTTATAACATCCTGATTGCTTTATTATTGAAGTATAATGTATCAGACATGGCAAAGAAGAGTCAGGTACAGACATGATTGCAGGAAAATAGGTTATTTTCTCATCCATTCAAGGTACAATGAACAAAAAAGCACGATTGTCACTGTCAGCAATGTGCCTAGAGCTGGGGTCCTAAAGGAACTGAGGACTTTTGCAAAATTTGCTACTGTTTAACAGACCTCAGCAGTACTGATTTCTAAACCAGGAAATTAACAGAAGACTGGAAAAAATTAAATGTCTCCAACTATATCCTTCAAGCATTTCAATAAATTCATCAGCATATTCTTGACATAGACCAGATAAAATATAAAGTTGACAGTGACAGAGTGCCACCACCTGAGACCAAAACAGGGCTTTTTTCTGAATTCTTGTCAGCAGGTTTTTTTTAAAAATTCCAACAACAGGAGAATAAAATAAGAAAGACTAGAGAAAAAAACTTTTCAAAATGTCAGTACCCAAAATTATACCCAGATATTCACTAGAAATCTAGTCACTGAAAACCTGGAACTGGCATTATTGTATTCTGATGCACAGCAGAAAAACACTTCCAAGGAAGAACTGGCAAAGGATCAGCATCTGCTACCTGCTAATTAACACTTTAAACACAGCATTGCAGGTGGCTGAAACAGAACAATGCAAACCTGGAGCATACTGGCACACCGAACCCCAGTCTGCTGGGAGGGATCTTGCTCCCTCCCTCCCTCCTTGCTGCAGAATCCATTCCAGAACCGCCTGCAGTCTTCTGCATTTGTCTGCTTCTTCATTGCCTTGACAGCCAGTATTATAGTTATTTAGATGTTGTGTAACTGTATTACTTAATGTTTGCACAGTGCTTTGAATATGTGAATTGCTATCCAGCTATTCAGTGTTATTATTTCCATTAGGATGAACTATAAAAGCATATTTTAAAAGACGGTGCTGAAGCTGAATAACCTTCTTTAAAAAGCAATAGCAAATCCATCATGTCTTGTCAAGATGTTCCACTACCTAAATATTTGAAATTCTGTCTGCATTCGCAGTACACACACACACATACATGGACATGAATATTATTTTATTTCAAGGATCAGTATACTGGGTTATCTAGTCCTTCAGTTTATTACTATCAAATAGATAATATAAAACCCTACACCATGAATATAATAAAGACTTGGTTAAGTTAAAATTTAATAGCATGTCTTAATGACAGTATCAAGAAAAGTAACCTTGGAAATCAAAATTAATGACATTCTTTGATGTTGTTCTAACTGTCTCGACTTTGTATCTTGTACAAGTCAAATTAGTTTTATTGATTCAGGGAAATAAGGCAGTAAGGCTGTGCAAATGTAATTGTACTATTAACATTTTAAAGACATAAATTGCAATGTGTGTACTGGAACCAAAGTAAAATTACTTTTCTAATTCCAGGATAACTGTTAAGAAGAGTCGTGCCTCCCAGTTTAAAACTAAGCATATAATGAATTGTATCACTATGACTACAATAGTATAGACTAATAATTTATGGCAGCTTGACTTGCCATATCAAGAATTCAGTGGGTTTGAAAAGCTGCAAAGTCAATCAATTGAAAAAGAAAAGAAAAAAAAATACCACAAACAATTGTTTTCTTACCATATGGGCACAGATAATTCTAATCCCCCCAGAGATTTATCTAGAATAAAGTTTCTATACAGCTAGAATAAAGTTTCCTAACTTAAAAGTAATTAGGCTAGAATTAATTGAGAAGTCACTCCAAAGTAGACTGGTAATAGATGTGGTGGATATAGAAGCATCTATGTTTGCACAGAGGTGTTTTTATAATGCATGGAAAAAAAGAACAAACCTACTTGTTAAAGCCAGTCCATTTCTTCCATCTGTAACTTTCCATTTAATGAGTTATCTCTCTCTTTACAATGCATGCCTCATTTAAAAAGATTGATAGATTAATATTGCTGAAGTGATAGCTTCAAAGAACATGTCACATCTGATGACAAGGTATGTTTTCTTTAAAGATGAAATAAAATGAAGCATTTACTTTTTAACACACAATCTAAGGGTCTCAGTTCATATTTGTTGGTTCTCAGGAAGTCTGGAAGTACCCATGGGTTGAGCATTCTAACAAATTGTCAGGGAAGCAGGAGGTTGTGAAAAAAAAAGTTGGATTTCATTAGTATTTAGTCCAATTTTTTTTTACTACAGGCTTAGAGAATTAATAAGTGCTTGAGAAAGTGGATTAATCTGAGACTTATGTTGATATCTCCATCCTTCTGAACCAGTCACTAGAGTCTCTGTTACAGCCAATAAAGGAAAACGGGCACTTTTGGAGATAATTTATCCCAATGTAGACTGCAAAATGAAACAGACAGACATCCATATGGGGAGACTGGAATGAATACTAAAATTATGAGGCAAATAGATTCCACATTGGCTCAAATACTGTGATCAATAATTAATTGTCCTGACTGTGTGTCTAGAAGAGAAAACAAAATGTCTTGAACATTTCTGTGTTGCCTTCCTCTCACCACTTCAGTTAACAGAATGAACAGTCTTAGAAGAGGAAAGGCAGGGACCTTAAATCCCTGCATGAAGCTGTCTTGATGGCTGCAGATTTATTCAGGAAATAGAAGCTGCAGTTTAACATCCCATCTCTGGTTTTCCCAGCTGTCCTCACTTAGCTGCTTGGCACTTCCCTAGGCCAAGAACCCTTGGGAAACTGCCCTGGCTAAGGGAAGACATCCAGGAGAACAGAATGGCTTCTCCTCTTACTTCATTTTGGCAGAAAATAGGGAAAAAATTCCCCTAAAGGTCAAAGTAAAAATAGTTTTTAAAAAAAACAACCAAACAAAAAAGAGCTCTGTAATGAGCAGAATCTTCAGATTTGCTCTTCCAGCCTCGCCTCTGAAGCTTTCCTTCACCAGACCAATGAGATGGTTGATACACAAACACCATTGCTGCCTCTGTCCTAGCATCCTTTCAGCCTCCATTTGAACCTTCTCTGCAGATTCCACTTCTGTTATCTCTCTGTTTGTTAGAGTTGTTCATTAAACACATCCAGAAGGAAAGACAGAGTGCATCAAGCCTATGCCATTATGAGGCTGATTCCAGCCACCCTCATTACTCAAACAAGCAGAACTTGTTTGTTCTGCTTCCTGGACCTCACCATGTGTTTCTTTCCTAGTCACATTGCTGGCCTTTGGGCATGGACTGGCTCTCACAACTGTTATCCATATTGCTAGACAAATGAGTAGAATGGGGAAAACTCAAAGCCTGGACCTGTAAACATCTGCATCACTTACTACTTATTCCTGATTCTTATCTTCGTTTCATAACAGTGTAGATGTCAGCACAGTGTCCATGAAATCCTTGATATGACTGTACAGATTGCTTCATAAGGTCTGCCTGACTAAATATTCAATGATGCTTCTCTGTGCAGGGAGCTCTGAAGAGTTCATCCTTCCTTGCAGAGCCTTACGCTTTCACTTCTAAATTAAACCCTTGGCAGCCCTGCACATCTGCCAGAAGAGCTCTGCACCACACAAAGTACATTGTGGCTTCTCCCACAGCTGAAGGTCATATCTCAATAAATTAAGGAAGAGTCTGTATGTTCTTCTAGATGCTTTTCATACACAATTGCAATATGGGCTGAGGTAACCTCTGCCTTTTTCTTAGACTAAATACTCTGAAACAGCAATAAGTTGTTGAAATTCAAGTTATATCTTCCAACAAAGTTATGACTTCACTGTGCTCAGAAGTGCTGTCTGGGGGCAGCCAGAAAGGAGAAGTATTTTGCTGATCTTCTGGCACCTCCCAGAAGACTAATGAATCCATCATGGGAAGGTCAGAAAAGGCAGCACCACATCACTTCCAAGTCACTGCCACAGAAACACAGGAATTATTTTAATCTCTAAACTTCTCCTTCAGCTTAGCAAGCAATTCAATTTAGCAAGCAACTGCCTTTGGCAGAAACCATGCAAGAGAGTTTTGGACTGAAATAATTTAGCTATGTGGAAGGGTGGAGCAAAGCAAGAGGAAGGAGAGATGAAGAGAGAAGCTGTAGTACATATAAAGTCACAGACGTTATTTCCTTCACACCCGTGATGGGAGGAAGTTAGAAGGAACATCCTTGTTCCAGAGAGAGTTCCTCTGAGAACAGATAATCAGAGAAAGCTGTCATTTATCAAGTCACTCTGGCTGTCACTGTGCTTCTATTAACTCTGACTCAGTTCCAGCTGTTCTGCATCAAACGATATTAACACCAGCCTTGTGGAAATTATCGTTTCTTTGTTATATCAAAAAGTTTTCAGATACATGTTATTCCTTTTATCTAAATAGTTTCCTCTATTTGATTTAGAAGCAAGCAGGAAATAAAGGAAGAAGACAGTTCTGAAAGCACAGAACTGAAAATGCAGCTGTTTATTGTAGAGAGATGCTTATGTAAGGTGGGCAGGTGAAGAAAAAAGTGTCATTTATAAAAAAGCACTGGTGTTCAAGCTGAAGATGCCCATTGCAGAGGGGTTGAACTAGATGACCTTTAAAGGTTCCTTCCAACCCAAGCCATGCAAGTATTTTGTGATCAGTCAGGTGGTTCTGAGGTAGCCCTAAGGTGGCACATTCTGCAGTGCTCATTTTACTTTTAAGACAAAATGAAGGAATGGAGTCCAATTACCCCTTTCTGCAAACTGTCACTAAGGAGAGTCATACATCTGCTTTCAGAGTAGAGAAATATTCTCAACAGCCACACCCAACATTCTGGGGCTCAGTAAAGTGAAATACATTTTGCAGTAGGTAAGGATTGGAATAAATATACCCATTCCTTCTCAGCATGCCTGTGTGAGTTGAAGCATAAGACAGATTCTGCCTAGATTCCTAATCTGAATGTATATTAAAACTGTTTAGATGTAATTAACAACTAATATAAATTATAAATCAAAGATTGGTAGACAGAGTTTTAAAATGTCAAGTGATAAGACAGATTATTACAGCAATTAGCCTACAAACAAATTTTGCAGTGAAGAATCTGCCAGGTGTTCTTCCAACTACTGATAAGTTTAAGGTCCAAAGAACATGATGAAGGGCTTTGTAGTGAGGTAGGGTTAAAGTTCAGCTTGTTGAATGACAGCTGTGCAAGCTGGTTTTTACACTAGCTCTGCAGAGAAAAGTACTAGACAAGTACAATGCCAAAATTTGAAAGACAAGTATCAGCCAATCTCCTACCTTTGTATATGGCTGCTCAAAACATCTCACTAGGGTTACTGTTCTTCATTTATTTCCTGTTCTTATTCCCCCACCCTCGTATCTGTACTTCAACCCTGTCAATGATCTACAAGAACCGGAGATTTTCAAATTCCAAAGTACATCAGAAAGCTGCAATTGTGCAGCGATGCCTAGGACTTCTGCCAGTGCAAAAGAAATCAGAATATCTTTGAACGGCTGCTGAAGGAGATACACAGTTCTTTATCATATAGAAATGCCCTATGCTCTCTCCTGGCAGCCCACTGGTGGACATTGTACATTGCATCATTAGTCTTGTCTTCTGAAAACACTCAGAAAGCAACAAGAGTGAATTCCACAGTATCCAAAGGAATTTTACAGACAAAAAATTGACCTGTTATTAGTGTAGATGGCATGGAGCTTCACATCCCACCAGACATGTGGTTGTCAGAAGCAGTAGAGCAGCTGCAGTCTCTTTCTTTGGAGCTGGCACACCATGTCCTCTCTTGGAGCCCAGAGTACTCCTTTGCCCCTGAAAGAAATCATTTCACTTCTGTCAGGTAGTTATGATGAGAAAATAATTAGAAATATTGTGGGTGTTTCACCACATATTTGGTTTTTTGTGAGATACTTCCGTATAGAGGGATAAAACATGGCTTAACATAGAATTTGTAAAGGAAGGTTATATAACCTTCCTACAGATATAACTGTTCTTTTTATCTATTTTCAGGCTTAAGAGAAATACTTTTGTTCCTTATCACTCATGTCTCTCTATAAATTTGTCAGTGGGAATGTGACAGTGTCATTCACTCAAAGGCAGTGAATTATCCCAAGGAATATTTTGCAAATGTAACACCGCAGGAAAAATAAGTACCTGACAAACCCCATCCTTAGAGAGGTCACTCACTGTGTAGAAGCAGAGATAGCTTCCAATGCAACCAGTTGTCTAAGGACTTTTCCAGAAATAAGTTTCACAGAGTCTTGACAATGTTTGGTGCTGTACGGCTGAGTCCTAAGATACGGTCTCTGTCTAAAAACATTAAGTAACTTTGAGATAAAAGTTGTGTTCAACACTTAATGCTTCATAGTTCCAGGCAATCTTGAGCTCTATTTTTTTAAAATTTATTTTCTTATTTCATTTTGAATGTATTTAATTTATTTTATGGCTGCTACTTAGTATATGTGTGTATACACATATACATATATATATATGCATATATATAAGTATATATATAGTGTGTGTTGGTACTGACTACTTACTTGCTGAGTATCCTTCCTCAGCATGTTAGATTTCATCAAAACCTGTGAAAGAAAGAAAAAAGATGGAGTGAACAAATCTCATGTCAAAGAATTTAGTTTTGTAGAATGAAAGGACAAGGAGTAGATTATTATGAAGAATGGAAACAGAATCAAAAATAAAATAGAAAGAAAGGGATGGGAAATTAGATTTTTGGGCTAAATATGCTGTCTCCTTTTTTTTAAAGAGTACCAGAGAAGTTCATAAGATGGATGGTTTATATTTCAGACAATAATACTTTTTACAGTTTCTCCAAAACACACCTCTAACCCGAAGTGTACCTCTTCTCCCTCTATTATCCTATATCATATAATATGAAACAAAACTGATTCTGACTGCATGCATAGATGACTGCAGTGAAAAACTCCAGTGACACAGTAAAATAGCAACCTTTAAGTGCCTCAACATATTAGTGAACTCAACACTTTCATTTTCTCACAGATTTGAATTGGTCTCTTTGTTATTACTTGTGTTAAAAGTGCTTCATGGTCATTTTTCAAGACAAAAAAATGGGTCCATGAGCATTGTTGGTCCATAACCCAAACATGGAAACATGAAAAGAGGTTTCTGAAGCAGCCAAGTGCCTGCTCAAGGAACTAGGAGATTAATACCATAATCCAGGTGCAGATGGTTCTTAATTCTGATAAGAAGTAATTTCCATGTTCCCGTGTCCTCTGGTGATCTTAGAGCATTTTTGAGGGGGGAGTGCCATCCCCTCTCCACCTTTTATACACCTGTCTACAGTTCAGGGCACTACAGTTCAGGGCAGTTTTACAGAAAGTCAATCTTCCTGTTTCTAAGCCAAAACATATTTCCAGGTCCTTTCATGATAATTTTACTCCCTATATCTTGTTGTTTCCAGTTATAACACAAGTATACAGAAAGAGAAAACTATTGGTCTAATTAAACTGCATACAGCTACTGGATGTAGCTCTACTAGAAAGATACTCCACTGAAATTCCTTACTCCTACCCCAAATTTCTCTTTTGTCCAGAACTAATTTACATAAAATTGGAAAATAATCTGGGAAGAGACTTCATAAATGTTATGGTTAAAAACCTTTATCTTCACTGATGGCATATTCAAGCCTTTAAGTAATGTTTGGCTTATACATTTGATAAGAACTTTAATGGAAGGACCTTTCACATAATGTATTTCAGTAACAAAGAGAGAAATGAGGCATTTACAAGGCAAACAATAAAACATATTTTTCACTGTACTTACTGTATTTTTAACATTTCCTGCCGTTTATAAAACGCACAGCAACAGGGCTGCTTCAACAGTTGAACTTTACTCAATGACTTTGTCAACTTCATTGTCTTTCAACATTATTCAAATATTCTCAATTAATTTTAGAGTAATGGGAATTTTGGAAAGCAAAGATTGTAGTGAATATTTGATGAAGTAATGGTATGTCAACAGTCTAAGCATGGCTTGATAATGGAAATGAAATTTGGGCAGGGAATTAAACTATTAAAGCAGAAAATGTCTAATTAAATGGAAATCATGCATTAAACTTCACTTATTCTTTACACAAGAATTATTTTTCAAGTTCTATTTAAGTAGTATTATACAGCAACATATAATTAAAAATCTAATACAACCTTCAAATTATAAAAGGCATCCTACTTTTAACAGGAAAGAGCAGCCCACTTTTAAGAGGAAAAAAAACAGCCTATGTGAGTGATTTCCATTAACTGAAACAAATATTTTCACTTTCAAAACGTATTTGATATTTTATGTTCAGCATACAGAACATAGAACTGATTTCAAGGAAAAAGTAAAAACAATAAGAAAATGCATTCACAAGTGTATGAAGTATTTACACGTCTTCTCGATAGTAGAGGAAAAGCTCCTGAATGTTTCATAAATACTAGCATGCATATTCTGTAAAGTTTTTACCCAAATGCTCATCATCTGCTTATTATTTACTGAATGTCATTCTCCTAGTTAACACATTTCAATAATTCAGTCCCAAATCAGAAACAATTGCACATGATTTGCATTTAGAAAAGAACATGAATAGAAGAAAGTCAGTCTGCAGATAATGCAGGGACTGATGGCAATGCTTGCCAGCCCCTCATGCCAGTGGCAGGGATGACAGATTGGTCACCTTATTATTCAGCAGAAGATCATAGAATCACAGTTGTAGGATCATAGAAGCCTAGAATGGTTTGGGTTGGAAGGGACCTTAAAGATCATCTCATTACAACACCCCTGACAAGGGTGGGGATACCCTTCATCAGACCAGGTTACTCAGAGCCCCATCCAGCCTGCCCAGCCAGGGATGGGACATCCAAAACTTCTCCAGACGACCTGTGCCAGTGCCTCACTGCCCTCTCATGGATTCCTCATGATAGATATTTCACCCTCCTATATTTAGTCTCCTTTATCCTGATACCCATCTTTGTCCTCAAATGAGACAAACAATTCAAATGTTATATCAGCAGTGTCACTGTTATGTCTCTGAGTTTCCTGCCTCATCCTCATAACTGAATGTATGATCATGGAAAGAAAAACATAGGGATAGCTTATTTGGTTAGGAATAATTTTTGCAAGGAGAATGAACCTTGCTCACATTCAATAAGTGATTTCAGGTATAAAAAGATACCTGAAAAGAATGCAAATTATTTGTTTCTTCATTTTTACATGAAGAAATGTGATGTTTTCAATTTAAAACCCTTTTAAGAAAATCTTTTTTTTTCTTTTATATGTAATTCTATTCCCAAGTGGAAAACTTGATTTCTTGAATAACAAAGTGAAAAATCTGTTAGAATTACATATTTTTAGTCTACTTACAATCTAAAAACCACACAAGCCACAACTAGCTAAAGATGGGAGACATAGCATTCCTAGCAGTTTAAATTTTCCCAAGCTATTTCCAAGCACGCTCATGAGTGATTGAAAAAATCTTAAGAGTGAGACCTCTGACTGGGTCATGAAGATGTCCTACTCAAAGCTAACATGTCTGAGGGAGAGCTCAGAATAATTTGCTTGAAAATTTAATGCTTGCTGCAAAAAGCTCTTACATTTTTTAGTTCAATTAATTTTTCACTGGTTGTTTGGTAATTTTGTGCATCATCCTAAATAGCCTGACAATACTATGTTCTTGGTAAAACTACCTGGAACTTATCCCACAGCACACATAGAAGCAAAAACTGATAGTAAATTCTTCTCAGAACACCTGTAAAATCAGGAACATGAATAACTGAACATCAGCATAGCACAATTATTTTAAAAATTGTTCTAGCTGGCTAGCATAATTATCCATGTAACCCCAAACCAATTTTTCTGGTGGAGTTTGCATCTCCAGATCAGCACCAAGTGGTAAGTATAGCTAACATATTTGGGGCATCAGGGAATTTAAAGATAGAAAAGCTGTTGAGGAGAGAAAGTAATGGCGGTTAATACCAAATGAGATCAAAAGAAACCTATCAGTATGAAATGGGCTGTGTAGAATATCTCCCAGTATGGCAATTGCATTAAAAAGCATGCAGTTTCATGAAGCCAAGTTGTTACAGACACTGGACTGTGATACTAATTACACCCTATGAAATATAAACAACTCATAAATGTAGAAAAGCTGTTCTAAATCCTGCAGTCAGCTAACACGTAGACATAGATTAACTAGGAAGACAATGGTGTGAATTTCCTTGCTCCCTAGGTTCTGACACAGGAGAGTCAACATGCATGGATCAACAAGAAAAGGGGGCAGAGAAATACCTTTGCTAACGAGAGGAAGACTACTTCAGCTCTGGAGCAGAAAGCCAGGTCAGTCATGCATGATTCAGGACATCTTACAACGGTAAAAGGACCTGAACACAGGAAATGCCGACCTAGGATTCAGTGGGGTACAGGTAGGAACTGCAATTTACTCTCCACTAGTTTTAAGAGACGTTCTGACTCTGACACCTCTGTACACAGCCCAGTCAACATTGTAAAACAAACCAAACCTATCCAAAACTTCTTCTGTGAGTGTAACACGCTTCAGCAGCACATGGGTGGAAGCTGTTAAGACTGCAGGGCTTCAGTGTAGCCAGACTCAGAGCTCCTCTGAGAGCGCTGAGGAAAGATTGTTACTCCCTTAGACCCTTCTTTAGTGACACTTTGAAGTCCAAATAGACTTGGCTCTTGCCCCGTAGAGACTTTCACACAGCTTCTGAGACTTACAGGATAGGGTAATTGTTTTAAACTAAAAGAGGGTTAATTTAGATTAGATATGAGGAAGAAGCCAGCACACATTGCCCAGAGAATGCTGGATGTACCATCCCTGAAAACATTCAAGGTCAAGTTGGACTGGGTCTCGAGTAACGTGTTGTAGTTGAATATGTCTCTGCTCCTCGCAGGGGAGTTGAACTACATGGTCTTAAAGACCAAACTATTGTATGCTTCTGTGGTTCTACACTGCAGCAGATCTGTTTTCATCTGTTTGAGCTCAGCAAGTACACAAAAATATCACTATCAGAACTAAAGAATATTCAGGACAAGGAGTCAAGGTAGAGGAAATCCAGCAGAAAGAAACACAAGGATTCCTCTCGAATTTCTCTGCCACAGTTCATTCTAACCTAAGGCCACGGTATATCCCTTTCTCATCATTATATTAGTTCTGCTGGTTATTCTTGTGGAGCAAATTTCTTCCATGCCCATTGAAATAGTTGGCAAAGTATATATACTCTGTAAGTAGGCTCCATCTCTATTAATTTCTTTTTGGAAAGGAACACATCAGCTGCTTTCTCTTTGCATTGCAACAAAAATGCTGTAGGAAAATGAAAAAGGAAAAGAAGAATCTTTGCTGGATAAATGTCCAGAATGCATCCTTAATATGACATATTAGATGCCATGCATGTAATTGATGGTTCTAAAAGCTATCCTTACTTTTCAGTATTGTCTTGCTGTTGCCAAGGAGTCTTTTTGTAAATACTTGCTTTTGGAAAAATATAGTGACAAAACATTTTCCAGGTTTCCATGACTGCTGCAGTATTTAATTTATTGTGATTCATTCTGTGTTTACATCTGTTTTCAGTCTTCGTGTCTCCTCCTTTGAGAATTCACCTAGCCTGTGCTGATTTCCAAAAAATTGATTGGGAATTTCAGATTACAGTCTTCCTCTAAAGAAGAAAAAAAAAAAAGAAAGAGGGGATGGGGGGCATTTGATTTTGTCATTCTTCCCCCTGAAAGATTTGTGAAGTACAGGATATCACTATAGCAGATGTGAATAAGAAACAGAGCTCCCAAGTTATCTATGGTACACAGTTATTTCACTGGAATAAGAGGAGCTTTTCCTTTCATTGCCTCATAGTAGTTTCTTCCAGTTCTTGGCTAGTATTTCCAGTAAACCTCATAGACCCATATTAACCGTAGAAGAAAAGACACCCAGTTTTAACCTCCATTCAGCAAAACACAGAGTGCCGTTACTCTGTGAATTGTTAGTACTTTGTGATAGCAAAATTAAAACAATTCCTTTGAACAACTTTCTCAGTTATCTTCTCACTTCATATCCTCCTTTTCATATTTTCCTTTTCCTAACTACATCACTTAAAGGGTGGGTGTGTCTTTTTAAATATCCTTAGTTATGAATCAGCTGAAAAAAATCCTAAAATGGGTGAACCACACAAAACTGACACCTACAAAAATGCACATTTATTGCAGATTTCCTCATAAACTTGTCAAGTGTGTGAGTACAAATCCATGTTAGCAGATATTACCCCTTACAGACATTCAGTTTGAAAGTTTCCTGAGATTTCCTAAGACCATTTTCTTCAGGGGAAAAATAAAAAGTAGAAGCACAGAGAAGTCTGTTGTCATATTCTCCAGTCTGTTTTCAAAGGTAATGATACTCAACTATTCCTTCACTGAAGCATAGTAGTAACAAGGAGGTTTCTACCATCTGGCCTTAGCTGATTCAGACACATCTTTCAGTCTTCTGGCTTTTCACCCCAGTTCATGATACGAGAAGAAGAAGTTGTGCATGTTATTAACTTTCCAGTCTGATTTTTGTGGGAATTGTGACAATCAATAAGGATCTGCCTAGGCTGTAAAATTGCCTGGAAAATTCCAATCTCCTGCAAAGAGAACCAGCCTTTGCTCTTTCTATGCATTTTTACAATGACTTTTGGGGACGTACAATTCAGAGGGAATCAATTCACTGGTCTTTACAAAATTTAACATGAACTCCAAAATTTTTGCTGTTTTAAATAAAAGCTAATTTCAAAGACAAAATATGCATAATTGCAGTGATTTCTGGTTTTCCTCTTTTCTGCTTCTGGGTTTCTTCCTTTACTGCCATGTCTCCTCCATTTCCTATGTCCCTCTGTTTAAATACAAAGTTAAATGGTTTCCAGATGTAATTTTACTGCTCCCTTTACCCACATAATGAAAACTAAAAGACACTGTAGAATCCCTGTTGAGGCACCACTATCAATAAGTTTGGCAAAATAACTGCCATAAAGCTTTTTTTATTGCTCTGCTGATTTAAAAAGTAAGTCATGGAGAACCAAATGACGTGCAATAATGGTTTAATAGTAACAGATTGACTTTGGGGGTGTCATGATATGTCTTGAGAACTCTTGTTTAAAATATGCATAAAAACACACAGGATACAGTTTGGCAAGTGAAACCTTTCATAGTGCAATTAGTCTGTGGCTTAATCCAGTTACATTTGTGTGATAAACAAGGCTGCTGAGAAAAATCACACCATGTTTATTCCTAAAGCAAATTACTTATACAAATTTACTCTGATTTTCTTTAACCTTTCAATAAGGCCAGTTTGTACCTTTTTGGTTTACAATAAGAAGAAACAAAACCAAAAAAACAAAAAAAAAAAAAAAACCAAAAAAACCCAAAAAAAAAAAAAAAAAACCCTAAAAACCTCCCAGGTTTTGCATTTTACATTGAAGACAATTTGATGGTTGTCAGAGATTATTTACATCTAGAACTCAGAGTAAAATGACAACTCTAGAAGGCTAAATGAAGGAATTTATCTTTTTAATTCTAAATTTTAAATGTAGGAAAACTTTAGGATTCAAAGTCCCTTATGTGAATTCGTTTAACAAGTTGTTACTCTCACTCATAGTTTTTTTCTGGGAGGACTTTATTGTTCCCTTTAAACAAAATAGAGAAGAATTTGGGGGGTTTTGGTCCAGACACACTATATTTTTACTGGATATCAAATATTCTTGACGTTTACCATGGACCAGGTAATATTTTTGGAAACAGAGTATGAACCATAATACCAAAATAGATGAAAAACATTTATTTATGTATGCAAAATTTTTCATGTAAACCCCATATAGCAAGTACACATGATCAGTGTAAATGAGGTCAGAACTCAGGTCAGGGAGTAAACCAGTTCCCTTCAAAACAGTGCAGTACATCAGGATTTACACAAATGAAGAAGATTATATTGGGCAAGTAATTTTCAAAACCGGGGAGAGTAAAAATGACCTAAACATGAGATTTCAAAAAGAAAAAAAAAATAATACCAGTATTAGAAAATAGTAAACTGGTAAAAAACATTTAGGAAGAACTTCAGCCCTCCTAAAATCACCATCTCTGTGCACAAGGAAAGGCAAAGGAAGCCAATTACCTGCCCACAGCTCCTCCTCAGGAAGCTCCCTAGACCTGCACTCCAGACCTCTTGCCTTGCAGTTTCACCCCAGCCAGGATGTGACAGTCCCTTGGCCTCCAGCTTCACTCATACAAGAGCATATAACCTGAAAAGTCCAGATTTCTTCCTTTCCTTTCTCTTGGTTCTTCAATTCTTCCACATTCAGTCCAATTTAAGGTCACTGCAGCTTTTGAGCTATTCCTTAATCTCCAGATGAACACCAACTCTTGCTGTATGATACCAGCTTGTTCTCCCTTCCTTGAACAAGACCGTGTGACAACCTCCACTTATTCTGTGGTGCAAGTTCAATCAGCACCGACTTGACCCAAGGTGAAACTTGCAGCAAATACCTGTAGCTGCTGTCAGAGGAGAGGTATTTCTGTTATATCAATGATGCATTTGCTACTTGTTTTCAGGAACGATCAAAAAAACCCTTCTCTTCAGTCTGAAGGTTTTCCCTTTCTTTTTTGCTATTACACTCAAAAATGCTTGCTTTTGAAAGAAAGGACTCCTTTTCCTTGGGAACTCATTCCTAGCCTCCTCAAACTCTCCTGATTTTCTCATTTGCAGTCA
Organism: Certhia americana; assembly: GCA_018697195.1. NCBI lineage: Eukaryota > Metazoa > Chordata > Aves > Passeriformes > Certhiidae > Certhia > Certhia americana. The sequence goes on along the minus strand of CM031857.1, from coordinate 35,039,252 downwards.
CTTGAATGAAATTAGCCACTGCTACAGGAGTCTTTCAACATCTGTCATTTAAAGGAAACAGCATAGCAGAAGACAGAAAACACTTTTGAGATTTTTTTTAGAGTAGAAAACTCTGGTCTTTGAAAGAAGTGCTTACAGTGTTGAAGATCATACGAAGTCTTGGCATCCAGTACAATTTTATATCCTTTTCACTGGGGTTAGAGAGACCGGTCTTAAAATCTGAATGCTGCCATGGAAACTGTCTACATTCTTTTACTCAGTGGGAAAAGTATTCCACAAAAATTTTTGCTCCAAACATGTTTTCATTCTATCTCAACCCATTGAGGCTGTAAAATGGATTGGAGAGGTGCTGGAGATGGTCATGAGGAGTTGCAGTAGCAGGATGCAATCTGCCTAGGCCATCTCCTATACTGAGATGTGGAGATACATGTATTTTATGACATCATTTGCATATAGATGTCTATATGAATGAGTCACTAATAAATGATGTAATGAGAGAAGCAGGCTCACAAAACACCCATGTGGTTTGCAATAAATTTTAAAAATCATTTGTAGGGCCATACTGGGTAGCGATTTCCCAATTAAACCATTAAACATGTTTATCCTGGTAGTCCCAAGACAGACCACAGTAGAACATATGTGAATTGGTGAGAGAAGAACACCTTCTCATTTCTCATCCATCAAGGCCCATGAAATTAGAAGAAACAACATAGTGTAATGGATAAAGAAGTTATTAATAGACCACAAGAGAGAAACTCACATTGCTGAGTGGACAGTTTGGCACACATATTCTTTTCCATCTCTAATTCCTGGGAGCCTGTGTAAAAAACTATTGACTAGATAGAGATGAAGTATGAGTAATTGCATTATTTCACAATTTTATGCTTAGCATCTGGAGATGATTCTGTCTCCAAAGTCAGAAACTCATATGTGATAACAATGAACAATGAATCTGATTCTCATCTTCATTAAATTGTGTCTTCATTGCTGTAATTTCAGTCTATTTTTTCTCCTAATATTCAGTCATACTGATATCAGCTGATTCAGGATGTGAATAGCTAATTAGATTTGCATGATTTCATGCATCTGAAAGAGGAAGCTGAAATTTGCCTGAATTCTTCTGGAGAAAAAAAAAATAAGAAAGCAATGCTAAAAGAGTCAAGATGTACTGCTCTGTAAATAAAACTTGTTTTCATATTCTAATCAAGTGGAATGGACAGTTTTGTGCCTCCTGAGTAACTGCATGGTTTAGGTTACTGCCTGGTTTCATTAAGTTTTAGAGCAAATTTCCTTTTAGTGGGTCTGACATGTGTAGCAGCTAGAGGTGTTATCTTCTACAGCTACTTGTCTAGCTATCCTACCACCCCATTATATAAAATCTCTTGCTGATCAGGATCTATTAAAAATACTGAGTAACAGCAATTTGAATCAAAATTAAGCATTTGGAGTGACAAGGCAAAGTTGGCTTGGACCTCAAGGCATACTATGAGTGTTGAATATTGCTGCCAGGTCAGACAAAGAGATGCTTTAATCTACTAACACAAGATACGCCAGTGAACAGGTCAGATGATACACAGACTGAGTTTCATTCTGTTTCAGTCTTCCTCTCTGAACAGTGTCATGAGTACATGTTGCCTTTTCCAGCCAACTCATCTCAAAGCTTGTAGTTAAAGCAAGTACAGAACTCCCAGAAGTTTGGACAAATTTACCTCGAAGGGTGGTGTAAGTTTATTTGAAAACAAAGATTTTCTGGAAATGTATTTCACAGAATCATATATCTGTTAAATTTGGGAAAGACCTCCAAGATCACGGAGTCCACCTTCTGTTTTCTGAAAATACTGTCTTTCTTTGAGATGGGATAAGGATATGCTATCAGGTTGTTGGCCACAGACTTGAAGATATGTATCATTGTTAATTGTGTGGACGTAAGACCTTCTGCCATCATATCAGCATCACATTTTTAGCTGCTTTGTCCTCACACAGACAAGAATCTAATTTTAAGAATAGGTGTTCCAATTACAATAGTACAATTTATGTGATGGCACATCAATATTTTTTGGATTATAGCAATTAAAGGCCTTCTAGTGGTCACTGTGGTACTATCGCTACTATCAACTAAAGTCAGATGAGATCCAAAGGGAATGGCACAGGCATTGTTCACCTGGACATCACTTCTACCAAGAGAGATTTTCATACTCATGCCTAATTCGTTTCCTGAAGACAGTACATAGGCAAAATGGAAGAGTTCCCAATTCCATTTACTGGTGAGATTTGAAGGTGAATAGACTGCATTTAAACTGGTCTAAGATCTATCCAGGGCCCATTTTTTCTTTACCTGGACTGTTCCCCCTCCAAAAGCCTAGCACCTTCTACACTACACAGTTCCTTTTTTGAGATGCAGTGACAGGGACACGTTGTGACAGTGGTCCTCAGGCAAAGCTGAACTCAGCCATCCTGCTGCCCAGGACCACAGGCTCAGCTGTGGCTGTCTCAGCTTTCCCATCTCTGATTTACAGTGCATCCCCTAGGTCTGCAACCTGACAGTCATATATATTTCAATTTCTAATCACATATATCTTTCCCCCAGCCATCTTCTTCCCCACATTTCCCCTATCACTGACTTTTCCTGAATTAAGACTACATATAGCTGTAATGCTAATGTCACTTCAGACTAACCTCAGCCCATTCCCCTGAGATTTTGCTTGTTCATTCCCTGTCAAGATTGACATTACATAAAAATGGTAGGCCTGAATTAGACTGGAGGTTCATCTCTCTGACACTCTGACAGGTACATGGCCTCCAACATTTTCTCAGATTTTTTTAAAACACACTGGGATGGTATTCAGGTTCCTAAATATAAGTGCCTGCTGCTATTTCAGATGCCTGTGTGTATCTTGCTTGGCAATCAGCTGTTTCTTCAAGAGGTCACCGGTCTTCCACACATCCTGTGGCATATATTTCAACTCCAGGCAGATGTGCCATGTATTTTAAGGTATCTATTTCTGGCAATAAATCCCAGAAATCATGTCTCTATGTTCAATACAGATAAATTTCTGATCTATGTATTAGCCTACTCTTTTTAATTGCACAGTTCTGGCTCTACTCTCATGACAAGGAGGTTCACAAGTTTTAAGAAAAATTGCATGCTTTTGTTGGTTATGAAATTGCTATTGCAGTTAACCTGAAGCTGAAGCAGAGGCCTCTTGCAGCTGTAGGACAGATGCACACAAGTATAGTTAATGCTTGCTTGCCTTAAACTCACACCTAAGGACACTAAAATACCATCATCATCCTCAACAAAACATATTGTCACATAGCAGTGTATTATAAGACAAGATAAAATTTAAATAATAGCCATAACTGGAAAAACACAAAGAGGTATGGTTTCAATAATGTGATGCACAAAAAACATGTGCAAGTGCTAAAATCAGTAAGAGGAGAACTATGGATGCACAGTGGGAAGGAAGGGCATCTGATGGAACTAGGAACCCTGTACAATAAGCAAAACCACTACAAGACCTGATCCCAAAACCAAAGCATCAAGAATAGAATATCACCCTTTTTCTTTTGGGTGTGGGGCAGAAAAACCTAAACCTTCAAGTATGGATGAGAAAAAAAGGGAAACACAGCCCTACTTCAGTTCTGGCTTCTCACATCAGAGAGCTTTGAGGACTATCAGGAACTGCAGACATCAACTCAGGCTGAAACAGCATCAGTTCTGCATGTATACTCACTGCTAATTCAGGATGAGCTCATAAAAGACAATTTTGTTCTAGATGTGGTGGATAATGTAATCCTTTTCAATGTCGTTCATGATTATACAGACCTCCATCAATTCCCACTCTTATCTATATGTTTAAAGAGCTCTTGCCTGTTTACCTGTTCAAAACATGGAAGAAAATTTTTAACTTTTAACATCCGTAACCTTTTTCTAAACATTTTTCAGTTCTACAGCCTTTTAAGATGGAGGAAATAGAATTGCTAAAATTTCAACTCACCATGGCCTAAGTAGAGACATAACAACATACATAGATATCCATTCTGCTCTTTCCTTACTAATTCCAAACAGTTGGCTCGCTGTTTCAGCTTCTTACAGTATTTCTTGTGGCATTGTGAGCAGAGCAGGCCTTTCTGTGTGGCATTGTGAGCTGTCAGTCAATTGCTGCTGTTTCACACGGTTTGTATATCATATTGCATGGACTTCCCCAATTTACAGATAAAGTTAAGATCATATTTACCCAGTGTAGGATCAACATTTTCAGTTGCAAGTAACTTAAAACAGTAATTTTGCCTAACTAAATCACTAGCTCAGTTATTCTCCCAGAACTTGTTTATTATGGAGGGAGAAAAAAAAAGAGGTATCCCCAAAAGAGCATAACTTTTTCAGAGTGTTCGTATAACACTACAGAAAATAGAGGCTGGGGCTTTTTAATACCATTCTGGCTGTACATTGGGATACAAATAGTACCATATCCCCTTACAATGAAAAAGTAATTCATGTAAGTGAGACCGAGAGGTGTATTTCTGTTCCTTTTCACTGCTGGTTTTAATACACAGTTCCTTTTGGGGTTTGCTTGGTTTTTTTGTGTCTCAGTCCTCCACAGACTCCCCAGGACTCTGCACTGTTATTGTTTATTTTAACCTTCCTGCTGCTCTGCTGGCTGTAGGAGTTCAATGCTATTCAGTTCCAAATTATTGTTCATTACAGAGAATGTGTGAAGAGTGAAAAAAAACCCCAAACCAGGAGAATAGATCACAACAGAGTTTGTAGAACACTATGCACAATCCATTAATTCCATGACTGTTCAAGAGATCATAGTGTATCCTTGCCCTTGATACCCACTGTGATATCAAGTTACTCTGGGTTTTCTTCTGCTCCTATGGCTTTGCAGTATTACAAATTCAGTTTCAGATACCTAGAACTGGGAATTTTTTTCTATCTTTATGCTTCTGCAGGAGTAAGAAGTACTGGTACCTTGTGTTGAACTTAATTTTAGATATTCTGAATGTTTATTTAGCAACAGTAATAAGATATATATAGATATATCATGACTGTAATCAAGCATTAGGAATACTCATGAGTGTAAAGATTTTATGGATAGACTGATATAAATATATATAATGAGAGGATACTGTGGAAATTGAGTTTAAACAGCCTGTTTCTCCTAGAGCATAAATTGCTGCTATTCAAGCTGAGTAAAAAAAATATATCTATCCCTAATGAAAAAAATTCATCAGTTTCTCAGGATCTTGTTAGCATAATTTAGGTTTAAATTCTATAAGACACTTCAGGAAGATTTAGATAAAATATCACACAGTAAGTTCCTTGAAATTGAAATATTTCTATAGTATTTGTTTTGCTTTTCTTTACCAGAGATGAAAATCAGTTTATCTGCAATGTTTGAGTGGTTTATCACCTTGCTCCCTGATCCAGACAGTCACTGACATTCTCAGTTTTCATTTTCCCATAGCTGACAATAATTTACCACATTTGCCACCCTCATTGATTTTACTAGCTGTGGATCCAATATTTCCACCTTGATACAAGCAGAACTCCTCCAGATTGCCCAAGTAATGGCTAATAACTTCAGGCATAAACAGGTTTTTCTTCTATAAATAGTCATATATATATATATACTATCTCTCTATATATATATTACATATACACCCATTCAAGTCCCCTTACTTTTTTAGAAACAGGCGTTTTTCTACTATGTATCTATTTCACTAACAATCAGCCTCCTAGCTACAGCAAACCAACTCCCTTTTGTCTTCTAACATTTGTTTTTAGGGGCACAGAGCAGTTCTGTGGTGCTGAGAGTACACTGATATGTTGGTAACGTGCATATTTACCTCATTCCAGCACAGTCAGTGTAGCCCATCTGGGCATCCTGTGCCTTGAGCAGCCCTGAGCACACAGCAAGAACTTCAGCCATTATCTCAGGGTTTGATTATTTTTTTGACTTTTTTTGGTTCCTGGAAGAAGGCTTTTTGATGTGGGGGATCAGGAGGAATGCATGGACTGCTGCCAAGGGATGGGCCATGAGGCAGTTTTTATTCTGTCAGAATGAGCAAGCCCTGGTGAAAGTTGCCCAGAGAGATTGTGGAGTCTCCATCCTTGGAGATACTCAGAACATGTCAAGACCCTATGACCTTACTTTGAGCAGGGGGTTCGGACTAGGCAATCTGAAGAAGTACTGCACCAATTCTGTAACTCTATTAAATCCCCAAAACCATGCCCAAAAGAGCTACTGCACCATGGAGTGCACTCTGGAGTAGGGGTTTATATTCCTATCCTTAGTCCCAGGAAGGGAACACATCTGCTGGAGTTGGATGGAAGTACCACAAAACTACACGAGGTGCTGTTGAGGTCTGCTTACTGTGGTAACTCAGACTACAGTAATTCTCTGCAGGGAAATGAGATTTTTCAAACAATTCAGGATCTTACTCTGAAGGCAACAGGAAGAAAGTTTTTTTCTCCTCTTTGGTAATCAATTCTCACCATATAATAGTGATTGGAAACACTTTAGACCAGGTTGTAAACACCTAACAATGTCTTAGTCTCATTGAGTGTCTTTATCCTTACATCTATGCAACAGTACTAAGACACAAGGAGCTCTGAATAATGTAGTCTTTGCCAGATGATAGAAGAACAGTGGGGTTTTCTGCTCCTAGGTGCTGCAGTCCCATTCTGAACCCTCACACAATACTCATCTCATGTCTGAACTGCACCTCACTGAATCCAAAATTATGTCAGGTTAAAACCCCTGATTTTTGAACAATTGACATCTACTCAATGTCTGTTCACAACCTCTTCTCTCCAAATTGGACTTTTTCATATTAAAACAGGAGCAGGACACTTAGAACTATCTACCAGCACCAACTGCTCTTACCCTAGAGATGGTGACACAGAAATGTGTCACAGCACTGAGACTGTTACCCTTCAGTCATATCTTTATAGATATGCAGCAGCCACTGACCATATTTCCATATCTTTGGCTTTGTCTCAGGCACTGTATCTACACACAAGAAGGTCATTTCAGTATTGACAATGAAATGTCTTCACACCTCAGTAAGTTGGGAAGATTTGGAGGACCCTATGCTCTCTCTTGCTTCTGCTTTTGTGGTTAGTTGGTGCAGGTATACCAAGAGGAACTCCTTCATCACACCTTTCATGGGTAAGCTACTTTCCCTTCATGCTACTGGGAACTGAGGTACCGAGTGAAGGAAAACTTGCTTCTCTTGTTCACAGATGAACAACAAGTGCACATCCTGTGTTTGAGTATTTTCAAGCTCTTTATAAAAATAAGTGATAAAACAAAACAGCTTGCTTGCTTGCCTTAAACACAGGCACAGACAGAATTTCACAAGAAATTATTCATACCATCAATTTTTAACTGAGATTAATTGACCTTTCAGTACTGTGAACTAATAAGGCTTTCAAGGAACAGTACAGTATTAATTAGAAAGGGGAGCTCTCAATGGTTGCTAAGAAACAAGTATATATTTGTAATCACTTTTTTACCCTTGGCAGCAATTCCTTGTCATAGATTCAAGAATGTTTCTCTCAGAACAAATCCCTGTCGTTTTCAATTAGCAGGCTAAGAACTTAAAGTCTAGTTGCTGATTAGTATAACGAGACAGGAGAAGGTATGTCTGCAGAAGTAAAGGTAGAGAATCATAAGAGAATATCTGTATTAAAGGCCTAAACATGACATGCAGGTCTTGGCATGTTGATTTAGCAGGTCCATTGCATGGTTTTCATATAAGTCAACTAACAATCTCACAGAGAAAAGTCAGGCATGGTTGTGGGGGTACCACGACCAGGCAACTCTTCCACCATGCAGCTCAGATGCAATCACCCTCCCTTAGGACATGCAAGACAGCTTTGTCATGCTGATTGGCTTCCAGGCTAGCAATGCTCACCAGCCAGCTTGGTCTGCTGCTACAGGTTAGCCATAGAAACCTGAAATAAATCAAAGAATAGATAAGAACAAAAAACCAAATAGACTGAAAGATGGGACACTTCAACACCTTTGCAATTTTCCCTCAAAAATGGCTCTCAATTTTTTTCAAATGACTTTTCAGATATGATTAGCTTTGTGATGCCTAACTGCACTTCTTTATTTTAAATATTCCCTAGTTTGTTGCAGTGTGTGCCTTGGAAAACAACCCACTAAAATCCTGCACAGCATTCTGTTTATGTGAATTGTTGCCTTTACTGCCATGTGGCCACTTCCCACGGGTGAAGTTAGGAATGAGCTGAAGCATTTACAGAGCTTAATGGACTACATAGGAATATGGGATATCAACAACATCCAGAGCACTTCCAAAACATGAATAATAAAACCAGAAAACCCTAGAGATTTTTTTTTTTTTTAATTTTCCTTGGAAAGCCTTACTAGTAACAACAGAGCAAGATTTTTAGACAAAAACATGACATTCATAGTAACATTCCTTTTAAAGCAGTGTCTGCATGTAAAGAATGACCTTCAGCTTTTATAAAAGATATTTTTAAAGGGCCCTGCACAGATTGTTTTTTGATATAAAGACAAAAAATCCAAAGTTTGAAACTAATCTGAAAATAAGCAAGTTATAAACCAGAGGAAGGTGGTGAGAGGGAAGATGGATCATTTAGGAAGCTGGTCTTCAAGAATCACAGGAGTTTGAGAACAATCATAAAGACAGCAATTCAGGACCTCACCTTGGTTAATTTAGTGATTAAAAATATCAGAGAGATTACTTCCTTAATCAGGAAAGTTTGCATTTTTAAATTACTGGAATTTTTAAAGGTGACTGAAAAAGCCTTGTTATTGTCTACTGATTGCATCTGGGTTTGCCATATTTACATAATGGATTTATTTTTGTCTCAATGCACAGATTATTTTCAGGAATGGAAGAGAGGTGTTGCCTTCCTCTGAGGCAACAGAAGAAGGAGCATAATTAGTTATGCTGAGATGGATCACAGCTAGGAACAAGGGATTGTGTCTCAACAGAAAGTCTGGTCCCAAGGTTAAATGCTCTATCAGATCTGTCAGGATTTAAATTTTACTTGAATAAATCTGGCAAGTTGTTTTTCTAGGATTTCTTCTAAAGCACAGGATCTAGTTCATTTTGAAGACTCTATTTATTTGTTTTACATAAATACCATTGAGGGAGCCTGGTCTTGGTCTTTCTTGCTGCCTTCCTCTTTGATTTTCAGTTAGCAGGTTGCTTTATGGAAAAAAAAAAGCTTATGCTTTTTCCATCTATGATACAGCTCCCAAAGATCATGGAGATCTGCATTTGCTACTCCAGGAATAATTTCCCATCCCATATACCTTCTTTTTCTTAAGTATGGGGGAATAAGATATTGACTCTACAATATAACAGAAAAATTATGCTTCGAAAGTAACATGGAAAGTAAAGTATTTTAGATTAGAATTAAGATTTTTTTTTTCCTAATATAAGAATACTTAACAAATTGGAACAGCTTTCTCCGGGCTGTTATAGGTACCCTTTTACAAAGTCATCTTTTTGAACATAAAAAATTATTAAAATTCGCTTAAAATTCTTTTCAAAATTCAAAGAAGAGAATTGGGGTGGCTGGACTGGCTGTGCATGGCAAGCAAAACTCACAACAGCCACCTATTTTCCCTTTAATAGCTCATATTTTTATTTTGTGAAATCACACATATAATAAACCTAGTCCAGCACAGGGGGAGGTGTAAAGTACACAACTTTTTTACATTCTCTTACCTCTTTCATTATATTCTTATAAAACCAGGCAGTGTCAAGGCATAAGTAAACTATAGTTTTTCTAGGGTAGTCAGACTTTCAAAGATAGAAAAATATCCTTGCTACCTACATGGAGATTACCATGGCTTGGAAGAGCATCTGATCTGCAGAGCAGCATCTTCCAGCAGTCGCTTCCCAATTCCAGTACAACCCCAATGTCCTACACTTGGTACTTCTGCATAAAAGTCTAGCTATTTCTTTCTGTTATCCTATGCAATTTGTTTCTTTGGAGATAAAGATTAGCAATTATTTCTACAACAAAATTTCCAAGGAAGCATTGTTTTGTGGTCAAGTATTGGCCGAGACAAACATAAAACACCGCTCAGACTATGACTCCTCTTTCATCATTAAGAACTTGGAAACAGATCTGTACTCCTTAATCAGCCCTCCTTTATTATCCTACCAGCATACAGACATGGTATTAATCTGAGCAGTGGCAACAATTATTATCTACTACCTCAATTGATTAATCTTTGCTTGTGAAAGAGAAGCTTAAAGGAGACATGTTGCTAATTTTGGAGAAAGACTGACTAGTTAACATTTGTGTCCTTTGAAAGGGAAGTTGCTATTAAACACAGTCACTCCTCATCTATCTCATTATTCACACTCCTTGTGAAGAACATCTTGACCAGATAAAGAAAATGAAAACCTATTAAAGCCAGCATGTTTACTGATGGGATACCTAACTCACCTGTGTAGTGACAGTAGTTTCTGTCCTTATGACATCACAAATAAGCTGGTCCATGAAATTCTGTTGTGGCTTTCCTACTCTCTGTCCCAGAGGGTCTGTTCAGAAGCAGTTCTTGAAATACTTTTTTTTTTTTTTTCCCCAAGAATCAAAGGACAGCCTTTCCCAAAGATAGAGCGTATAGCTTTTATATGAATGTCAGAGTGGCTCAGGTCACCATAAAAAAAGTTACAGAAAATCATGCTCTGATATTGGTGTTCAACCTACTAAGTATCACAGATGTCACATAAAAAATTTAGAAACTCTGCTAGATTAATATTGCAGTTATCTTAAAGCAGAAGTGTACTGAAAGTAATACTAAAACGCAGAAAGTTATTAAAAAGCATCCTATTTCTTGTTGCATTTTATTACACCCTTCTCAGCTTTGTGGAATTTACTGTCAATACTAGTGCAGAGTTTCGTCTTTTTTTCTAAAGTTCTGTCTTGATTCAGGAATAGCCCTCTGAAATTCAGTGCCCCTGTTAAGACTCTCACTAACCAGATGTCACCCATTCAATCCCTCCTCCTTTCCTTCCCCTTTCCTGCTCCAGGGATGGGGTTGAGGTTTGGAGGCAATAGGGTGAAAATAAGCAGTTTGCTGGAAGCAGCAATGACATAAGAAAAGGAACAGTAACAGCAGCAATACAAATAACAAAAGGTACAAGACAAAGAAACTATTTACATAGAAATAAAACAATATCCTTCTCTTCCCAGCCTTTCACGATTTCTCCAGAGAAGGCACCTTTACTCTCTGCCCTGGAAAGTGATGAGATGGTATCAAATAACAAAAGAGTCTGGCCATGTCCCCTTCCCAGTTACTGTAAAAATTTAACCCTGTCCTAGGCAAAACCAGGACATGCTCACTAAATATGCTGACAAAAATGTCATTAACCAGCACAACAGGAGAAAAAACAGGTCCAACAAGCAATACTTTAAAAAATAGCTGCCATCTTCTCTCTTCTAACCAATCTTTTCCATACCCTTGCCATTCCAGCAGCAAATTCATCAGATAGGGGTACACAGGTATTAAAATCTGTGTAAACCATCTACAAAACTGCTATAAAATACCACGACTACAGCTATTATTTTGTTGTTTTAGCAGTAACTGAGTGGGAAAGTCATTTCCTAGCAATCAATGAGCATAACTTTGCCAGACAATCAATCACTGTCCTAGAATCCATTATTTAGGAGGAGAAGTGTTTACAGAAAAAATCCTGTAAGGGGTTTGGAAGCTGAACTGAGAAAAGGAGTTGCCAAGGGCCATGTTCTCAATGGATATGTATTATCCACTTAGGAAGTCCGTGGCTCAGCATCACCTTATACCTCACAGCTGAGATTAGAGATGCATAGGCTGAAAAACTGGGAAAAAACCTCTCCCTGCCACAGGGACAATGGTTCCTCACAGGCATTTTACCTAACAACCCATAACTTCTCCATAAAACATGGATATCACTTGGAGTAATTCACCAAGTTTTTAACAGTTTTACATTACCTCACATATAAATCTGCATTCTTGTCAAAGCAAATTGTACTTCAAAGGCCAAAATTAGATTTCTTGTTACTGAAGCATGAACCTTCCTGTCCAGGTTGGTTTCTTATTCTCACAGGGCAGCATTTTGATCCCCAAAAAAGCACAGTGAATGGACTTCTACAAAAAAAAATGTAGATGTGAAATAAGGACCCACAGGTGATGGGAGATTCCACAATGCCACATTTAGAAGTCAAGTATTGAACTCAGAAGTCAGGTGCCCAGTTTAAGAGTTAGAGGTTGTACAGCCAAGTTCAGCACCCTGAACACTGTGCATTGGAAGGAAAGGCTTTGACATCCCACCCACCACCATTGGGATGTCCTCATGCCTGAGAGAAAACATCACAGAAGCAATCAGTTGGACACACATCTTCAAAACTGGGCCTAGGCACCTCTGAAAAATAGGGATTTAGAGCCTCAAATTACCTTCTGATCAATATCTTTTTTCTATAATACTTTGCCACAAAGAGAGAGCTTAAAGTAGGATTCAGAGTAGCAAATTGCTCCATTAACATATTCCACTGTCTTCAGCAGAGAAAAGCAGCAGAGTGGAGTCTCTTGTAATAGTGTACACAAGTCTTTTGCAATAGTGTGCAATACAGCTTTATAAATGCTCAATGACATACTAAAGTGGCTTTCCCAGATCATCTATCCCTGGCATATCACAGGCAGCCACAAGGTATAATCTTTCACATATAGTCATAGAACTTGCATGAATTAAAAAAAGTCTGTCCTTAAGAGAAGACCTTATTCTCATTCTCTATACTACAAGAAAGTTGTAAAACTTAAACCTGGTTCTAATTAAACAAAAAAACAAATTCATGGAAAGTTAGGTTATACCCATTTGTTCTTGTGCCAAGATTGGCCTTTAACTGAAACATCTTAACTTGCTAGGGGATGTTTTTACTCCTGCAGTATTTGTTGAGAGAAATATATCTTCTCTTAATCCTGGCTATGCTCAAGTGATTAAGTCAAAATCTGTTGCATGAGGAGACATGAATGTCTCGTTCCTTTCTGTGGAACTTATAGTTACTCTCTTTGTAGGACTTTCAGCTTCAAAGTTCTTTTTTCTTGATGGTAACTATTTTAACTGCATCACTCATGCAAGCTACTTAGGACCTTATGCACTTTCTACCTAAGTCTCTCTGCTCACGTGCCCCAAACTCATGTTTGCTATCTTCACAATTTACTTTTATTCATGTCATAGTAATTCTGTTACAGGGAGATTTTTTTTTTTTTCTTTCCACTATTTCTTTCAGCTGCTAAGTTCCCATTTTTGGTTTGTAATGATTTCACTACCTTAGCCCAGGTCTCCTATTCTAACCCTGCTCTCCATACACCTTTTTTTGTATGACAATCCAGATTCCATGTGCTTCCAACAGCTCTGCGGCAGATTTGCTACTGAATTCTAGCAAGATTTGAGGCATTGCATTTCCACTGACTTCACGCTGCAGCTGTACCTGTGTAGAAGGGTACAAAATCATTACATATTTGATGATGATAAAGGGGGCACATAGTGCTTATTACTAGTATTAATCTTCTTTTTTCCTTTCTTTGTTTTCTGTAGTTCTTATAGGAATTTGTTAGTTTTATGATATTTCAGTTTCTGTCTGTCTGTGGGGTTATTGAGCCCACTTCAGCCACTCAGGTGTGGGGCAAACTGGGGTTACTCATAGAGCAGCCACACAGAGGGGAAAAATCACACAAGAAAAAATACAGAAGTCAATAAAAGGAAAACATGAGTAAAATTTTGATAAGTGGTGCACCATGGCATTGTAATTGGAAAAAGATAAATTATATGTTTTCTTAATTCCTTGTTGCACATGCTTGTCTCACTCAAGAATTTCAAATAAGGCCTATTATCACCTGAGCTGAATGGAAAGAAAACAGCTTAACATTCAAAGGCTCTTCATAATTTATAACTAAGAGCAAAGGGCTCACCTTGATAGGCATAGAAAAACTTATACTCCAAAGCATGCTGGTTATGTTCACGCTTCTTTCTGGAGGACAGTCACAGCCCCAGATTATCTCTCACTTTCTCATGGGTTGGAAGCATGCCAAAAACCATGCTAGTGACTAAACCACTGCCTGCCAGCCTTTTATCTGCATTTTTTACTGACACAGGCTAAAGAATCAGCTCTGCTCCTGGCTCTGCTTTGTATTCTTGCAAATTCAGAGGCAAATTGTTCCAGAGCTGACTCTGATCCATTCAAATGACAGTGATTTGAGTGGGGATGAGCTCTCCACATCTCAGTTTTCCAGCTGTAAAATAGTAAGTGTTGGGAGGAATGGATTATAAGTGGAAGACTGGTGAGAAGGACTGTAAATCAGTTGAGTGATGTTGCAGCTGGGAATGACTCTTGATAAGCTTGTGTGAACAGCAGGCTAGTCATGGACCAAGTTTAATGGTGCCTTTGTCTCCATCTGAGTACTCCTGTCCATGTGTTGCTTTGGGGGTTCCTGCTTCTCAAGGTAATGGAAATAAACTTTATCCATGTTCTAGACACAACTTTGTCGTTGTCCCAGGTGACTGCCTGTGTTGACTCAAACAGTAACTACTACTCTAGTGTTTGAGATGAGAAAAGATAATAGAAAACCTTTAAAACAGATGATGTCCCTTTTTCTAGGGGATGGAGGGCGAAGGGGTGAAAGTGAATTTCTTCCTTCTGCATTTCATATTCTGCTTCTAAACGAGTCATGAACACATCAGAATTAAAGATTCCCTTCTGGTACACCTATGAGCATAATAATAATTTAGGCATAAGTCAGTGAATAAATCTGTATCACATTAGTTTCTTCTTGAGTTTTGTCTTACTTCTTTCAATTCCTATTTATGAATATCTTATTTTTCACCTGAGACTCGAAAAAGCCATTTCCACTATGAAATGGAGATAGGAGGTGACACTTATCCTTGTGTTAGCTCTAGTTTGGTTTTTTTTTTGCAGGTACTGACCATCTGTCCAAACAGGCTGGAGTTAGAATAGAGAATGAAAACTTGCAAATTAAAGTCATCCCAATGTCAAAATGCAATCAAATTTTGAAGAGTCAGGAATATTATAAAGCACTAACAATTTTTTTAGAGATATTGTACTCAGCAGACTAGTCTTTTTCAAAGCAGTGTGGTGCTTGCATGAACACATCTCTGATATTCACTCACTCCCTCAACTGGTATGCACACTTGGCAAGTAATAAGCCATGTCAGATTGAACTTTGAGTAACAGAGACTTCTTCTCATAGCATGTAATTCCAGAATGCCCAAAGGTTTTCTAAAAAAAAAAAAAAAAAAAAAAAA
>CM031857.1:34890147-35023828 GCA_018697195.1 Certhia americana | reverse complement strand
GGTGGTCTCCTCCTACACGTGGTTGCAGCCAGTTAAGTGCATTTGGCAGCAAACTCTAATCAGTCCCCATTGGTACTAAGAAATTCTCTGTGATCACATTTGTATCCTGGTTTCCTACTCTCCATTTTTGGCTGGGTTTTGCTTGTGTCTACATCAGCTCCACCCTTTTACCTCTGCCCCGCTCATTTCATATCCTATGAAACTTGTTCAGCCTCAGGCATGACACAATTATCCCTCCAAAAGACCTCGTCTTGGCGCAGACACCTAAAGGAAGAAGTACATTTTTGGGAGGAAAGAAGCAAGGTCAATCTGTTATGGACATGTTTTACCTTTATGGAATGTTTTACCCTCCCTGAACAGTGAGCAGTTGTGCCCATGCTGTTTCATCTGCACCACCACTGGTGTTACAAATAAATATCACAGAATGTCACTGAACACTCTAAGCTGGAAGAGACCCACAAGGACCTTCGAGTCCAATTCTTAAGTAAACGACCTATATGGGGATTGGACCCAAAACCTTGGAAATATCAACACCAAGCTCTAACCAACTGAGCTAAAAAATTTCACTAACCAACCCAGAAACTGGCTGATGGGATGGCTTACACAGAAATTTCTGCAGAGAACCTGTTTTCTCGAAGTCCAGAACATTTCTTTGGTGTGCTGAAATTCTGAGATCCTCATCTGCCTAATTCCCTGAGAAAAGAAGGGGAGCTCTTCAGCCCTGACACATCCTCAAAGCTACCCTTTAATGCTACCCCAGCCCTTGCCAAAGGTTTGTTTCCAGCCTGCTTCCAAGATGCCCACAAAGCTATCTGCTGTGCTGACTGCCAGCCACGGGACCCCACTAAACAGCAGAAGGGAATAAATTCCTCCAGAGCATAATTTGTGGAAAGAACATGCCTTGCACGCACAAATTGCCTGTTGGAGGATATTTTCTCTCTCTGTTGACTATGTGAGGAGCCTGGAGAGATAAGCATTCTGACTCAAATACAGCATTTAGATGCTTGAAGTTCAGTAATATAATTCACAGGATTGCTAAGCATATATATAACTTTCTAGGCTTGCATCTCTCTAGATGAGAGATGTAACTAAATTTTTCTGCCTGTGATAAAATGCTGGAGGTAGAGGGCAGCTCTAATCAGTTATTAAGTACATCCATCTCCAAAACTGGATTTTCATTTAATTGGCAAATTTTATTACATTTTCCAGTTTGGTTTTAGCAACCCATATAAGCTCTTCTACTGTTCAAGGAACTAGAGCAGACCGTGGTTTTGTGTCTGCTACAGACCAGCAGGACAGTTTCTGGAGATGTGCATAGAATCACAACAAATTGTTTGCATTTGTCTGTACAAGAAGCCAGATTGTCCCAAGGACCTTGGGGAAAGACTTTAGAGAGAGTGAAGGGACAGACAGATACCAAATGTTCCCAATCCAGTGCTTGATTAGTGCAGTCATACAGCACTGAAGACAGAGCTGAGCTTTAAAATCTCCTCAGAAAAAGATGGAAATGGAGTCCTCCTATACCCAAATGAAAATTCCCACCTATCAGTCACATCAAACACCTTTCTCCTTCTCAGCTCTGGAAAGGCTTCAGCTGCCTGTGAAAACCTGCTGCTACTTTGCTTTATCAAGTTGCTGCCCAGTGCAGCAGTGCCTAAAGCGCTGTGTCCCAGACCAGTGGCACTCTGGAGCAAAAGAGACGGTTCAGCTCTTTAAACTTATTCCTACTTGACAAGAGTGGAAGGCAGAAAGAAAAGGCTCTGGCAGCTCCCAGTCAAGCACAAACCATAAAAGAATTTCCCCACATACTCAGTCCTTCAGAGGTTAGCTAACAAAGATGGTGAGCACTATGTTATGTTGTCAGTAAAAGCAATGATTTTCAGCTACTCAAAGCAGAAAAAAATACATGTGTTTCTGCTCAGCCACAGAAGACTTTAACATGATGATGGCTTGTTTTCACCTTTTTTTTTTTCACACCTCAATGCTAATTCCTCAGGGGCCTTATGACAATCGAGGTGTGTTTTGCAGTGACTAGAGTCATTGCATAATTGTGAACAAAATGACACATATTTCTTTTATCTCATTATCTTAATCTGAGTAGACCAAGTGAGTCACAGAGACAAGAATATGTGCTAACATCTGAGAAAAAAAGAAGGATAATTTTAGATATGATAAAAAAGAAATGGATGACTCTAAGTGTTATATAACATGGACCTTTATATCCTCCTGTGTCCCAGATACAGGTACAGACCTGAAATACCACAAATTCCCCAACAGACCAGGTTAAAGAACATGTCACCCTCTGTCCCAGACATGCAGCCCCACAAAAAAAGTATAAAGATATCAGGAAAGCTTAGTATACATGCTGGCTCTCAGTGAAATAAACAACTGGCAGGAGGGAGCAAACAGCAAACTCACTGAATACTTCATTACCCACTTCAATTCTTTTTTTCCCTAAGGGAGTTAGTAGAGCAAAAACACTCTTACACTCTCTAATCCAGTCCTTAAACTTATAATCACTTTGAGATAGGAAAGGCAATTTGCAGGGAGCTCATGGTAACTGACTCACATTTCCCAGTGATTTTATGCACTTGGCCACTGTATTTCTGGTGAGGGCAGGAAACCTACATGGATTTATATGGCACAAGGATCTGCATTATCATCCATTAGCAAACTGTCTCCAAGGATCTGTGACCAGGAACCACATACTTGAGAAGGCCTCATTAGACAAGTGAAACCAAATAACTAGTGCTAAACAGAAAGAAAAAAGGGCCAGATTCTTCTCCTTGCATACGTGGAGGAGTGAAGGTAACTTCTCTAGGACCTGTATCTCAGTCCCAAGAAAAGGGACTTCAGTCTATCCTCTGTGGTTCCTTTGAGTCCACCCTCTGTGCCAGCTCATGGCTTCTCTTGCTCTGGAAAGCTGCTCTAAGCATTTTGACACCTCAACTAACAAGCACAACCTGCTAGCAGAATAACTCTGATGCTCTGTTACTATATTCAGTGAAGTTACTCAAGATGAAAATATTCTATTCTCCAGTCATCAGGCACCCAGGGGAGAGTAGTGTGCAGAAGATGGTCCCGTTCCTCCCCTTCTCATTCCTTAGAGAACCACTGGAAAGATTAAAACCACACCTGTAACCTGTCCCAGAGGAAAACAAGTGTTCACCACTCTTCTCCAACCAGGCCTGGGGGATATTCAGCTGGCAGGAGATGGTATTCATGACTCTCTACAACAAATAAGCAGGATTCCCCAGATGCACCTGGTTCCAACCAGAGTGACTGCCTCTACAAGAGGGAATCCAGTTCTCAAAAGGCTGTGCCAGAAGTAGGGATGGTGTCTGGGTACGAACTGGCCTCATGGGCAGAAGACAAGCAGGAAACAATGACACGTAGGAGTGGACTCATGGGTTTCCCCCAAGAAGATCTTCTGAGAAAAGGAAAAAAAATAATATTGATAAGGAAGAGAAACAAAACTAACAGAAAGGAATGTGGTTAATGTGAGAAAGATGCTGTACAAACATTCAGGCTGTGGGTGGGGTGTCATGAGTTCAGAGAAAAATAAGAGGTTCAGGGGAAGGGCGAGGATTCAGTCTGTGAGGACATCTGCAAGCCAAGCTTAGCAGCTAGAAATGCCCATTAGAACTGAGAGAGAAACAGCAATGCTGTATCTTTCCTGATCATGAAGTAAAGGGGGAAAGGACACAAACTACAACATTTTAAGGATCAAAATGAAGATGTGTGGGCTGACTGTACAGCAGAGAAGTAAATATCTGTGATACACCAAATGTTTGAGGACAGGATTATTCCATTTAAAACAGAACTCCATTCCCTGACTTTGGGTTTCATCAAGATAAGTCCTCTGATGTAGTATAGATGCTCCTCTTTCCTGGTTTTATAGCCATCTTTTTTGTCTTACTTTAAATAAAAAGGGAATGGAACCATTGAAATTTTATTGACCCTCCAGGGGATGCCCTTGTCAGAACAGAATTTACTGCAAACATCCTTAGCTTCTACTAGACAGAAACACTTATTAGATCAGTATGGATGAGAGAATTTTCAAATCTAACACCGGGGTATAAAAATTTTGTGCATAAAATAGGCAGATTGGGTTTTTGCTCTGGAGAGAAACATTCATAAATCAATCAGTGGGTGATATAATGCAGGATGCAATGTGAATCGAGAGGCTCAAGGAAAAAAAAAGGAATTAAGATAATCATATCAGAAAATTGAAATAGAAGTAGTAATTGTGATTATCAAGTTTAAAAGCCAATAACTCATTTAGCATAAAAAGCGGGGGTGGTGTGGGGAGGGAAGAATTGTTAAGACTCAGAGAAGCCACTGGTTTTCAGGAGAAACGACAGCTGTTTTGAATACCCAGTAGAAACCAAGTGGGAAAACAGAAAGTTCAGCTTCACTCCTGGAAATCTGCATGTTTGATGTTAATACGAAGTATAAAGAAATGTCATAGAGGCTGGTTTTCTACAAAATTCTATTATTCCATATCATTTAAGAGGTCTTTAAGAGGTTTGTTTAGATCTGACATTTAAAAGTAGGATTTATCATTTATATGGTTCTTCAGACAGTTTGTCCTTTAACTATACTTGAGGGATATGGCTTCAAAACACAAGTCATGGTTAAATATGACTGCTCTGGAAAAGAAAGAGATAAGACAGGAGATAATTCAGGTGTGTCTCTTCAAGAGCAATTCTTGGTCATGGATGAGCTTGAAAACAATGTGACTTTAAAACATCAGCAAGCAGGAGCTCCATGCATTTTGGTACTTTTAAAACCATACCACTACCTTTAACTGGCATTGAGGATATTTATCAATTTTCAAAATAAGTCCTATGAATTACTAGCCACTTTTAATGTCTTATGAAAAAAAATCAAGCTATAATTTAATATTTACTGTAAGCCAGGAAAAATCCCGTGAATTTCTTTCAAGATGGATTTCATGTTTCTATTCAAATTTTGTAAAACAATTACCATTTTTTTCAGTTTCCTGAGGGGAAAAAAAAAAAAAAAACATAATGGACTTCCCCCAGTTTGCTTTTAGATGGCCATGCTGCTGGATTTAATTTCCAGTCAGTCTCTCCTAGGACTTTACACTGAAAGCAGGGTTACATCAAAATCAGTAGAAATGCTGTATGAACAAGGATTGGAGGAATAGGCTGTACTTTGGGTTAATTTTAGGGATTCTTCTTCCAAGGAAACAAGTGGATAGACTCTATGAATACCAGTGTTAGTTTTTCAAACCATTCTTAAAATTAGTGAATTGGTACAGGCAATTAAACAATGTGCATAGCTGGCATATGTGATTTTAAGCAATATTGTATCCACCCTGCCAGATCATGGGACCATAAAGGAAAGGAGTTGGAAATTTAGGTCACTTAGGTCTTAAAAAGAAAAGCCTCCCTATCTCCTCACAGTACAAATTACCATTCTGGGTACTTAGCCACCAAGTTTTTCCCAGTCTATTGAAATGCCATTGCTTCAGACCACATTTTCCATTCTTGAGGACAGTCCATGCTGATAGAAGTAGACCTCTGAGATATTGGTGCTTGAGCACAGGAAGGAAAGACTGCAGAAACAAGAACGCACATTCATAAATGTGATGAAGTCGTGGACAGGTGGCATCACATACTCTTTTTACACACAGGCTATTTATTACACACATATTTGTTCCACAGATTCATCACCTCCCATAATTAAAGGACATCCTGTTGATGTGATTTGCATTAGGACAAGGCTCACATACGGTCATTTACTGCATTTCACTTATTGATCATTAATAACAAAGCGTGGCATCTCTGTTGCTTGGAATTGAGCACAGCATATGAAAATAATAGGAATAATTCCACAACATTTGTCTTTTGTTAACTTGTTCACAAAGTAGTAATCTTCATTTGGAACAGTGGGATCAGTATTCAACAGATCATATGCTCTAAGAACAAATTTATTCCAAGACTTCATAATCTGCTCTACCATATTCCCAAAGGAAAAACATTGCCTGAAACAGATTATTCTGTTTTTTTCCAAGGATTTAGAACAAATTCATTACAAGTACCAAACCATTCAGCACTGTCATACCACTCTTGTCCTACAAGGTGTTTGTGGCTGGTCTAATTCCACATGAAGGACACACATTGCTTTGTTCTGAGATCCACACGGATCACTTCAAATGATGGAATAAAAGAATGTACATTCATAATGAATGCTGTTACAAGGATATAATTTTTATAAGCTTCAGACAGATTCCCCCCTTCCAAGGCATGGCTGAGTGCCCTGCTCTCAAATCAAGTGTCAAATAAAGACACAAATAAATAAAGTGTCTGTTTTTCAGGAATCAGTGGTCATGTACATTTTTATGAATGATCTTTGCAAATTTGGTGAGTGGTTTTTTTGTGCTGCTATTCAGAAATGCCACTGTCAGGCCCAGGAAACTGAGTTCTGCAACAGGAGCCAGGGCCTCACTCCAGCTCTTAGGACAGCCAGGAGAGCTGTGTGAGCTGTCTGCTTTCTGCTGCTCAACATGGTATTTGGCATGTGTCTCCCCCTTGCAGACGTCTTCTATCCACACAGCCATGACTGCTTTCTCTGAATACTGATGCTGGGGTCCAGGGTCCTCATTGCAGGGTGACTGCCCAATATCCAAGGTTTGCACTTGAAGATTGAACACCTGGCTTTGGCTTGGACCCACTGTCCCCTCCTGTTTTCCGTGGTGTTCTGACTGCCTAGACTTTGATCACTCATCTTTCCAACAGCCACCAATTTAAAAGCAGCATTGATTTTTCTGATGTCAAGCTCTGGCTTGTATTTCTTACAACACCTGACTGCCATCCTCATCCTGGAGTCCAGTCTGGCACTAGTCACTGTTGTGTGGGATTTCTCATGTCAATGGTGTGTCCCTAGTGACTGCAGACACAGAAAGTCCCAAATTACCCTGACTGTTAAGGATTTTGTTTACTTTAAGCATGACAAGGTAGAGTGCAAGCAAACTCTCAGGTATTTAAATATTAAGAACAAGAATGTAGGCATGAGTATTCTGACAGCTTTTCTGACTAATGATAGCATTATTCTTTTGCCCAGTGATTCCACTCTTTCTACCACTAGTACTTTTTCTTTTGATTGGCCTTAAAGAGCATTCAGTCTGAGAAAAAGCAGATGCCAATGCTCCCTGAGTGCTCCCTAGTGTGTCCCTGTGGGCCAACATTATCAACATTTTAACCAACCCACAAAAGCGGTGTTACCCTCAGTCCTCCTCCTTTTCATGACTTACTAATACACCAGTCTTTCTTTTAAATTAGTCTTTCTTCTATTATTAAAGAGTTTTGCTATTGTGAGCAGGTCTAAAAGCAAAGAAGTTGAGTCCCTCCTGACTTGGTTGTGTCTGTAAAGTAAAAGTGCGTATACCTGAGATTGTCATATACACCTTCTGTGTATTCTGATAAGCAGGTTCTTCCAAACCTGGTTATCTATCTAGGGATTAAAATTCTTAAACTTAAACTGCACTCATGTCTACTCTGTAATATCTAACACTAAGAGAAGAAGATTGCCTGAAGCCTGTCTGAAAAAAGTTAAAGTAATGGCAGATTCCTCACAAGCAGTAAACCTCACTTTTGAACATACATAAACTCACCTCCACCAACATAACAGTTGTGAGTTAATGGTCACTGTCTAAAGACCTTCATGCTCCTTGTTGCCAAAATTATCTGGGTATGTTAATATGGTTCACATAAATTGTGCATTTAACTAATGGCAATACATGTTATGGTTAATTGAGACCAAGGGTAAAAGAGATTTTCCTAAAAACTCCATGGCAAAGGTGCAGAGGGCAGCAGCAGGACTTGGTCTGAACTGAGTCCACCATTAGCCTGTGCAGACAGGCTTATGGAACAAGAGCCCTTGTCCAAGATGGAACGGGCAGCAACTTCCAGCTGTAGTCATTTGTTTTAGAGTCCTGTCTGACACCAGAATTTAGCCTTTTGTGAACAACTCTTCCATGACCACAGGAAATCTGCCTCCTTCTTGTGTTAAAGTGAGTGAATACTCTTGTTTTGGAGCATATTTGCAACTTGGTCAAAGATGCTGGAAAAACTGAGGAATGAAAATTTTAAATACCTCTGAGGTATGGGGTTTGCCATACTAATATCTGTGAAAGCTGTTATCTCTGCAGAATGAGTGTAAAAGACAACAGATGTTGGTTTTGAACAGAGTATGAGTGCATATCCACCAGAAAGAGGGAAGATTAGATGGGGGAAAATATCTTTCACAAAGTCTGTTTACATACTTATATCTCCTGTTGAAAGCCACTCCAAAGTCTCTTACAATACTTGCTTTCTCTGGACTGAAAAGAGAATATGCATTCACTACAGATGTCCTACTTCACCATTTAAAAGCATTTCTTATCTTTAATTTCAGAAGGATGATTCTATTAATCAGAACAGAAGAGAGTGTGACAGCTAGAAGTGGAACTAGTGGAAAGCTGGGAATATTTATTGCAGCCTTTTGGGGCTCAGGGTATCCGAGTCTTGTTTAATATTTTGACACACTGAACACTAAGCAATTTTTTTATCATCGTCACTGAGCTCAGATACATAAATACAGGCATCTATTAATTATACTGGTACATAATATATATGAAGATGCCTATTTGGCTTCCACTTATGAGAAAATGCATTATACTCATCAGGGCTTCCCCAAGAGCATGAATCACATGTCCCTGTGAAGACATGCTTGGCCCCCCAATTAAAATCCTGAGCAGAAAGCATCCACCTTCCTCATGAGACAGCTGCTTCTGACAGGCATCAAAAAGTACCTTTCCTTAGCCTCAGGGTATAGGAGCCAGAACAAGTCAAGAATTAAAACATCCTGATGAGAGTGGGTTTTCATTGCTTATGAAGATATTTCCTGCATAGTAAATATAGATGTTACTTGGTCTGCAGTAGTCAGAGCTCATTGTGTCTTAAGATGGAATTTAAAATGGCAGCACATTAGGAAACACCCTCCTTTCCAAGCCCAGGGATCCAGTACATCAGGAGCAAACAGGGACATACTTGAATCACAACTTGATGCCCAGCTATAAAATACTGCCTTGGAACTGAGCAGGGCAGGGATCCAGTAGAATTCCCTAAGATGTACTGGGGGACCAAAACCAACTTCATGTGTATGAAGTTGTCTTTGTTTATTGTTTTGCTGACCATTTGATAGCCACAGCTTTTCCAAAATGAGATATCTGACCCTGAGTAAGGCTCATCTCATGGCCTGAAATTGAAGTCCCTGACTGATTATTGCTAACACAGTTCAGAAGTTAGACTGGTGCAATGAGCTGACCCCACACTAGTTCAATGCCTCCTGTGTCCTGGCTATTACCATGTACTCTACCCTGCCCAAATCTGGAATGCAGGGAGACCTGCAGAGAGACTATCTGGCATTTTTCCCATGGAAGGTGCTGACGTGGAAGGTGAGATATAGCAACCACTTATCTAACAGGGGGCTGAACCTATTCCCAAGCCTGAAGAGTAGCAAATCAGATCCCTCAGTGGTTAAATCAGCACGTGTTGACTGGCTTGACTTGAGCTTAGCCACATCCTGGTTGTACCCTTTTCTTTCTATGAAGACTCTTCTAAGACTTCCTAGAAGCAATTCCAACTTTAAACAGACAATGATTTTGTTTCAGAAAAATCCTTCAAAGTTCCACACTGCTCACCCCCCCACCAAAAAACAGAATACTGCAGTGAAATGAAACTCATCCATGCCTAACTGTTCTCATGTTTAATATAGTCCCATTATTAAATTTTAATGCAATTTCTCAAGAATCAGAATTGAAATTCAGCTACTGGAACTCAGAGTAACATATTCTGCTAGTCTGGTAGTCATGTTACCAATTTTTTTCCCCTGAGCAACTACTTTTCAGAATACTGCATTCAGAATTTGTTCATATTCTGTTCTTAATGTGATTTGCAAAGGGATATAATATGAAATTTTTAAGGACAAAGTGTGTTTTTCAAGTGTCCACAAATGAATTTTGAGAGTAAATTCTTTCTGCAAAAGTTTACAGTACTCTGGATGTCAGATTGCAAAAAAAATCTATCAACAGGTGAGTTCAGTTGATCTGTTCTGCTGCATATGAAGTTTTTTATGAAAAATAGAACTTTTGAATTGGTACAACTTGGAATAGTCTTTTCAAAGTCAAATACTACCTGGCTTTACAGTCTTAAAATCAGAAGAGATGATAAGCAGCAATGATATTAATAATAAATACTCTCAAAATTGGGATACAGAACCTGAATGCAGAATGAGACACAGCTTGCCTCATTACACCTATCTGTAGGAATCTAATCTAATCTAAGACTGATCTTATATTCAGAGCTTGAGTGTCTCAGGTGGACTGGAGGCCGGAAAATGGCAACTCGCTGTCACTTCTTGTAATCTTGGGCAAGGATAAGAGAATGAATGATTAAAGTCCCCTTGCTCAACAAGGAACCAAAGAAAATGTCAAAAAAGCAGTTCAGAGGACCTCTTTGAAAAGAAAACAAATTCTAATTGTCCCTGAAGTCACCATTGTTTAGTGTACAGCATGAAATATTTAGATACTGAAGAATTGAAAAGTGAATTCTGATGGAGTCCATTGTTGACTCACTTGTCCTAAGAAATTTATCCTCATATTTCCCACAAGAACCTGCCTACAACCAGGATAACGCTTGCTGTAGACATGGCCCCTTTCTATCCATCATTTATACAGCCATGAAATAGGAGCTGTGTCTGTGTCACCCTGACTCTACCTCACAGAACACAGAACACCATGAGAATCCCTACATCAAACTTTTGGAAGTTCAGTATAGTTTTAAAGAAGGAGAAATAAAAAGTGAGAGATGATTTTTTTACAGTACTGAAGATCCCAAGAAGTTAGAGCAGAAGTTTTACTCTATACGCCTCTGATTATACTTCCCCCCTTTAATCATCTTCAGAGAATAACAACTGAATATAGGAGGAAATTTCATAACCCATAATGGTTTAATGACTTTTCTTCAGATTCAGATTTTTTCTTCAGTTTGGCAACCATGAAATCACTCACATTTCCTTGGTTCAGACAGACTTGCCACAAGCAAAGCAGCACAAACCTGTTCAAGAGCAGCCAGTGGAGCACTCAGCCAAATTTACCACCTCCCCTTTTTTTCTGCATACTTCATGTTCTAATACCTCATGTTACATATACCTGTCACATGTCACAAACAATTTCTGCATGGATGGGTGGATCTACACGTGTGTATATACACGCACATTTTTCCACACCTGTCCCTTTTCATCCTGCACAACAATTGTCGTCCAGACCAGGGGCCTGACATTCTTGTACATTCTTGGTGTTGAGAACTAGTTAGTGTATTTGTCATTATGACCAAGTCCAGCTCAGTTTGTACAAATTAGAGGCTTTTGTCAACTGTTATCAGCCTTCAGTATTTGATGTGGTCAGCAGTACTTATCAGTCCCCAACTCAGCACAGGTTTCCTGTAACAGCTGACAGCTTCTTTCACTAGTTGTCACTCACAAATTTGCTGAACCTGTCCCAGGCCTGCCTCATTACCTATATTTTCAAAGAGTAACATGTCATACAAAATGCAACCAAAGCCATCTCACTCTTCAGAAGGTATCAGCTTACAGCAGCCGTTTGTTATGGACACAGGAAATTGCCCTTCCATGGTCTCACACATCACCTTTCACTGCCAGAAGCTTCTCATAGCCCCCTAAACCTGCTCAGGCTGAATTCCTCCCAACTCCACTGTGGTTAGACATTCTGGGACTCTGCTATGTGAGTGACAAGTGCCATTATTTCACTGGTGCTTTGCTCTACTCCCAGCTTCCTGCCTCTAGGCTTATACTGAGCTTTCTGTAGTGGTCACAGTACCAGCTGGACTCTCACATTTGAGAATGTAAGCAGGGGCACTCTCAAGGTCTATTTGAGATTTTCTTTCTATCAAATTTGACATCTGTGATCAATAATAATAAATATCTCCAAGTAGACTGTAAGTAAAGAAATTACACACACCAATAACGGTTTTGTTAAAACGTGTAACTTCACCACACTCAGGAAGATCTGCAGCACTTGGCAGCAGACTGAAATATATAACTGCAACCAGGGAAATATTGTGAGTTTACTATCCTCAAAAAGTTTACTGTCCTGGAAAATTGTTATTGTACAGAACACATGCCAAGTTAATATTGTAATGGATTTTATGGCTTGGAACAGCAGTTAGCTAGTGCTAGTAGCCAGAGGGCTATATCCTCGGATGGTGTAAAATAAGTGAATGTGGAGGAAATTACAGATTTATCAGGAACAGATTTTTAAATGTGGTACAGCTGGCCTGAGAATAAACCTCTGGTTGCAAACCTACTCTTACAAAAATTGATTCCGTGATTTTGTGTGATTGTGAACAAAAGAAATGTTTAACTTCTAGTAAATTTAAAGGAAGAGAGGTGTGTTAAGTCTTGAAGACAGATATATTAAATCTAATAAAGCAGTCTAAGATTTTTTTTTCTAATAATAGAAGACAATTATTCCTTGCTGATGTACATGGGACTATTGCGTCTATGGTTATGATCACCTGAACCCACAGAAAAACCTTTGTTTCTCCTACCTGCTTCTTGCAGAGGTATTGCAGGAGGTAAGAACACAGCTGAAGTGGAAAGAGAAGAGCAGACACCAAGCTGTTGCAGAATGGCTTCACCTTGTATTGCTCAGTTCTGTAGTTTGCAGTTCTGTAGTTTGTCTTCCACTTGCAGGTCTGTTACCTTTCACCAAAGCTGCTCCATTATTTTAGCTTTTCTCCTGCTGTTTTCATGCTGTTATTCACATGGTGTTGCACCTGCAAACCCTGACATTATTATCTCTGATTTTTCACAGGAAGAAACTGTCACCAGAGTAAGAATGACTTCTTCCTTCCCCTTGCTTTTCCCCACCCTTTCTTTCATAGCTTGAAGTTTACATTAAAGGAAAAACATAAATTAGTCAATAGCATAGTTTGGCTAACAGAGACTTAAACCTCCAGTTAGACTTAATATATATACCCAAGCTCACTGTGAAACACTTGGAGTTATTCAGAGCCAACTGTTTTAAGCAGAAGTATCCAGAACACAGTTTTGAACAGGTCACAGTAAAAGGCATATGGTCACTATGGAAAAACATGGTGGAAAATTATCATCATTAGCATCACCTGGAGGGAATCATCAGAAGACACCCTCATTGGAGATTCTGCTGCACCTTTTTCTGGCCGTCCATGGGTGAAAGCTTTTGTTTTCCCTGTTCTCTTTCTTTCTCTCCTTTCTATTTCTCCCAACAGTAATTTTAGAGTGCTTGTGTGCCATCAAGTACAGACTCCATGAATAAAAACTTAAACATTTAAGTCTGTCTCAGCATCCTTTGTAACTCAGCATCATATGATCAACTTCACCTGTTGCCTAGGACTGAAAAACTTCTTTTTGTGCGAGGCTTGACACTGATTTAGCATGTAACTTTTTGCAAGTTATTCCAGACTAGGAGCTGTCTCCCACAGCAGTGATGTGGCTGTAGCAACTAAGCCAGGAATTCTGTTCCATCTCATCAATGAAGAAACAGTGCAAACCAGACATGGCCTGAGTGGACTTCAGTCTCCCTCTACAAACATCTCTTTCTTGCTATGTATAAGCTCTCCCTTGATTCTTCTATAGCTTTATCTAATACAGAGGCAGTCTGAAAATTGCTCAGTTAAAGCTTAAAGTAGCTGTGTGTAAAATACTTTATTTCTCCCATATCTCAGTTTCTCAGCTATAAAGCACCCTGTGGTGTGGAGTCCATATCCCACAACACAAAAGCCTTTTTCAGAGGCTTATGTGCAATTATGGCAAAAATTGCATCAATTAAATCAGTTATGGCATGTCTGGACACTACAGCTATGTCTATATTTGTAAGTTAAAAAGTTGCAAGGAAGGCTCAGCAGTGGAAATTAATTGTCTGCACTATAAATTTGCACTATTAAAATATTCCAGTGCAGTTTGGAATATGTTAGATGTCTTTGGCCCTCTCCAAAAGACTCTCTGGAAGAGCTTGACAACTAGAAAGGGCCAGGGACCATCACAACAGGCAGTTCATATGCAGCCTCTGTTTTGGAGGGTCAGAGAGTACAATAACATATTTTGGGACAGTTCTGTAACAGCCAGTCCCACTGCTACCGGATGAAAACAACCCTGGAGAACTAAATGACAGTATGTAGTCCAATTAGTTGTGCTTATGCGACTCATTTAATCCCCAGAGATGCCATTCCCCATTCCAAAGAGCAAAACCACTTTCAGATAGATCATTAATGCATTAAAAAATCTGCCCGGTATTATTACTTTGAAATGTCAAAGCTTTCCTGCTTACAGTTTCAAAATCAGTATTAAGTCTCTTTAGCAGATGTGGTTTAAGCTCTCATTGTTGTTAACCACCTGTAGCCTTTGCACACTAGACTCTGAAAGAGTTCAACACTTCTGAAAAAGAGGACATTTTAGTCAGCACCTAAATCATGGAGTTGAAGCAGAAGAGATAAATTCCCTTCAATGTTCTAAACATGGTGATGAAGGAAACTCTTCTTCTAAGCAATGACCTAACTTGAAGGCATACTTAACTGCTGTACATTCAGAAAGAATGCTCATCCACTAAGGTTGCTTAGATTTTTGCATGGAAATCCAAAAATGAAACATTGTATTCTCATTATTGAAGGAACAATGAAGGTGTGAAAAGAAACAGAAATACAATGAAGTTATAAATCAATTCTTCCTGCCAGCTCTGGAATAATCTGCAATAGCTAGAAGTGATATGCATGTGTGAATTTTCCATTGTGTGAAGTACCATGCAAGGCTGATTAAATGAGCTCATCAAATAGAAAGATAGTATCATATAATGGTTTAGGTTGGAAAAGATCTCTAAGATCATTGAGTCCAGCCATTAATCCAGCACCGTCAGGTAGCACCACTAAACCATGTCTATAAGCATGTACTTAAACACCTTCAGGGATGGTAACTCCAACACTTCCCTTGGACAGCCTCTTCCAGTGCTTGACAGTCCTTGCAGGAGAGAAATTTTTCTGAATGTCTATTCTAAACCTCCTCTGGCACGACCTGAAACCATTTCCTTTTGTCTATTTTTTGTTACTTGTGATAAAATATCTACCCCCATCTCGATAGTCTTCCTTTCAAGTAGTTGTAGAGAGCAAGAGCAAATGATCACAGACCCAAGATAAATTTTCCTATATAAGCTTGAAAAATTCAAAATTAACATGACTGCAAAGAAATTAGAGGAATTAAACAGAAAGTTTAGCTTTCAGAGGAACCAGGGCCTTCATGATGCCAGAAAAGGTTCAAGCAACAAACACTGAACAGAAAATCAATGCAGAAAAGGCTCAAAGATTGTTCAGCAGTGTGCATTCTGGGGCAGCT
The DNA here is from genome assembly GCA_018697195.1 of Certhia americana. Classification (NCBI taxonomy): domain Eukaryota; kingdom Metazoa; phylum Chordata; class Aves; order Passeriformes; family Certhiidae; genus Certhia; species Certhia americana. The sequence continues at coordinate 35,008,375 of CM031857.1, read as the reverse complement.
AAGAACATCCAAACCCACAAGTAACCATGTGGGTGAACTATGTGCTATGGACTTGCATGTGAATTGAGCTTCCTATTTTTTCTCTATTTATTTGCTCAGACTCTGTATTGCATCATAACCATTTATAGTTTCCAGTAACAATTACCTTTAGTTGTGTTTAGAATAATGGAGAGTATGCATGTCATATTCAGCTCTCAATTTTGTAGCTAAGCACCAGATGTGTGAATGGATCAGCAAAGGAAATACACAAATATATTCATATATATTAAAAACAACACCATTTTTCTGCTTTCTCTGCTTTAATGTCCTCCAAGAGATTCTTGTATTCCTATTCTCACAGAGTAGCACCTTTCTCCTCAGGCAGCCTCACTGATTCTAAGATGCTGTGAGGGAGAGTCAAACTTTATTCAGCATATGCAAGACACTCTTGTGGGCACAGTGAAGGAACAGAGTTTTCAAAAGATATGTGAAGGAGGAAGATGTTTAATGCAAAACACTTGGTCACTTCTCATCTGAAAGATGAAGAGCATTTTTATAAATGTTTAGCAATAGCCTTTGTCCTTCTCTTGTATCTATTAAAATGAGAACTCAAGAAATATATTCCAAGGAATATTATAAGATAAAGAACACTGTTTATTTAGGTTTACGGGGGTTTTTTGGGGGGAACGGTGTTCTTTTGGGGTCACTTGTAGGGGTTTTTCAAAGTTAATCTCAGTAAAAATTTTTAACAAAATATATAAAATTATTCTTAATAAGTCTTTGTGGACTAAGGATTTAAATCTGTGCAAGTTTCTATTGCAGCTGCCATTAAACAAATCTCCAGATTAGATAAATTTTTAACTACATTTCTTGCCCTTCCACTTTAGAACAAAATTTGATACTAAACTGAATTTCATCTGTGATAATATAGAATCATATCTTGCTATCAGGGGCATTAAATAGTAGTAGGTTTGCAAGTGAGCCATATTTTGCTAGTTAATGTTCAACTTAAATCCTCATGACATCTTAAAATTCATATTAATTCTCTGTGTTGTATTGGGTGTCCTTGGCTTATGGACTTGATCTTCTTGGTCTTGCAGTACTCTGCAAAACTGACTCCATTTAGCTAAATGTTATTACACTGTGGTGTGACGCCCTGTGCAAATCCATGCCTTTCTCAAACATCTTGAAATGAGAATTGCCTTCCTTTGTTTTTCACTGATATATTTCAGATATGAAGCTCCACATTGGCACATTTAATCATTGGGTTTTCTTCCATTTTACTTCACAAAGTTGAGCATTATCAGAGAAGGATTGAGGACAAAGAATTGAAAGCACTATACTAACACATTGATAAGAAAAGTCATCCATCTGTACAGGGTCTTTTTTCCTCTATTTAATTTTTTTAAACATGCACTGCTGTCGATTCTGCAGCCTTTCTGTGAGCAGGACTCTCCTGATCAACAAATGTGGCTATTGAATGATTCCAAGAGTATACCAGCCAAATGAAAAATGCACTTGGTCCCTGAATTTTGTGCTTATTCTACAATGGAAAAATTGTCCTTTCTCTGCAGTAAACAGCCACTCACAGGCTGTTTCCCTTTAACTATGCATTTCTACAGTTTTCCAGGATCTTGGAGCTTTTTGTTTGTTTGTTTTCTCTTTTAAAAGATCTTTACTATTCCTCCCAGTGTTAATAAAAATAATAACCATCTGAGCTAGAACAAAAGTTTACTAATCATCTGTTTGAAGCACGGCTGGGCAGGGCACATCACTGAACCTCATGGGAGCAGCAGGAGTGAGTTGCTCCACCCTTTGTAACAGGAGTCAGACCCTCTGCTTGGTGTCCTGAACTTGCACTCTGAGGTCTACTTGTAGAGGTCCTGAGCCTTAGTTCAAGTCATCTCTACTTACTCCCATGAAGATACATAAAAATTCTGTAGAAAGGAGAGCTCTAAGGGTTCAAATATGTTATTTTGCTGAAAGCATGTATGTTAGATGGTTTAGCCCCAAAGAAAATTTCAAGTAAAGAGAAGTTTCGTATAGTAGAGCTGGAAAAGGTAAGTGCCACTATTTTTCAGGCTATAAAATTTCATTCTAAAAACTTCAGTTGTACTGAAAAGGCACAGAATTAATTTTCTTCTTTAATACCATACTTGAATTTAATAAAATGAAGAAGTTGAGATATTTTTTTGTTCAGCCCAGTTTTCATTTTCTAAATTGTCACTTCCCCAGCCCTGAAATAGCCTTAAAGAGATACAGAGACAGAGGAACCAGAAGCAGTTTCTCCATACTAACCTTCCAAAAGAGTGAATTGGTAGAGATGGGAAAAGTATGAAGAGGAGGGGAATGACTCCTGCTGTTTTAGGACTAGTTGAGCAAACAGGGACTCTTGGCTACTACAGCTGGCTATGAGGAGCGATTATCGAGCCAGGTTGTTATTTCTTGGGAAGAGAACTGGATTTATTCAGTCACCCTCTGAAATAGCTAACATCTGGCAGACACTTGTATGCTAACAGCAAGGGGGCTTCCCTCCCTCTTTTCTTTGCTCTCACAGAAAAGTCAGTCAGAGTTGGCTGGAGTATGCTCTGGAGCATGTCTCCACCCCTGGGGTGCAGTGCTGAATTGCAGCAGGATGAGTTGCAGAAATTCAGGAACTGGCTCATTTGTGTATGGGAGGGAAAGTGTCACCACCAGCCCGGGCTCTGGGAAACAGCCAGGACTTCTGGAGTGGTGATGTTGTTTTCACTCTGTGCTATGGGGTGTAAGGAAGATGACTTCAACACTTCTTTTGTCATGAGCATCCTCCTACCTCAGAGAGAAAACAGTGCAGTAGGAATCTTCCTATTTCCCTTTCCTGTGTCAAATGAAAGGTCAAGGAGCACTACTTTAAAAACAAATCATGTTTATCTTGTATTCTGATTGTGCCAGTCAAGGGGACACAGTCTGTCTCTAAGGGAGTCTGATTTATTCAGTCCACAAACCTTAGTAGCTTCAGTGTCTCACCAATAAATAGTGCTCATGTAAAGCCAAGCAACACCACATTAATGTTTATGTTGACAGATTCAATCCATAAGGCTTTTTTTTTTTTTTTCTTCCTGATAAAATATATTATACACCCACTTGGGAATAGTGGACAGCCTTGTGGGAATATTTTCCAGGTATGGGGCAGATCTTTGATAATACAAGGAAAGACCCCATCAGCTGCAAAACACAGGTGCTGTACTCAGCACTGGGAATACTGTCCTCTGCATCACAGGGTTATACTCCAATACCCACCCATAAGCAGATGCTGAAACACTCTTATTTTCATTACTTCAAATATACCTCAGTTTGCTTGTAAATCAGACCTCAATGAAAAGAGACACAATGTCAACAGGCACTTTTGGCAACCATTAAGAACACCCAGGAGGAATAAAATTTGTTGTTGAAGCTTTAATAGACCCCACAAATCTGCAACAGCCTGAACTAAACCTTTTTCCTGTATTTCATTTTATTCTCTTCAGTTATCAAACAGAGATCCTTCAATAATTACTGTTAGATCATCCAAGCAAGCCTGCTGTAAATCCTGCTCTATTAGGTTTACCTGGTGGTATCTGCTCTTGGAATGAATACCCCGTATTTAATAAAAAGGTTGTTCATAAATACAAAATAAAAAGGCTAAACCAGGCTCCCTGGGAGGACAGTGAAAGATATATCAAGTGCTGGTAAATCTGCCATCACCAAAAGACTGATTTTTAGTTTTGTCACTTGAATTATCTTGCTTCTAGTTCTGATGCTTATATTTTTCTTTTCCTCCTGAAGAGCTCTTCTAGTGCCTGTTGTCTCCTTCCCACGGAGGCACTTGCCCACTGTAACAAAGCCTCCCTTCAGCCTTTCTCTTCAAACAGATTGCACTGTGCAATCCACTCTCCCTGGAGTATTTTCCTTAGCTTTCATGTAATTTTACAAATTCACAGGCTAGCCAAGGTGGGAAGGCATCTCTGGAGACCATCTGCTCAAAACAGGGTCACCCAGAGAAGGCTACTCAGGACTGTATCTAAACAGGTTTGGAATAAATATCAAATAATAATACAAATAAATAATTATTCAAGTTGCGTGGATCTATGTTCAGCGTTCCAGTCAGAAAGTGGAATGGTAAAACAGAGTTGGTTGAAAGGAGTCTGCAGTGATCTGTTCTATTCCCTCCCCCACACTCAATGCAAATGCAGCACCCAAGTGGGATCATATTGCTCCAATCAGGTTTTGAAAATTTCTAAAAAACATCCCAATAAGTTCACTGGGGTGCTGTTGCAAAGCTTCAGCACACTCTTGTGGTGAAGAATTTACTTCTTGTGTCCAGGTGTAATTTACCTGGCCTCATGCCTCCCTGGTGCTTGCTGTCTATGCATTGGGCACTGCTGTGTTCAAATATTCCACCATCCATGGAACTTTTAAGTCCACCATAGTCATTTACATTCTTTCTTTTTAAATAAAATAAAAATATTTTAAAAGTAGTTTGATTTATGTGTTCATCCAAGCTAGCCATAATCACCTAGGAGACAAATAATTAGTTTCCACACTTGGATGCTCTAGACTAAAAACCACAGACGTCACACCAAAGTGTTAGAGAAGACCTTCATAAATAACAGTAAAAGGTGACTTTTTCTAAATTGTATTCTAATCAGATTTTAACCAAGGCCAAATCTTTCCAACACAATATGCAGGCCACATGGAATAAAACTTCAGATCAACAATTCATTTTGATACAGAACTGAAATTCTGAAGGAACAGTCTAAGAACAACTAGAATAAAGAATTTGAGATGAAAATTGATTAAGTGCTTTGGTTTCACCCTATTCTGCTTTTCTTGACTCCAGTATGGGTTTTGGGCATTGCAGTAAGAGCCTGTCCTGACAGGGTTGTTACCTACAGCTGCAGAGTGGTGTTGAAGAACCTGTATGTCCATGCTACATCTTTTCTTCTTTTAGCTCCTCCCCTTAACTTGAACATCTCTACCCAGACCCCATCCATCTCCTCAGGTAAGATCCAGTGACCACAGTCCCACAGAATGTCCTTCACAAAAACAACTCAGGTGCAGCAGCTGAGCCAGCATGCACCCACAGGCAGGGAGCTGGCAAGTCCTCAAAATTTCTAGGTATGGAGACAGAAGAAGATTTGAGGGTGTACAAGGTGTCTTTATGATTAATAATTGTACCTTCATATAATATGTTACATCTAAGGTCCCTAAAATGGATTTTGGGAGGGATATTTAGGAAAGTATTTTCCCTACCATCATCATTTAGGGAGCGAAGTAATAAACACTTTCCTACAGCATACAAATCACTGTGCATGGGGAATTTCAGTATCTGGCATCTGTTAGGAGCATGTAACATACATTGAGTAAGGAACCTGATCCGTGGATAGCTCATTTACTTAGTAAGTACAGGAAAAGTCTTTACTCATTTCCTGCTGCTACAGCACTGAGATGGTAACCTCACTGCTCAGCTACCCAAACAAAGCTTTTAACCCTTAGCCCCAAGGCTGGCATGTAGGCATGGAATTTGCTGTTCAGCTGGCTCTGTAACAGCTCAGCCTCATTGTGGAGTGTAGTGTGCCTGTGTTGTGCCAGGTTATCTCTGAGCACCGTGCTTATGTTCAGAGAACAACCTCATTAATAATGTCATATTATTCAGAAATCGGCCTTGTGCATCATGTCATTCACTGTGTGTTTTGGCAATGGAAAAATAGCCTGTCTGAGGATGCATTCATTCTTGAAATGGAGAAGAATGTATAATTCTAGCATACCTCATTCCAGACATGCAGAAGTAACCACTGAATCTTTATTATTTAAACAGAAAGGTACAGATTGAAGAAACATAGAATCGTAGAATAGTTGGCTTGGAAGAGATCTTAAAAATCACCCAGCTCCAACCCCCTGCCATGGGCAGGGACAACATCCACTAGAACTGGGTGCTCAAAGCCCCATCCAGCCTGGTCTTCAACATTTCCAGGGATGGGGCATCCACAGCTTCGCAGTTGTGTTCAACTTCAACCTGTTGCAGTGTCTCATCACTCTCACAGTAAATTATTTCTTTCTAGTATCCAGTCTAAATCTACTCTCTTTCAGTTTATGTGTGTGTGTGTGTGTACATGTATATATATATATATGCATACCATATGTAAATAGTCCTGCTTTGGAAGCAATCCCATTCATCTGAATTGCTGCACTTACCCATTAGCCACTCCAGCCCACAGCTGAGCAATGCAATTATTCAGCCCTTACAAGTTGTGTGCACCACTTTTAAAAGGAATAGGTTTTAAAATTAGGGCAAAATGTTCCCCAGAACTGACTGGGATCAAGCAACGCAGTTATATGCATGTTCAGCTTCAAAACTGCACACTGTAGTACAGCTACTTACTAAGTGTACCTCTGCAGAGCTACCAGCAAGCTACCAATGTATTACCCTCTGGGTAATTCAGCTATGTAAGACACATCCATACTCCATTAAACAAATCAAGAAAGTATACTGAGAAATCTCTTATGGATAAACAGATGCCAGAGCCTGAACTGCAACAGCTTTACTGTGGAACAACTTGGAGGCGATCTCTGTTAGGCAGTCACTTATATCTCCCGAGCATGTTGGAAATATAAAACAAAATGAACTAATTTATTTCAGGGAAGTAAAGTGACTCTGTTTCTCAGCAGTAAGCCACAAGGCCACACTAACTCATTTTCTTGCAGACATATGTACATGCTATTAAACTGCTAGTCTTTGAGAATTACAGGAATATAAAACCATCTCCCTGAAATAAAAGCAATAAAATATACATTGAAAAAGAAATCTCCAAGGTGTGCCATCAGTAATAGATAATAAATAAACCAGCATTTTGGAATTAACATTAATTATTATTAATAATAGTAATAATAATAATAAACAACTCAAAAAACACCATCATAAATAAAGGCAAAATTTTGACCAAGAAAATAAACACCAGGTAATAAGGAAAAGATTGTGTTTCTGTCAAAATTATTGCTGTAGATGGAAAAGCTTCATAGTACTGAAGATGTTGCTTTAGAAGAAAAAGGTGTCTGGCTTTTTTTTGTCTGGCTTTTCTCATTCCAAGACTGACACTCCCATGGCAAATGCTCTGATGAGATTTCCTGTGGAGGTGGGTGGAGAGGGAGTAAGGTAAACAATCAAAGGATGAAGTGTTATCCCACAGCACACAGCTGGACATTGCGAGCTAAGGAAAGCTGACAGGCATTGGATTATATCCCAGAGATCTGCAGGAAGCCACAAGGGACAACAGAAAGCCTTAGAAGGAGTCTTTTTTACATAGTGTTTTGCATGGAGGAGGAAGAATTAAGTAATGGAGGCAAGTACAATTAATTTGGATTATGGTAAAAGTTCTAGTAGAAGGTTGAAAAAGCAGCTACATATGGAGAGGGAGGAACAAGTGCCACAGTAAAGAGGTTACCTCAAATTTACTTGTGTTTCATAGCTCTTAAGCTGAGTGATGCATTCATGCCTTGAGTTTCTTGAGGAACAGTGGCCTGAAGTAGAGACTGCATAGTTTTAAACAAAAAGCTGCCATTACCCAAATGACTGTCCCTGCTGAAGTTGTGCATTTCAGTTCTCCAGTCAGCAACACACAGATGGACACTAAGCAGGCAGAAGCAACAAATCCATCATGGTGACAGTGACAAGCAGTTGCAACATCAAACTTCAGATGCTGCTCTGCCTGGAACATTCATAATCTAGAATAAGGTTTGGAGGAGATCCTGAGGTACACCACCATGGTGTGGTAGACTAGGCTGGAGGAAGAGACAGACTCCCCTCTTTTGGCAAGCATCATGTCAAGATGTCAGATATCAGCCTGGATAAGAAAAGGTTCCAGGAAGACCTTCTAGCAACCTTCCAGAACCTAAAGAGGTCTACAAATAAGTTAGAGATGCACTTTTCTGCAAGGATATGAAGTGATAGGACAAAGGATAATGGTTTCACACAGAAAGAGGGAAATTTTATATTAGATTAGGAATAAATTCTTAACTGTGAAGATGCTAAGGCACTGGAACAGGTTGCCTAGAGAAGCTGCAGATGCCCCATCTCTAGAACTGCTCAAGTTCTGGATGGGGTTTGGAGCAGCATGGTCTAGAGAAAGGTGTCCCTGGCCATAGGAGGGGGTTGGAACTAAATGATCTATGTATTTTGGGTTCTAAGACACATGGGGTGAAGAACAGGGTTTTGACAGAAGAGGACAATTTTTGGCAAGCTGGAAAAGAGGACAGAATTAAGAATGTCCTTAAGGACACCATCAGGGTCTGCACTGATGTTGAGAGGCAGCCAAGCCCTCATTGAGATGAGACATAGATGCCTGGGGAGTATTGCACTGTTGATAACACCGATATTCCTAGAGCCCAATACAGGAACTGTCCTTTGCGATTTACATGGGAAAAGCATGCTCAACATTTGGCATAAACTGAGCCCTCAAGGAATTATTGCTCTGGTCTCCACATGTCCTCTGGCTGCCCCCAGCATGACACACAGCAAATATGACAGTGCAACCGAGACAAATGTTGATGGCTGTGAGGATAAATACCCTATGCCACGTGTGGACACTGCAAGACTTCCCAGACAATGCAACCCAGCCCAGACTCAGCTAATTTAAGAATTTATTCATCATTCATTGCTCTGCCTGAAATAATTTTATGAACTAAAAAAGGACATAGTTTTAAAACACAGCAATTATGTTTGTTTGGGAGAGGTCTTTTACTTCTCCATTTCTTCCTTATTTTTAGCTAAATGCACATCTAGTTTTGTCTGAGCAATGTCCAAATCTCTAATGAAACTTGCTTAGTGCAGGTCACAAGCCAGATTTCAGCACTGTCTGTAATCAAAATTCAAGCTAAGTGCATGCTGAAGGGCAGCCAGCATAGAAAAGGTCATAATATTTTCATTTTAAATTGAATTAAGAGTGCATAGATCTTGCTTTATCAGAACAGCTACTATTTTCTCCTGAGAAAAACTATATACATTATTTTTGTAAGGTTAGAGATCTTTTTTGCTCAGCTCTAGGAAGGTAAGTGAAAACAGTTGGACTGAAACAAAAGAAAACATCTACAGTATCTTGGAAAACTCTGGTGTTTATGCCCCTGGGCTCCCATCTTCTAACACATACATGTACCTTGTCAATCATAGTGGATTGGATGCCAAATTTTACATGGCAAGGCCAGTTTTGCACAAGAAAATTTTAGGTTTGAATATCTAAAATTTTCACAAAGGGCAGAACAAGCAATAAGCACTCCTAAATGATCTGCTTAACTTATACTCTGCCTGCTGCCCTTAAAATCCAGATAGTTTATTCTAATTGTCCTCAGAATACCAAAAAGCACTCAGCAGCCATCCATTTTGCTCAGGCCAGCAGCAGTGAAACCCCAGCTCCCTTCAAACATAATTTTTCATCATGTTTTAAAGTCTTCCAAGTTCCTGAAGAATTAAGGTTTTACTCAGCTTTGCCCTGATTGTAAACAGATAGGGAAGAACACGGGCAGCAAGGAGTCCATATCTGTTTGCATCAAAAGTTTTTGTGTGGGCACAGAATATCAAGAGGCTCCTTCACTCATCTATCCAATCACTTGGGTCTGAAAGATGAACTCTGTCTATGCTGCAAGGGCAGAGAAGGAGAATTTTTAGTGACCATCTTTACTGTCTGGCTTCCACTAGTGTGACACTGGAATAAATTTCACTGCTGAGTGAATTCAGTGAATCTAAGGAAATAGCAAGGATGCTAAAAATACTTTGGGATATATATTTCTTACACTCTCACACATATATGTACACATATATAGATATATGTAAATGTATATGTGTCTATATATATATGTGTGTGTATGTCTGTGTGTGCATATATATATATAAATCAGAATGTCACTTGGATTTTGAATTTTTGAGGAAAAATTGTTAAGCAACCATCAACTGTCTGGAGCCACAAAAGAGTGAGTTACAGTAATAATAGATTCTCCATTATGAGAATTATTCTCTCAATAATAGTTCTCCATTATGTTAAAACTGCTCTTAAACTGTATCTTACCAGTCACCACAGAAGATCATTAGGGGACTTCTTATCTGTGAAATCTCCCTTCACACACAGCAGCCTGACAGAAACAGAATAATAATTTTGTTTGTTCTTCCAACTTCTTCTGTCATTTAAGACTGTATTTATCAAAAGGGAACAGTGTTTCTGCCAAAGGTAATATTAACATAAGTTAACATGAATTCCTGCAATTAAATCTCCCTGAGAAACAGGGTCTGCAGTGGTTTAAATCCAAAACACAGACATCATCTGAAAGCAAATCTGACTGCAAAGGAAGGTGACAAACCACTTGGTTTCCATTCTCTGAAGAGGGAAAACAGCATTAAATAATTATGAAACCGATCCAGCCCAAGAGAATGGAAAAAGAAAAAAAAATCTTTAATACTTACTCAGTGATAATACACTGAAGGGAGGAAGGGGTTTCTATCTGGTGAGGGTAAGGGCAGGCTGTTCATGGATCTGCAGGCGAGGCTAAGGCTCACCAACAGGAGCCAACCTACACTAGAACACGTATTTTTCATTTGGGAAGAAGGCAATTGAGAGCCCATCTCCCAGCCAAGACAGTTGTTTTCACTTGTATTAAAATCAAATTATAAAATAAAGCCCCATCCAAACCCACAAAACTCTCCCGGTTTTGTGTTACAACTGGATGAAACCACCACTCAGCTTTACGTGGTTTCCAAAATATAAATACACAGGTTTGGCAATAGGAAGAACATATTCCCCATTCAGGGTTAAAAGTGAATGAAAGCTGCATGCTTATGGGCTTCTTCATAAGGCTTTTCCACAGCTGTACCTGTTTTATAAATAGAACCAATCAAATTAGTTGTACAGTAATATCCATTACAAAAGCGGTTCTTCTGCTGCATTTTCCCAGCAATTTTTTTTTTTTTTTTTTTTTTTTTTTTAAATTAAAAATGACTTTATGTTTGGAAGGTTTTTTTCAATATCTTGTTTGAGGACTTGTACAGTAAAATTCTGGACTCTTTTCAAATGGCCAATGTGATTATTCATTATTCTTTGCATGTCAGTAACTACAAAATTATAGAGTATTGTCTCTACTCCAGGGGTGGCAATGAAAGCACCAGAAGCTAAACCACTTCTCTGGGGTTACTTTCAGGATTCACTATTCATACAAAAATCCACAAAACTTTCAGGATTTTTAAATCTTTTCAGCTATACAAAGCAGTTTTTCCAGTACTCACAAATGCAAGTAATTTTTTTAAGCTAATCTTGGTATCATTGTTTGGAAGATACTAAGCTATTATTTCTATTATCAGATTAATCCTACACACAGTTGGGTTTATTCCTCAAGCCTTACAAAAATATTGCATAGTATCCTCTGACAGTCACAGTATTATTAAAGTTCTTTTGAAGTTTTTATTATACTCCTTCGAACTGTAATTGTAAACAGAGAAAATGAGGGAACAGGGCGATAGCACTTTTTAGGCAAAAATAGCAGGAATAGGGGAATACTAAGAGATTCAGCAAGTTGACCTAGAAATCAAGAAACTACACTGCTTTCAAGCTGAATAATGTAACCACACAGAGCTGAGGTTTGATGTGAGTACCTCGTCATTGCCTTAGCCTTGAGCTCAACCATTTCTCTCTCTGAGTGACAAGCAAGGTGGAGAAAACAGCTCCTACTCAAAGGGGACCAGTCAAAGGCCACATGGATGCCTCCAGATCTCTCAATGACTGCCAGAGCAAGGATTTTCCTGCTCAGTTCAGATGAGATACCAGACCTTGAGATCCCTTGATTGCAAGCCATCTAAGAAATGTATCAGTGTCAAGGAGAGAAACCAGCATTTACTGAAAATATGCAGAGACCCACTTTAGACAGCACCTTCTTAGAGATGGCATAACCCAGCCCTACAGCCAGCATTTATCCTTCTTCACAAGTATAGTCTCCAGGTGCAAAGATCTAAGGAGTTGCCCAAACAAAGCAACAGAAGAAGGATGTTCCAAGTGACCCAAAATGCCTTGCTCACTCACGAAAAATGAGACAGGGAAGAGATTAAACCTAAAAAAGAAGAAATAGGTCCTTTAATAGGTCCTTTCTGTTTACTGTAATAACAGTGCTTGCAGAGCCATGATTTGACTTGCTCTCCGTGTAGCCACAGCTATTTAACAGCCCAGATTGTTGCACTGCAAATTCAACAGATGCAGAGTAGTGGAATGTTCATAGGCCTCTATGCACAGGGATGATTAAATGCTCAAGAAATTAATAATGACTGAGAGAACTACCATAATCTTCCAGGGCAGCAACAGCTGTGGAAATTACATTTATGTAATAGGCTGCCCACAAAACTACTTGATGGGAAAGTTAAAACATTCCCATATGTATTTTCTTTCCAAAAAAAGGCTTCTCCAAGGTCTAAGCTCCTACCCAAGAGTTTCATAACCTCAAAGGTCAGCACAACTGATCTATGAAATCAGCAGAGAGAGAAACTTCTCTCTGGGTCATCTTCTATCCATAGTGTTGTCTCCGGAGTCTGCTACAAGAGAAAAACTCCACCAGAGAGAGATCAGTGCTCAGGTACAGCAAGGAAAGGTGGCTCCTGGCAGGAACAGCTCCCATCAGCAAAGCAGTGTGAATCCCCCATGGTGAGATGAAGTATCACCAAGCCAGCAGAGCAGCAATGGCCATAAATGAGACAAGAACCAAGTCAGAGAAAAGGGCTTGGTGAGAGACCACCCGCTCAAAGCAGAGGGGAGTGAAAAAGGACACCCACCAGTGGGTAGTACTCACACACTTGTGGAGTGCACACAGGGGGCACAGCAGAGCAGTTGTTCATAATGGACTATGACTAATTACTTTCATTCACCAGCACATTTGGAACCATATTTCTCAAACAGTAACTTTGTGAATGGTAATGAGACCCCAGGGTATTTACCACACCACTTATCTGTTATTAGAGCACACTGCTAATGTGTCTGTGGAAAGCTGAATATTAACTGAGGGGCTGGAATAAAAGGGCATTCAAATGCCAAGAAAAATTAATTATATAAAAGCACAAAACAGTGATGAATCAACCAAACACCAGCACACTAAGAGATAAGATAGGCAGGTCAGCTGCAGCAGGCATCCACCCTTCAAGCATTGTCTGGATGTAGGGATCAGCATTAAACTCCTGCTCCCTAGGGTCCTCTCTGTCTGAGTCCTCCCACTCACACGATGCAATGGCATGGCCAGACATGCTGTGCTGCCATGGCTTAAGAGATTACAGGCCCAGCATGTCCCTGGCCTCTTGCCCCCACCTTTCCCTCCCACTACATTTGATGCCAGTTAATATCCTTCTATAACCCTTAGTAAAAGCTGTGCTCGTATCCAGGTTGGTATCCAAGACTTTTTAGTGCATTTTTCTTGTTCAGATCTTTCAAGAGGACATTTTGGCAGCCTGAATCTTGGAAAAACTACATCAGCAGATCTTAGGAGGAGGTGAGGAGGACTGGTCATCACGGTGATGGGCTAAGCACTTCTACAGCAGCTGAACTATGGCCAGATCAGCCTGATGAACTGCACATGAAAACAAGGAAACTCTACTTACAACAACAGCCAAGGGAGGTGACATTGCACTTTTTTCAAAATTTAGGCCAAATTCTGCCCAACCAGGGACACAGATCACTTCTCTGTTACTGTATTGGACAACCCAGAATGTCAACACTCTTCTTCTTCCATTCCTCCCAACAAAAGGAAGACATGGAACCTGGGGGATTTTCAGTATCTCACTACAAGCAGTGAGATATCTTGCACAGAAAACCAGATGAAGAGGCAGTTTTAAGATGTGGTATATACAGGTGGTACATGGGACATGGAGACTGTGCAGTTCAGAAGTTCTCCTCTATAGCCACAAATGTCCTTCACTGATCAAATCACGCACAGAAGAGCCCACGCAGAAAGCACATGTCTGAGTCAGGACAGTGTGACGGTGCTGTCAGCTGCTGCTACACAAGGCTTGGTAGCCCTTGAGCTACAGCTGAATGCTTTGAGACACTCTCTGGTATTCCACTCCAGTACTTGAAAAATAAATCCAGAAGCAGACTTAGCTATGAGCCAAGGGCATACAACATCAGGAATTATTTCTTGGGAACTACCATTCTGATCCTGGGGGAGAGGAAACTGTGTCTGTGCCAGCCTGATGGGAGGACTAATATCACCCAGAAATCAGAACAAATGTGCTGGGAGAACCCAAGCAGAACATGAACCTGCTGCAATGCGCTATGTGGCCAGGACTGCTGCAGGGAGATCAACACTGCACACAGATTTCTGTGGGCACCTGCATATCATACAACCCACAGAGGGTCCTGAGAAGGTTCTATTTTGCATGGTAAAAGTATCAAACATCTTTTAACTGCATGCTAAAGAGGATTTGATGTTTGATTTGAAGAAAGATACCTTCAGTGACTAAAATGTTACTACTCTTTATCCGATCACACATACACACAAATGCTGGCTCTACTAACAGCTGGTGATTTGATCCAAAACTCAAAAGGTCAAAATGAAAATATCCCTCAGATCATCAGCAACTTTGGTTTTACCTGATGAGCTTCATGGGAAGTGTCTTTTCTTGCATGTTAAAGCTAGGAGGAAACTAGAGAGATCTGGGACCATGTGGGCTACTCAAAAGGCCCAGATCTGTTGGAGTCTGGAAATATGAGGAATTTCTCTTTGCATGTTTGAGAGATTTTAGAATCTCTGACAAACAGTGTTTTTAACCTTTGTTCATGGAAAAAGGGCTTTTAAGCTCTGAAATGAAGCAGGGTATTTAAGAGTGTGTATTAAATAGTAGAATAGTGCATAGTTTTATCACAGGGTGAGAATTTTAGATATATGGGGATTTTAGGATGGTAAGCAAGTGATGACAAGATGGAGGAAGCACATGGCTTTTGGGTTTCTTCCTTCTTCTTCCTTGCCTCCATGTTCTTCAGTGAGGTGGCACATTAGAGTTGGCTTAGAATAGAATCTAACCTTCTAACATAGATAATAGTTGTTGGTGAAGAATTATAAATAGATAGAATGTAGTATAAATATCCACACCACCCTGAGGGTGGAAACATTAAGCTTTTTGCACTTTGTAGGGAGCATTTAGACATTAGACATTAGAACATTTAGGCTTTTAGTATTTCATAGTGAGTAGTTGGGCATTTGTACATTTTGTAGTTAGATTTGGTATTTGAAATGATAAGAAAAAATAAATTATGAAGACAAAAGCCTCACGCTCGCCTTTCCTTCAAGATGTCTGGCTGGCTGGTGAAAGCAAAACAATACTTTACATTCTCGGAAGACAGAAGAGATAAACAGCCGGCCGGCAAACAGAAAAACAGAAAATAGAAGAAAAAAAAAATAGATTTTTCTAATTCTGAGACGGATCCTCCCTTTAGAAATGGTGTGAAAATTTCCATCATCAGTCCTGAAAACAAGGCTGCTAAATTTGTCTTTTCTGTGCCAAAGGAAATTAATTTGAAATTAACAGTTTAAAAACGTAGTCGTGCACTCTCACTTTCCTTGCCAGAGTGTCTACCCCTTGCAGCAGTTACAGCTTCAGTATTTGACTCAGCTCAGGAGGTAAAATATTTCCTGGGGAGCAGAGATAGAATAAATAGCTAACGGTAGGAAGAAGGGGGGAAAAGGCTGATAGGTCTGCAAGTTCATGCAAGGGCCCTGTTTCTCAAGCAGCAACTGTGATTTGGGAGATTTTTGCCCTGCACCTTTCCTTCTCTGTTCTTCATTCATACCAAGGGTCAGAAAAGCTGTTTTTGTGCACTAGCAGCAATGTGACAACTGCAAGAGAAAAAGCAACCTCTCAAAGCATTACTGACAAGCTATTTCAGCTATTAATTCTGAATTATTTTTTAAAAAAAGGTACTGAGCCAGTTAACATGTAACATCCCTATTTCAAAGTAAACTGAGGAAAAGAAAAATACCTCTATGAACATCCATGAATTACTATTTTGCATGATGAGTAGGCAATATGTAGAGGTTTGCTCAAAACAGCCCCAGGATGTTCTGTATCCTTTTCTAAGAAAGGAATCAGTTATTGCAGTTAAAGACAACAGCTTAAGATGCTCAAAAAAGACAGAGAATGTATCCCACAGGCAGAAAGTAATCCAAATTTCCCATATAAATGATTTACTGTGAATTTTTGGCTCAGCTCTGCAACACAGATTAGCATTCAACCAAGCAGTCACCTTCCATATGTCTGAAATCGTGTGACGTTGGTCCTTGTCAGTGCAATGCAATAATCACTGACTTGCAGGTCAACCAAATACTTTCCACAGTTGCAAAGAACAGATGTTGCACCATTCACACCGGCTGAAAGACAGAAATAATTGGTCTTTGTGCTAATATACTTCTATGACGTCTATTGCCCCATGATCTCAACACTCTCTCATACCCCTACTGCCTCCTGTGAAATAGGAAGAATAACCCATTAACACAGCAAAACAGGCTGTATTGGCCAAAAATGCATTAGGAGAAGACAGGTAGTTTTCCTCAGCTGGTTCAGTTGCTAATGTCTGTTAGTCCTTGCAGCATACAATTTTCCTCCAGAGAGCATGACTGAATTAGGCTTTTAAAGTAAAACAATAAAAAGTAATTAGACTGTTCTTCAGGGTTCAGCTTAACTAGATTTTTTTTTAATATTTCAGTTTATTTTTGTCCTGTGAAAAACATACTGTTAATCACCACCTCTAAGAGATACTTTTCTGAAATCATTGCTTTAAACAGTTTGTTTTCTTTAAAACTTAACTAAAAATAAACAATCTAACACAACTGTGAGTTACAAGACTGACACAGATCACCATTCCTATTTTGTAATTATTTTTTTTTTTTTAATTTTGGAACATGTATTTGAAAGGTAACAAAACTGACCATGAGAAAAATAACCCTTATTTTAAATGGAATAACTTCAACCAGTTCCATTCCCTAAAAATTTCTAGAAGATCACTTTTGGTTTTGCATTGCCTATGTAAGCCTCGTCCCACATGAGCAAGACCATCAGGACAGCTTGGTCTGCTTCTGTAGGTCCCTCAGAGTAAGCAAGGATGGTTTTCTCCTAACACATTGCAAATTTCTAGCCACAATCCCCATACTTGTTTGTTTAGGTTGCATGGATCTACAGTGGGGTGAGTCCCAGGAAGCCTGCTGCTTTAAGTGTGTAAAGACAAATAAATTTACCATGTTTAGCAGCAATACTACTAACATAGCATGTCAGTTCAGTTATCAGTCATATCATTGTGTTAGACACAAAACCTTAAAATATTTCTTGCGTGAAATCACCCCAGTATAAGAAATTTCAGTCTAAGTATCAGAAGAGTATGAAATACCTAAAGCTATTTTTGACTCTTACACACTCCAACATTACCAAGTATTTATATGCCAGCCAATAGCTATAAACACAGCTCTGACCATAGCCAAAATGTGACTTCTCCTTTTCCCCAGAATGAGACTGCACACATCTGCCACTCATCTGCCTGAGTAATGGGACAACAGTTTGGAGGCAGTCCTACAGGGAACAGATCACTCTGCCCTGTCCAAAATCTTTACAGATGCTTAGGAAATTGGAGGCTTGAACTACAGGCTCAACCCTAAGTGAGGACAGCAGAGAAGGTGCTCTTCACAAAATCACAGAATATTTGAGATAGGAAGGGATGTCTTGGATATTGTTCAGTCCAAGCCCCTGCACAAAGCAAGGGTCATCAGGAGCAGATTGCTAGGGGCGAAATACAGCTGGATTTTTAATGTCACCATGGACTTTGTGCTGGTGTTCACAAAGCTTTTACCCCACAGTTCAGTCAGTTTTCAGTCCACCTCCCTGTTTACCTGCCCTATATTTCATCAGTTTGCCTATGAGGATGTTACAGAACAGAGTGTCAAAAGCCATATGGTCTCTCCTCATCCACTGAGCGCATCATTTCTTTTTAGATGGCTCTCAGTTTGGTCTGGCAAGAATTCTTTGCCCAATGCTGACTGCTCCCAATCACCTTCTTGAACTTAATGTGTTTGGAAATGGTTTTCAGGAGTATTGCTTTCTCATGGTAAGGCTGAGCAGCCTGCAGTTCTCAAATACAACTTCTTGTTTGTCTGAAGTGACACTGGGTGACAGGAGTGACACTGGGTGAAAGAAATACAAAAACTTAACTGAGAGAGCATGACAACCCAAGGCAACCATCCAGTTTTCCTCATCACCAAGGTTTGCTGCTGACCTTTCTCATTACTGTAAAAATAAGAGCTGTCCCAGATAAGCAAGCTAAAGTATATTTCTGGTTTTGTTGGTTTTCCCCTGCCCTGGACACAATTGTGCACTGATATCTGCTTAGGACAGACACCTACAACTCCTTTGTCTGCTGATTATCCCTCCAAGTAAAGATGCAGATCAGGACCTGTGAATGTGAGACTTCTTCCAGCTGTATGAGGAAGATCTCAACTAGTTTTACCTCATCAGGTGGTCTGTAGCAGAAATCTGCAACAACAGCACCTTCTAATCCTTACCCACAAGGTCTCAGTCCACAGCTCATCACTCACGCCAAGGCAGAGCTTGATGTGTTCCCAATGCTCTCTCTCATATAGGGAAGTTCTCTCTCCTTACTCCCTTCCTATGGAGCCTGTAGCCAATCTTTAGAGCACTCCAGTTGTGTGAAACATCTCACCATGATCCTAAAGAGACTGTGGCCCTGCTATTGCACAGAGATCTCTAATTCCTTCTGTTTGCTGTGCTGCACTGTTGGCGTGCCAGCACTTTGGAGAGGTGTCCAGTCATAATGATTTCCCAGAAAAGGCTTGAGAACCTTCCTACTTTTGGACCAGGTTGTTGAAGACTCCAGAGTGTTGACTCCAGTCTGTTGTGCTTGTGTTCATCAGAGCCCATTTCCCCATAGAAGCCAAGCTGATGAAGTTCCCCAAGTCCTGAGTCTGCCCAGAAAGGCTGAGAAATGAAGAGGATTTGTTTTCCTGCCCTGTACCCTTTATTAAGCACTAATCCAAGTTCAGAACAGATGTGAAATTTTGCCACTTCCAAGAAAATCATTCACCTGATGTCTCTAAAGAATTGCATCATTCTGCACACTCCAGTTTTACCAAGGTGGACATGATCCTACTGAGTAACTTCACATTTCAGACACCCTAAAATCTCCCACCATTTACAAAGCAGATTCATTTCCCCATTACTTGTGTGACCTATCAACATCTTCTTGTTTGGTATTATCAGTACTTCAATCCTATTTACATAAAGGGGTGTGTTCATACAGTCCTGATATGATCTTTCAGAGAGACAACCTACCTCACAAGTGTTCATAAAAACAAGGAGGCAAAATTTATCTCAATTTATTTTGGAAGACAAATGCTGAGTGGAGATCTACAGAAACTCATTAGCCACCTTGGGACTAAACCAGTCATACTCCAATGTCACAAAATTCATACTCTAATGGCTCAAAAATGTAGAAATGAGGCTTGAAGCTATTCTCTATTCTCGTTTATATTCTATAAGACACTGTTGTTCAAGAATAAACATCATGTGTAAATAAAACATATATTGTGAGCTGTAGATTTTAAGTAGCAGATAAAACTATAAAACTTAGATTATCACTAGGCTCCATGCATTCCAGTACTGCTAAAAATCAGACCACAATGACCAGATAACAAAAATTAGTGAACAAATCCCGCATATTTCAATGAGATTTTCATACATTATAGCTCTTTTGAAACAGAAAAAAGCACAAGACTTTATATGTACTTATACAATGCCACCTAGTGTCGTATTATCAACACTTTTTAGTCCAGAGATTACCCAGTATTTTTTAAAAATCAGTGTTTGCTGGCACATTGTCACCAAAATATTTTTCAAATACTGAAAACCAGCAGTTAGTCTGCATGGCCAGATTTCATTCTTTATCTCTGTTTTTTTCTGTGTTGTTCTCTACAGCGCATGCAGGAATGTGACTTAATTCTTACTATTCCTAATTCACAGCTACTTTATAAGCCCTAACGTCACACATCACAAAAAAAGATTTGTGCAACACTCTTATATCTAGACCAGCTTTCACCTGGAGAAAACCAGGTACTTAGAGGGACTATGTCATTTTACCCTAAAACCAACATGTAACATAGGGCAGATGAATTATAGCCCCAAAGTTTGTCTTTCTCTCTGCTGTCTCCACTCTTCTGCAGTAGAGAAGCAAGCAGTGTCTACCTCCCACTAGTAAACTAAGCAAAATTTCTGGAGAAGGGGAAAAGTGGAAGCCAGTGAACTTCGGCATCAGAGTGGTATCTTCAGCATCACTTAAGAGTTTAATTGCAAATTGTTGCAATTCACCACCATCAAAGATGAAGGGGAAACAGATGTGACTACAAGTAAAAGGCCTGGTCCTGCACACCATAGTCCAGGTGAGGTAATCCACTCCTCGCCTGGCTGGTGATGCTGTGCCTGGACATGTTTGACTCTCCTGGCTACCAGGGCACTGCTGACCCTTGTTCACATTGTCATCGACCAGGACCCCCAGGTCCCTTTTTTGGCACTGCTTTCAAACCTCTCATTCCCCTGTACACACACCAAGGGTTGCCCTATCCCATGTGTAGAATCTGGCTCTTTCCCTATGTGCTGGTGCAAGTGGCAAAGGTTTGGGTTCAATGACCATGGAACACTCTCTGCAGAGTAGCATCTGCTTGGAAGATGCTTGCTAAGCAGAGAAGTTATTTTTATCATGACAGCTGACCTCATAAGCAAGGCTTTAAATTCAGGAAAATGAAGGGAAAAGTAATTAGCGGTCTTGTGAAGGAGAGGTGGACAGAATCACTGAGCAAAGGGCATGTGGAGTGATGTCATGGAAGGGACCACAAAGTCAGCAAAATGAGGCTTAAGCAGGATCTCCAGCGTGTGAGCAAGGCACCATTATGGAGAAATCTTCCAAACCATCTCCAGAAACTCAAGGTTCTGGGGAACCTCTCTGAAGTGCCTGTAGCATGGGGCACACAGAGAAACACAAGAAGTACTGCCTGAACATCAGGAGACACTTTGTTCTTGTGAGGGAGCACAGGTTGCTGAGGGTGCTTGTGGTCCTGATCCTCTGAGATATTCCAAAGCCATCCAGACATGGACCTGGACAACTGGCTCAAGGCAATCCTGTGTAAGCAGGGGGACTGGATGAGAGAACCTCCAGACATCCCTTCCTACCCTAACCGTTCTCTGACTCTCTAAAGAGAGCCAGATCTGGCGCTCTGCACAGTTCCAAGGTTCTGTATTGGAAAGAAAAATATTGACTCCAAAACCATTATATTTTGAAAGAGGGAATAAAAGACCTTGCTGCCAACCAGCTCACTGTTTAGGCCTATGTACTTAATATTTTTGAACAGACTTGGAAGGAAAGGATAATTAAAGTCAAGAGTTAAAACTGTGTCTTATCTAAGGTAAATAGCTATCAGGGAATTGGACTTCTCTCAGGAGATAATGGACTTCTTACATAAGTACAACACAGAGCAACTACGCTGTCTCTTTTTAAATAAATATTGGATATAGTGCTTCATGTCCTAAAATAGGGTCTCCTGAAAGAGGAATCACCAGGCTAACAAAAGGTTGTTAGTGCTGTTTCTCAATATTCAATTGAGGCACCAAGCCAGTTTAATGCTTTTATTTCACTGTTGCCTTGTATCCCATTAAATTCAGGATTGCCATTACTATAAATGACCACAGGCTTCATTCTTTTTCTGCAAGGCCTCAGAACTTGCCAGGCTTTGTTCAAACGTGTCTTGGCTTGCCTAAAGTTTTGCTTTAGCTTGCTCAACTTTAACAGCAGTTTTTCTAGAGACCATGGCTATTATTGCCTCATTTGTTTTGTTTGTTATAATAATGTGGCAAAACAGTATTTTTTTTTTATATAGACAATAATTATTCTGCACTGAATGAGATATTTATGACCCCGGGATAATGATACATTGTATGGGGGAAGCAAGGCTGATATGATAGCAGAGGCCTTGAGAATGGGAGCATGGGATGCAGTGCAAGCAGCCAGGGGGTGATAGAGACATTCATTAGCACTGGAGACTCCCCCTAGGATATGAACAACACACCAAATGGACTGTTAAAGAAGTGCACACCTGTAGCTGAGCAAAACAGCTTCAGGGGCAGCAAAAAGACCAAAGAAGTTGTTTTTGTGCTGGAGTCTCATTGATGGCTGGAATTCTCACCAGCTGTCCTGGGCATTGATCTAGTAAAGCTGTTAAGCCTATGCTTAACTTGAAAGATCACTAATGGAACTCAAAGCTTGAAGCAAACAGGACTTAGGCTGAAGTTAAAGTAGCTGTCTGGACTGAATGAGTTGTTTATATAGAAGTATTACAGCTCTGTGAAGCTAAGCAGTTTTACAGTTTCCTCATGATGAAGTAATATTACAAATACAAGAAGAATTACATTCTCAAACTGTATGTATATTTGTGAGCACAAACCTATTAATACTTTATTATTTACTCAGAGAATGATCTGTCTTCAACGTTACACTGTTTGCTATATTCCTGCTCAAAATTTTATGGTCTTGGTCTAAATGTTTATTAAAAATCACATGCTTAAAACATTAGTGACAAGGGCAAGCTAGTATCTTAGAGAAATTTGGTCTCAAACCAGCTTGCTTTTTTTTTTTTTTTTCCCCTGAGGATTTACTGATTTCTATAGTTTGGGGTTTTCTTCTTTGGAAAATGGGCTGTTCTCTCCCCACTCTTATCAGTACAGCTGTGTAACTTCACTAATCTGAATCATGCTCTTGTACCAGGCACTGCCCCACTGAAATTCTGCTAAAGTCAGTATTTATGGGTGTGAATTGCACAGAAGTAGGGTGAGAATCTGATTTCAGTAGCTCTGATCTACTGAAAACTGGAGGGGAGTCCAGGGCTGCAGTTTTCTAAGCCTTCATGTCAAGATAACCAGCATCAAGATGTCCCCTGTGCTCAGAGTATTCAACTCAAAAATTCCCGATTTTTACCTGCTGAGAGTTGGGTCCAGAAGCATTAATGTTGTGTGGTGACAAGAGAGACCACAGATTCATTAGACTGATTCACTGTTGGTTGTCTTAGCAGTCAATTCACAGAATCATAGAATAGTTTGGATGAGAAGGGACCTTTTAAAGGTCATCTAGTCCAGTTCTCTCTGCTGGGAGCAGCCACATCTTCAAAAAGACCAGGTTGCTCAAAACTCTATCCAACCTGACCTTGAATGCTTGCAGGGATGGGGTATCCACAACTTCTTTGGTCAACATGTTCCAGTGTCTCATTGTAAAAAAAAATTAGTTCTTGTAAGCTCTAAATCATCACTCCTTCAGTTTGAAGCCATTATCCTTTCTCCTACCACAACAAACCCTGCTAAAAAAGTAACTCCCCATCTTTCTTATAGGTTCCCTTCAAGTACTGAAAGTCCACAAATTCAGCTCTCACAGGATTGGGTGGTAGGTGGGGAGGGAACTGAGCAACATGAAAGCCTTTGGGGCTTTTTCCCACGTGGGTGTTAATTATGCAGTACGTACCTTTGAGCTCTTTCTGGCAATCCTCTACCAATAGGAGGCATCTTGCTCTTCTGCCATTCTGGATGTGGTAATTTCTGTGCACCAATCAGCAGTGGGCTGGCAGTGATCAGAAAACCATAGAATTCATCTCTCACAGGCCAAGGATGAATTCTATATAGCTTGCCAAGCTGAGAAAAGTCGATATATTCTGTCTAGGCCATATTAAAAACAGAGCATCCGCATTAACTGTGTTTGGCTTTGACCACACTATTACTTTACTACCATTCTTCTCCCAGTCTCAAAAATATCTGTTTCAACCTGCGTAAAGTAAAGGAGACTAAAGCATGGAAAAGTCTAACCAGAAACAGAGCAGAACATTTATTGCCACTGGCAAGATCTCATGGTCATCCAGTGACCGGATCTGGGCAGGGAGCAGGGCCAGAGGACCTCCGGCAGTCCCTTCAGATGTACAGCACTGACAGCAGACCTTCTTCTGTTGTACAATTGCAGATTGAAGGAACATCTTGGTCCAAAACCCACATGTTTACAGTTAAAATGAAGTGTTCTTTTTTTCCATTCAAAACAGTCCCAGACAGGATGTGATGGATGCTGATTGAAAGAGGAAACAACACCAAGACATTGAACAGCTTTGCCCAATGTCATAGAATAGACTGAAAGCAGAAATGGAAATAAAACACTGTGTATGAGTCCAAATAAAGAAGAAAATGGGAGTTTTCAATCATTAAATCAAGGAAGACCAAGGAACATGACTGCTGAGGAGGGAAGGTTTCCAGAAATAGCATGCTGCATGCAACAGTTATTCCCTAATGCTGCCTTCCAGACATGTACAAAATCCCCTCAAAATCCCCATCTCCCTTGAGACAAGGACTGTGCCCTCATGACTAATGGTGGCTTAAGACATCAACATGAGCTGCAGAACTCACAGACAGCCCTGGCAGAGGGGAAAGCCCACCTGACTGCCCACCAAGCCGAAAGGGAAGAAAGGGGCCCACATGTTGCTAATTTGAATGAACTTGTCTGCTGTCTGCTTAAGCCAGGATGTTCTAGAGAGCTGATCTGGGGACCACATTCACCAGTAAACACAGGAGGAGCTATGCCTGCTCCCTGTGTCTCCCCTTCCAGCAGCTGCATTTCCATAACATCCAAGAGCCCCAGCAGCCTGCTCAAAGACACTCATGCCCACCACAGCCCTGGGGGAGCACAGTGCCTCCCAGCACCGAAAAGCAACACAGGGCAGGCTGGATTCTAAGACAACATGCACTATGAGTGCTTCAAATCTACTGTAAGAGGCCTGCATCACTGGCATCCCACATCTCTGTGGGCAGATATGAAGATGTTTCCATATGGAGATGTTTGGGGTTGCTGCTTGCTCAGGTACCTGTATTAAATATCTCATTTAACCTGATTTTTTTTTTTTTTTTAAAAAGTAATTACCCAAAAACTTCTCCATTTCCAAACTCTGCCACATTTGTGACAAAAAAGGAAAAAGGTGCAAAATTATGTCTTTTAAAAAACCTTTTTCAGCAAAAATAATGAAAGGAGAGCTGAAGCCCTTCCAAAGGAGAGGTGACAAGGACTGTCAGGATGCCTTGTGCCGCTTCTCATGGTCCTGTGACTCAGAGGACTGCTGTCCCTATGATCTGAGAGGATGTTCTCCTCAACTGTCCCCATGATCTGAGGATGTTCTCCTCAACTGTCATCCATGACCCTCTCACCTGCTACAGTGCAAGAACATTTAATCCATATTAAATTTATTTATCCATATTAAATATTATCCATATTAAAGATTTATTTAATCCATAAATCTTTATGGAGAGAAATGTGTCTAACACTTCAAAGCAAAAACAATGCATCAAACAGCAACGCCCGCGAAGGAAAACGTGGCTGCATCAGTTCTGCAAGTGGAAGGTGTTCTGCCTTCTGATAGATCACAGCATTTCTCAGATGCTGCAGGGTGTAACTTGGGTTTCTCCTGGTTCACCCGTATCCTAAGGAAGAGAGCAAGGATGATGCCTGGAACAGGCTAAAATAGAAAAGTCAGCTCAGCTGCTCTTCCAGCCCACATGCTCTTGGCCTGGGCTGTTGTAACCTGGCACTCAGGGTCTTCTCAGAATAGATGCTACTAACAGCAACTGGCACAGAGTATCCCAGCTCACATTCCCATGGGAACCAAGGAATAATATCTTTCCAATTCTTTCCAGGCTGTATTGACTTTTTATTCAGTGATTTAAAAAAAAAAAGAAAAAAGCAGTTAAGCAGTTGCTCTGCAGGGTTTGGTCTGTCAGTGTTAAAGCTGCTGAACATTTGTCCACATTGATTGGCACCTAAATAAGTACAATTTACCTCTGTTTCTCCCCTCTCTGACAGCAGCAGGCTTGCTCATGTCTGGCCTGTCTGGTCTTGTTCGCCAAAGACAGAGAGCAAAGAAGTGCTCTATTTCTATTTCATTTCTGCCAGTTATTTCTTTTTTTTTTCCTTCCTCCTTTCTACAGTCAAATAAACATAATCCAGGGTGTGCCCAGGTGGCCCAGAAGGCTGGTGTCACCCTGACCTGGATCACCTAAGTGTGGCCAGCAGGACCAGGGCAGGGATTGTCCCCCTGTCCTGGGCACTGGGGAGGCCACAGCTCCTGAGCACAATCCTGTGCTCAGTTCTGGGCCCCTGACTGCAGGAAAGACATTGAGGGGCTGGAGTGTGTCTAGAGAAGGGCAACGGAGCTGGGGAAGGGTCTGGGGCACAAGACTGATGAGGAGTGGCTGAGAAAGTTGGGAGTGTTGGGTCAGGGCTTGGGTCTGCCTCAGCACCCTGTTAGGATGAAGCAAGGGAAGGTTACCTTGTACCAAAACCTCGCAAATTAAGTACAGCAAAGCAGACATACGCCTCAGAAAAATTTCTTTGTTCTCATATGAACTGCAGCTCAAGCGTACATCCTGCAAAAACAAGAAACTGCTCTCCCTCCTCCAGGGATGACACTATACCTCTGGATCAGTGCATCCCTGTCATGGACAACCCAGGGCTTACTAACCCAGGTGGTGGTGGTTCACTTCCATCTGGGGGTTCAGTGAGAAAAAATGTGGCACTCACTGCACTGGAAAATGTCCCAAGTGCCAATCCACCAGCACCCACCTGCACTCCAGGTAGTGACTTCTGGTGGAAACCATCCAGTGAAAGCCTCTGTGGTGCCCCTGACAGCACCCACTGACAAACTGCATCCAGGCAAGTCTCCTGAAAATGAGCATAGGCATCAGAGGAGATCTCTGTTTTCTGGTGCGTTATCAACAGCTGCAAATCATGAGGTTTTTATGGTCATCACAGAGTGAGAGTGAAGATTTCAGAAGTGACTTGTGGGCTCCAGGTGCAGCTCATGCACTTGATGGAATCCATCTCCCACTGGAGTGAACTCTTTTGTAGCTGCATCAGGAAAAGCTGCATCCAGTGCAAACCCTTTGATTATCTAGAGACAACCCAGAAATCAAAAGGTAAAATTTTGGCCCCAGGGAATTCAAATACTTCAATAGGACAGGACTTTATGCAAAAAATCTGTTTGCAGAGGAGGGACAAGGAACCACATATTGATGGAAGAAATAAAAATATATCACCATATATTTGCTAGATATAATTTAGCTCAATAGTTTTGTTTTCTATGGTTCATTTGTAATAGAAATACCATTACCAGCAGAAGATTGACATCAACCCTTTATAAAGCTTTTGTAGGACAGCAATACATACACACTTCACCTCTATTAAAATGTTTACTTTGTATTCTCCTTTGATTTAAAAAGAAAATCAAATGTCTGTTCTCACTATAGCATCAAATTAAACCACATGAAACAAAACTAAGCCAAGTCCTCAAACTTTTGTACTCTGTGCTGTGTTCATCTGCACGTGTGTGTTCCTGTGGGTGTATTTTTATATCAGCCTAAGTCATCTCATGGCATCAGGGCAATTAGGGATGTGAGGGATTCCTGGGTGCTGAGTTTTGGAAACATGTTTATTGATAGGGTGGTATTTCTCGCCTTGGCATCTGAGCACAGTGAGGACTCCTCATCTTCCATGGGGGAAGCCCAGGCAGGAATCAGGGCTGGATCTGAGTGTTCATAACAGTCACGTAGGAAAGGGCTGTGTGGCTGGAGAGTACAAGCAGCTGTGTCTGTAAGAAGAAAAGGGGTTTTTTTCAGTTTTTAAAAACCCCTAAAAGGATATGAGAGCAGAGGACACAACCCATGGCATGGTGCAGGTTTGATGGGTGAACTTCTCCCAAAGGCTCTGGAGGAGAGACAAGTGATTTCCTCTAAAAAGGGGCAATTTCTCAGACACAGGAATGGCAGGAGAGCAGGAATCTGTCCCCTGATCTTCTCAAAAGGTGCCATATTCATGTGCAGATGTCCTCTTCTCTCCTACAGGAGCAGAGCTGCTTGGTTCCACACTTACTGCCTACCCCTTAAAACCAATCCACTTTTACATTCACAGTGTCAGAGCTTATTAGGCAAACTAAAATTAAACCTGAGGAGCAGCATTTCATCTGCTTTATGTGCCCCTGCACAAGGAGGAACTTCAGCCAGTTCAAAAGAGACATTAGACGTCAAATGCTTACAAACAACTCGTAGTTGGACTCTCCTCTCCTCTCCTCTCCTCTCCTCTCCTCTCCTCTCCTCTCCTCTCCTCGAACTCGAACTCGAACTCGAACTCGAACTCGAACTCGAACTCTCCTCGAACTCTCCTCTCCTCGAACTCTCCTCTCCTCGAACTCTCCTCTCTCCTCCCCACACAATTTTTATGGCCTCATGGTTTTGTTGGCACAAAATGTACTGTCTTCCCTGTGGAGTTTGGCACAGATACACATAGATTTTGAGAAATTTCATATCTCATGAGGGGCTGCTTTTCCTCACATGGTAGTTACTTGTTTTCCTCCTTCATTTCTTGACTTCAAAGGCAAAAGAAGGTATTTTGTTTAAAGAAGCAGTAAAAGGATGTTGATGAGAGCAGAGTGCGTCCTCTCAGCAAGGTTTTCCCCCTGGAACATGAAAATGCTCTTTCTTTGCTGTAGGATGCACCTGTACCCTCAGTATCACCCCAGGAAGGTCTTTTCTGGCCAAGGAGGGAGGACAGAGATGTCCCTCCTGCTGCCTGGCCCCCACCAGAGCAGCCCCTGGGGATGTCCTGCCTGGGACACGCTGGCTGCTCTGCCCTGTGCCTGGGTGCAGCGAGGACCACGGACCCAGTTTGCCAGCATGGGTCTGCTGGCAAAACACGTGTAAGTCTGTGCACTTCCTAGTGAATTCACAGTGATTTCCAGGGAATGGACAAAGGGGGGAGCAAGAGGAAGCAGGCACATCCATCTCTGGTTTCCTCTCCTGCTTTGTCCGTGCAGTAAATTTTGGAGGTTAAAGCTATAAAATGCATGTCACCCTGTCTGACCCTTGGCAAAGCAGTGCCGCTCCCTCCCACAATGATTGCCCACAGGAGAAATGTGTTTATGTGTATTACTGATTCAGGCAATTAATTTGCAGCCAATAATAATGAATATTATGAATCTGAGACCTCTTTTCCTGATTTCTCCCTCACTGCCAGGCGCTCGGCTGTCTGGGCAGAGTCCCTAGTAAGTAATTTCCCTGCATATCTCCTCAGGCCAATAGGAAACTCCATGAGTCACTTTCCTCCCTTTTAACAGCAGTAAGCGACAACTGGGAATCAGAAACTTCCTGTGAAAACAAAGGCACAAAGCCTTGCCTTGACAAGTCTAAATCACAATGAAATCTTTGCCAATCCTCTGGCTAAGGTTGCCATGCTTCTCCTCCCGCTGCTCTCCTCTCACTGCTGTGCAGCAGCAGCCCCTCAGCAGTGCTGGAAGCCCTGCCCCTCCCCACAGAATCATGTAATCATTAAGGTTGGACAAGACCACCAGGACCATCAAGTCCAACAGTTAACCCAGCACTGCCAGGTCCACCACTTAACCATGTCCCAAAGCAACACCCCAACATGATTTTTGAACACTTCCAGGGACAGTGATTCATTCCACCATTTTCTTTAGCAGCCTGTTCCAATCCTTGACCACCCTTTCTGTGAAGAAATTTTTACTAATATTCAATCTAAACCTCTCCTTAATACAACTTTTCTTCTTGTTCTCTTGCTTTTAATCTGTGAAAAGATACTGACTCCCACCTGGCTAAAGCCTCCTTTCAGGCTATTGTGGAAAGTGAGAAGGTCCCCCTAAGCCATCTTTCCTCCAGTGGGGAAACACCCCCAGCTCCCTCAGCTACTCATCAGTCTTGTGCCCCAGACCCTTCCCGATCTCCATTGCCCTTCTCTGGACACTATCCAGCCCCTCAATGTCTTTCCTGCAGTCAGGGGCCCAGAACTGAGCACAGGATTGGAGCTGTGGCCTCCCCAGTGCCCAGGACAGGGGGATGGTCACTGCCCTGGTCCTGCTGGACACACCATTGCTGAGCCAGGCCAGGATGCCATCGGCCTTCTTGATCACCTGGGCACACTCTGGATTGTGTTCAGCTGCTGTCAACCAACACTCCCAGGACCTTTTCCAATGGGCAGCTTTCCAGACATGCATCAATGCTGCATCCATATCTCTAAACTGAGGGGTGCCAGGGGATATTGCTGGAACAGAAAAGGTGTGCTCTCAAAGTTAATTTGTTTGTAGTCTCATCAACATTTTTTGGCCAGGAGCAACCAGTACACAGCCAGCAGGTCTTGGGACATGTCCAGGAGTTTACATGGTCCGGACCTCATTCCTTCTGGTCAGTGGGTGCCCCAGGGGACTGCCTTGGCAAAGGGACCCTTGCACCCCTGTTGTCATCTGGGAGGCAGAAGGCCAGCATTATCCTCCCAGCATTATCCCAGCTCACAAAATCCATGCAGAAGTGGCAGCACAAAAGGTCCTTGGAGGTTTTCACATCTGAAAGGAGCAGACTACTGTTAAGTTAAACTGAACCTCAGGTGGATTTTGAGAATCATAATTTGAGGCTGAACTTCCAAAAATGGAGACTAATACTCCTAAGTCACTTAGGAATCTAGTCTGTGCTCTCATCTACTGCAGTAGATGAGGACCATACAGAAGGGGAGGGAGATCTTGCTTATACATGACAGTATAAAGTGCTTTTATTGTCAAGTCTTGGGCAACATTGCCCAACACAGCAAGCAAAAGATGACTCTTTCCTTATCAAACAGAAAACTCTTTAGAATGAAGAGCTCAAAGACAGATTTGTTCCAAGGATCTGAGCTAATGTCTGAAAACATGGCCTCAGCACCACCAAGTTCCCAGGAAAATCACTTTGCATTGCAACACACACTGTTTTATTTGGACACACTCTCATCTCTGTGAGAATATTCTCCTCCCACTCCAACATATTACAGCAAAATAATTTAAAACTAACTCATGGAATCAAAAATTAATCCCATGCTGAGTGGTATTATGATTGCTGGAGCAAGCAGTAATTCCTGCCCAGCATCCTTGTCTGTGTACAGATCAAAGCCAGAATTAAAGCCAAACACATCCTCAGATAAGAAGTGCAGCTCCACTACTGCTGCTCCCAGCTGAGCAAAAAGGCTGAGCTTGCTCCATTGGATCATCTTTGGAGTTAACATGCCCTGGAGCAGGGATGCAGATAATCTTCCAACAGCTGTAGGTTACCGTGGGGTTGAATGAGGGCCATGAGGCTGAAGGGGGACAGACA
The DNA here is from genome assembly GCA_018697195.1 of Certhia americana. NCBI lineage: Eukaryota > Metazoa > Chordata > Aves > Passeriformes > Certhiidae > Certhia > Certhia americana. Next base: position 34,977,126 of record CM031857.1, on the reverse strand, counting down.
GGTGAACAGAGACCCCAGCTGAGGTGAGCAAGACTTCAGCATTCAGCTTCCCACAGGAGCACTGTGAAGGTTCTTATCCAGGCTCCCTCTCTTTCCCAGAGACACATGAAGCCTGAAGTCATGCTCACAAGCAGCTGACCATCAGAGACTGCACGGAGCTGAGTTCCCAGGCAGGCACTATCAAAGGGGAGATTTTCCATCAGAGCAGCTTTGTTCTGTGTGTTGCACACCGCAGGGAGCCGCTGGGCACAGCTCTGATGGCAGCGGCCAGTCTGGCTCAGTCCCCTTTGCTGGGAGTGCTCTAATCTGCCCAGTCCCTGGCTGACTCCAGTAGTGATTTGAGAAACAGGCTCCAAGGCATCAGAGGAAGCCTGTGGTGGCGAGTGGCCTTGGGCTTAACAGTCCCGAGTTTGTTCTTGTGGCCACTGGTTTCCTGCCCAGGTTCCAGCAGGCTGTGCCTGGGCAGATGAAGCTGGCTCCATACAGAAAAAGCCATATAACAGGTGATATCTTTTGATCCCTGTAAGCCTGCAAGCATGAAGTACAGCTATCAGGGCACATACCAGCTTTTACACTTCCTGACATCCCCTGCATGAGCAACACTGCTTTGCTTTTGGGACCCACAGCAGTTTGCGCTTCACTGAGAGTTGTGGGACAGAGCAACTCACTGAACAGGACACCTGCTGATTTCCAGGACACCTCCTTGCTGTGTCCCTGTGACCTTGCAGAGGATTAAGGTGTACTGTTATAGAAGCCAGCTGGATTTCTTCATCACCCCTGGCATGTGAGCTGGAAAATCAAGACCATGTGCCTTCAAAGATGACTTTTGTCCAAGTGACTGCTCCTCGTTGCACACTACCACAGCTCCTCTAGGTGAACATAATGCCCAGATAAAACTGCCTCAAACCCACATGGCGGTGATGGCAACGGGTTAAGGACTGCACCACATAAGCCAAGCCAACATCTTTTTAAGCGTTTGGTTATAGTGAGAGCTGACATTTTGGTCACCTTTTCAACTTGTATAAATGGTCACAGGAAAGGAGTTTCCCAGCTGAGTTACATGTCATGGTGAGGGGGAAGGTTTCTTTTATTTTTCTTTTGTTTTACAGCCAATAGGCAAAGAGCGAACTAACATTCCTGGGTTCTTTAGAACCAGATTTTTTGTTTGTATCAATGCAGTGTAATCAGCAACACTTTAAAGTGGAACTCTCACACCAGATCTGTTCATCCCAGCCCAATTTGTCCCTTCTTGCAAGTTTTTACTGCCCGTAATGGGAAAGCAGATTTCACTCCAAAATACTAGGAAAATACAGAAAAAAAGCCTTGCCTTTGCTCCTGACCCTGTGTGATCAGATCTTCTGTAAACTGCAAGCAGGCCTGGGAACAGTCTCATCAGCTCCTGCTCCAACTGTCACAGCAGTATTTTTTATGTCTCTGTTGTGGCTTGCTGAGGGGAAAAAATATCGATTGGATTCCACCAGCATGAGATTAATCATCTGCCTGCATTTTCAACCAGACTCTTCTACCCTGGGTAACACTTTGGCATCAATGTTTAAAATTCTTCTAATCTCTATTTTAATTAGTGAGTGGAAATCTCCCTGGCCTGTAACAGGGGAAAAAAATAGTCCTTGAGATTAAAGTGGGCTCTAATTCACATCTCTGCTTGCCACATTCAAAGTAGCATGTAAAAAGCTACTTTGAACTGGTAAAGCAAATGTCCTGTTTGATGGAGATGGAAGAACATAACCCATCAGCTGCAAGAGGTGAGTGCTGTGTCCTGAGTGAAGTGATCCCATTTCAGTGTGGCAAAAGGCACGGGAGAGCACTGGGTAATTTTGCCAGTCTATCCACAATGGCAATTTTAGGCTTCTTATGGGGAGAAAAACTACTGCTTTAAATCATACCATTAATGTATCTACAGGATAAATAAAACATCCAGGATCTGCTACTAAATAATAAGAAAACATATGAAAATGTAGCTCAAGGCAGTGTCATATTTTTCTGTTGCAAAGGTGTGAGAGAAAATATGTTGGTTTTGTCAAAGGAGGTGACTTGCGAGGCACCCTCCCTCAGCAAATTGAGAGAAACACCAATGTGGAAATGGAAACCTCCAGACCAATATTTAGGCACAAAACTACAGCCACCAAAATTACTTCACTGGCCCAAAATGCATTTTGCTACGTCCCCCCAGTCCTGTGCACCAGAGCAAGGACTCATAACCCTGATGTAGAATCATGTAAGTCTTTACAGACCTCTAAAACCATTGAGTCCAGCCATAGAGAGCCTGGGCCCTGCCTCACCCCCATGTTAAATGTAGTTGTGTAAAAAAAAAAAAAAAAAAAAATCCTCAAAATAATAAAACCTCAGTATAATCCTCACTAATTTTCTTGCTACCTTTCTGTGCCTTGTCAGTGCACGCACACTCAAGGACCACTTGTCCAGAAATATTTTCCTCTGACAGAGCTGGAAATTGAAGCTGCACACAAGCTGTTCTGATTTTGAGCATAAGGCTGTGCTCAGACCACAGCAGACTCTTCTACCTGGGATGTCACCAGGAATCTGGGGAAAAACCTTTCCCATGTCCTCAAACATAGGTAAGAGCACAGGCAAAGGGAAATTTGCAGATGGGAATGACCCAACACTGGGATGAGCAGCAGTGAGGGAGGGATGAAGAACTAAGCCATAGGCCATGCTGGTTTCTGGGAGCCATGGATGAGGCAGCAGCCTCCTAAGATGCCTGCAGGGAGCCAAGCACTGTTGCCCTGAGCAGACTCCCTAAGGACACCCAAACCTCTACTGCAGAACTGTGACATTTCAGGTTGACTCACCACTTCCCACCAACTTCTAAGCAAGCCTACCCCTGTATTCCTCTTTGCAAAATAAACCTTTGCAAGAAGTTTGTCTCTCTCAACAAGGAGACACCCATCCTATGGTCACAAACACCAGGAGGCAGAAAGCGCAGGTCCCTGCTGGCAGATCAGGAGATGTGGTTTGGTCTGTTTAAAAAAGGAACAGTAACACCAACTCACATTGCCTCCTTACCCAGGGAAGGGCAGAGCTGAAGGCGCTAGCTGAACTGCTCCAGTGTTAACCTCTTCACTGACATTGCATTAAAACTTCATTTTGCACCAAATTTAAATGCTCGGTCACATTCCTGGCATCCCTTCACCACCAAGAATCACTTCCAGGGCTAAGGCCTGCAAACTGAAGGAGAGTCCAATTGGGTTAGGTATAAGAAAGAAGCTTTTCACAAGGAGGGTAGTGAGGCACTGGCACAGGTTGCCCAGAGAATGTGGATGCCCCTGGAAACATTCAAGGTCAGGTTGGATGGGGCTCTGAGCAGCCTGGTCTAGTGGAAGGTGTCCCTGCCCATGGCAGGAGGTTTGGAACCAGATGGGCTTTAAAAGGTGCCTTCTAACCTAAACCATTGTATCATCCTATGACTCCATTTCACTAGCGACTCCAGAGAGCTTATTAACAGCATGGCAAAAAAAGTCACTTTTTAAAGCAGCAATTGTTTATTATTGGGAAGAACATTAGGACTTTATTTTTTTTTTTTTTCTGTTACATATATTCAATTTGAATAAAAATAATTTAAAATTTTTAAATTTCTCTTTATATTACATGAAAATAACTTGAAACAAGAACTGTGAATTTTGGAAGCAAGAAACATAGACAAAACTGTTATTTAGCTGCTGAGATGTAGCTCTTGGATTTTTTTTTTTTTCCAAAAAAACCCCCTCAAATAGAGAAACAATCACAATTGTCATTCCAGTGGAGAAACTTATTCCATCTATAAAATATTTTTGAGAATGGTATATAGTTACACTAAAAAGTATTCATAATATAGTGTGTGGGTTCCAATACACCACCTAAAATATATAACTTCTCAGACTTTTCAAGGTCAAATACTTCAGACCATATTCCAGTGGAAAAACACTACAAATCTCTTACAATCCTTTTAAAGTTCTTGTTCAATTAACTTTCATTTCCTTTTGAGGAATTCTAATATAATTCCAAGCAACAAAATATTGCATACAAACTAGCTTGCAGAACTTTATTCACACTAAATTGGACAACCACTGTTTAAAAGGATGAAGCACCTTTAGTAACAGTGATAAAACATCACTGTTAGTACAGCTGATGATGAAGCAGATTTTGTGCACAAATTGGTAAAATTGCCACAACAAATCTTATAAAAATTACTGTATATTTGGTATTAAGAAATTCAGCTAATTGGAATTAAAATATGTTTATGGCTGGGGTAGGATTACAGTGTTACAGGACAAAGAGTCTACTAATTATCCAGTTCATATTATCTGATAAAGACTTCCAATAGAACACTAATTTCTTTTTTTTTTGTTTTTAAAACACATGCAACCTACTGCAATTTTCCTAGCTTATCTCACTTCTTTTCAGTTTTTTCAGTTAAATGTGAATACAGTTCATCTTTTCATTAACTTCTAGGGTAATGAACACCATTCAGCCTCACCTGAATGGGTTATAATTAAAAAAAGCCCAAAAAAGCAAAGGAAAAAAAAAGCAATTAGCATGTCAAGGTCTCACTTTAGAACCCAAATCTGCAGAAATATGTACAGTAAAAATGAGATGGACTTTGTGTAGGTAGTTATTCGCATTGAGTACCATATCAAATTTAATGTAACTGTGCCAGTCGTGGGTCTGATGGCCCGATGGAAAACCACTCTTCACCAATTACAAGGAAAAAAGCCTATTAATATGATTGTCAAAACTACTCTCTGTAACAGCCTAACCTCAGGGGTCAGTTCTCTTCCAAAGAAATGCTTGAAATGCTGGCTGGTGCTGCAGCTCGACAAACAACCCGATGCCATCTAAGGCGACAATGTCAAACCCTTTCAAAAATAAACATTTTGCTTCAGTATATTTTAGCTGGGGAGGGGGTGTGTTTTGCTTAGTTTTGTTTTGTTCTTGGCTGTTTTATTTTTGTAACTGCTGTTTCCAGCACCATCTCAGAGGCTGGAATGTTTCATTCCTGCCTCTGCCAGCTGTGTCCTTTTCCACTTGGCAGATGCTGACCACCGCACCCGCCGCTCCTCGGCGCACAGCAGCCATTGGTACTGCCTTCTTGTTTTCCTTGTCTGTTATCTGTGTCAGCAGCAAAATTTACAGCCCTGCAATGTGATTTCTGAATCAACACGTGTTTTCTTTTCCTAAGGAATGCCTTATTTTGCAACCACAGTTGTGTAAAAATACCCTAATTTTAACTAATGAGGGGGTGGTGGCTCTTTCGAGACAAATCAGTGTTGCAATTTAGAAAACCAGAGAGGCATTTTCACCAGACTGCAATATTTTTAAGATCAGGTAAAATTTTGGACCTAAACTATGCCAATTGTCTTCCTTTCTAAATTAAGAATTAGTTTTAGCTTTACCAAGAAATATTCTACTGGTATGAACTATGGAATATTTGAAATTATGAAGCATGTTTATGTTTTACTTCTCTTCTCTAAATATATTACTGATTTAATTCATTCAGGATTCTACCATACTGACCAACCAACTATAGTAATCCAGAAATGTTTTCTGGTTATGGAAGGGGCTTAATCACTAAGCCAAACCTTCCTGCAAAGCTTCAGTATTTCTGATTGGTAAAAAGCATTTCTCATTGAAGTAATACTGAAGTGGAGCCCAAGCCCTCCTCCATATATACGACTGTCAAGTTAATTAACTTTTCAGGACAAAATGCTGATCACATTCAATGACGAGCCACACTGTCGTGCTCAAGACAGCTCCAGAGGTAGCTCTGGTGGCACAACTGTGTATCTTGGGTCAAGCTTAGGCGTGAAATCCTTGAAGTTCTTAGATGCTTCAGTACCAAACACATCTAAAACTTTCCTGTTCATGAGAGCAAACCTGAAAAAGAAAAGACAAGAAAGCATGAATGCATGACTCAATTAATTACAAAAAGAATAAAATTATTTCATGTCATGAAAGTTTACCAAAATCTCTGACATATAGGCTTCAACCTGCACTGTTCAGAGATAGAAAGTTTTTCACCTCAGACAATAAGGATTTTTAAAAAAATGTATTTGAAAAATGTGGCTAATAGTGTTTGTGTAAGAGTACTTCAAATAACGGAATTTATGAAAAAGGGGAAGAGTTCCCTTCTACTTTTAATTCCACAAAAAAAAAGGTGGAATACCAAAGCAAAATACACTACTGTTCTCTCTCACTCCAGCCAAGCAAACTGTGGCCCTGCCTGTCCATGTCTGGATGTCAGTTTTATGGGTGTTACAACTTATTTCCATTTTGTTGTTCTTCAGAACTGTAGAATGAAAAGTGTATGAAACATTAAAAGAAATTGCCTTTATGGAGAGTGTCAAAATTACTGTTACAGAGATTTGCTTCAGATAAATGGGAAGAACAGAATTTTTATTCCTTCCTCTCTTTCAACTAAGGCAAGTTTAGGATTAGGACAAAATGAAAAAATGCAGCCAAAATTGGACATCTGCACTGACATCATTCCCTGTATCATATTTGTATAGCCTCAGAGGTTGCCTGAGGACTGTCTCCAGGCATCCCAAGGAAAGCTTCCCACTAAATCTTGCAATGTATTCAATCACCTCATGTGTGTACTGTGCTACAGGGAGTGTAGGTTCAACATGCTCCAGGGACTGGCCTCTGATTTCACTTCTATTTTTACAGCCTGGAGAGCTCATTGTCACGAGAAACATTACCTTTTATAACCCCATTCATAAACTGATCAAATCTTGGATGTCTTGTTCCTGCCACACACTGCACCAGTACAACAGTGTACATACACTTCCTTAAACTGTATTTTTGTAAGCCAGTTACAGCAAGATCTCTTTTTAAAAGAAATCTTTTTAGATTCCTGCAGCAAATAGGAAAAACATCCAGAATGACATTACAGTATATATTTATGATTATGATCAGTGAAAATTTTTCATTAGCTTTCCAAGAAAAAAAGAAATCCTTTCCCAACTGAAACAGTTATAAAAAAAGTATTGAAACTTTCAAGTATTCTTAGGAGATATTCTGACATTTCTAGTAATCCTTTTAAACCAATAGTAATACCATGTTGTCAATCACTGTACATACTAAGTGATTTCTTCAACACATGTAATTGTTTACTGGATTCTTCATGTTCCAGTGGAATCTGAAAGCATCCCACTCTCCAAGTGAAGGAAAAAGCTTCAAGTAAAACACTCATCTGCTAAACAGTCTTCACTAGGGTTAAGTCTGCTCCTGTCATTACACTAAACCCAACAATGTCACTTCAGCAGCAAAGAACTTCAGAGTCCTGGATACCGTTTGATAAGCAAAGTAAATCCACAGGAAATTAGCCCTCATGTACTTCTAGGGCTCTGCTGTTGGCAGTGAATGACACAGAAAGCTGAGTGTGATCAACAACAGGTTTAGACAAGCCTTAACACACCCCTGAGTACATACCTGCCCTTCGTTAGTCGCAAAAGAAATTTCCAGTATGAAGGTCTCAGGTTTTGAACTTCCATGACAGCCTGCAAGGAGAAGATTCTGTCAGAGCCAGCTGACATTGTCAGGCAAAAACTTCATCTGCCACATTAGGCTGACAAAATTAGCAAAAGCATTGTTATGGAACTCATTTTTACTGCTCTCTGCTGTATTCAATGCTCTGTATGACCACCACCAACAGAGATATTCCCAGAATACAGTATCTTACCAGTGGTGACAATTAACTTCCATCTTATTGCAGAGAAAGCAACAACAATCATTACTCTAACATACATGACTTTGGACTGGTGGATGCCAAATTTACATCCTACTTAATCCCCCATCCATTCTGCATTTTGAGAGCCACCATTTCTTGCAGCCATATTTATACTTCATGTTACATTATCTTAAATAATGTCATATAATCAAAATCCATGTCATCTCTGTATTCCATTACTTTTCTGGGTCACTTAGAAATACAGCAAAAAAACTAACATCTCAGCGTAGATCCTTTTTCTAATTTCTCATTCCTTCTTCCTGCTAAACCTAGCAATTTGTTTCTAGTCTTAGAATCATTTTCCAATTAGTTATTAAGTAACTAAAAAACCCTTCTTTTCTCATATGAACTTTTGTCTGTTAATCTCACATGATTGTCCCTGACAACAGTATTTTGGAGACCTTCAGGCACATCCCAAGCACTAAAATATCAATTCACTTTGATACTAGACTTAGAGATATTCCCAAGCACATGGGAACAATGAGGAGGAGGAGTATCTCTTAAATGTTCTGTAAGCACAAGACTGCAGGAAATTGCTTTAGGGTCATTTTATATTCTCTTTATTGGGGGGCACAAAAAATATACATAATTATGGAGGTCAAGAGAATAGGCAGTTCATGTAGGAATGTTTCAGCAGAAGTCTAGAGAAGGTGAGATGTAGTAGAATAGTAGAGTTATTTGGGTAGCACTGAAAATTTGATTTTCTAGCTGATGTATACAATAAAAGGACTGAGGGTAAAGGCATATAGCTAACTTGGGAAGTGCAAAAGATGGTAACTACAGCTTGTGTCAAATGTAATGCTTCAGGGTTTTTACTATTTTTTGCAGATTTTTTCAACTAGGCAATATTAATTTAAGTCTGTGGAAACTTTCAGTTGAGTTAAAAAAACATTAAAATAGTATTTGTATTATACTGTTTGCCTACTTGAAAAACTGTCCTTTCACATGCTCATCGAAGTTCATACATTAACGTTCATCTTCTAGGTGAGCTCATTTTAAGATTCTTTCCAAGGAATTCAGTGCATAATGTATTCAACTATAAGCATAGGAAAAAAATCCACTTCCCACAGTGACACTCAAACCCAGGATGTAGTAGCCCCAGGATGCAGGAGCAAGATGCTGTGAATCACTACATCTCACCATCTTTTCTATAGAACTGTCTCCCTGTGCTCCACTTCTCATTCAATATTTTATTTAAAGAACTTCATGTTCTGTTAGAGAACATACTTACTGCCTGAAAGCATATCGATGTAGAAATGGCATAGATGATGCTGTCTGCATGAGGAAAATAGGGAACCTTCCCTGCTTCAATGCCTTTGAAGTACATAGTCTATAAAAATAAACAAAAAATGTTGAGTGCAACAAAATCAAAGCATCTTTTTATTTTTTATTTTACCTTTTAAAAAAACCCATGTCAACTTTATATTTTTTCCTATGCCCACAAATGTGACATTGATTAAGACAGATTATAGAAGTTGCACAAAATCAATATAATAAGAGGCTATAAACACACAGAACAGCTTGGGTGTTACAGAACCTAAAGATAAAAAGGGGAAAGTTTGCTCTGTTAAATTCTTCATTTTAAAAAAGCAAAAGAACAATGCAATAACTATTCCAGCAAAGTGAATATTCACTGTTCTTAAACAGCTTGAAATCACATACTTTACTTTCTGAGAAAACATGTACAGTTTATTTTCCTGAGCACAGCCTGACCTTGCAAAGCAGCACACGCCTCTTTGGTCAGTTACCCTTGGCTTGCGTAAGATGATAAAAGTAGTAAAAAAAAAAAAAAAAAAAAAAAGGAACACACAGCGCTTTTCTTATTTCACTGTAGCCATGATGTCTCAAAGTCCAGAGACAACCAATATTACTGGGTTTTTTTAAAATTGGTGTTCTAAAAGTCAATATGGATAACTCAGATTTGCCTTTATATGACCAATATGTGATCTGCCTCCAGAGCTTGATCTGGAATAACCAGGAGGAGGAACAGAGAGTATCTTCCCTTTTTATGTTTAATTTTACATGTAACAAAAAAAGTTCCTTCTTATGTTCTTTAAAAAGAATTCTGCTCTGCTAATGGAGGTGGATAAATATCACTAGAGAACAAGGCCTTCAAGGTCTGCACTTGATTGTGATTCAGGTATGAGGCACAGTGAGAGAACATTATCAGCTCATTCCAGTGGTGTTGTTGGGGAATTAACCATGACTAAGTCTCAATTTTTCTGGAAAAATCACAGCAAGGAATCAAATGCTGGTTAGAAAACTATAATCAACATACCCAAACTCTGTAATTTTTTTTTCCTGGGCTCCTAATTTTAACAAGTTCAGAGAAATAATTCAATCCTGAAGAATAGTAATTAGAACAAAGTTCGTTCCAAAGCTGGGAATTCAATCAGCTGTAGTACACTGACAAACAACTTCAGCTATAAACTAAAACCTAAGCTATTTTGAGCTACCCTAGACTGCTGAATGCCAAAATTAGGGAACAAAGGCAGGAAGTTAAGCTGTAGCTTTTGGCAATAAATCTGCAATTAAGGACTAGGTCTGACTTAGGTTTCTGGCAGAACAGACATTCTTGGAACTTTCTGATTTTAAAAAATCTGAAAAAACTATAAAGCAAAGGGTTGTCAAGAGATTAAAAAAATTCATGGAGAATATACATGAAGACCAGTGGATAAAGAACATTTAAAATAAGTCAAAGAAAAGAAAGTAAGAATGAAATGAGACCACATGGCAGCACTGCCTCTTGGCACACTTGCACTGAAACACCATCACCATACAGGCATTTTACATACATGTAAAATTTTATACGTTTATTTATTTATTTTATACATACATGTATTTTACATATATCATACAGGCATTTTACTGGAATTGCCTGACAAAACCCCTGAAGTTCTTTTCTTTTCTTCTGCTTTGAAAAAGTAGATGAAATGAAGATCTCTTTTAGGAGGGTAACAACTTACCTCTACTAGTTTAGACACCAGATACATAGAGATAGTTGTACTTTTGTAAAACATCATAGAAATTCCTGCTAGACATCCTGCAACAAAGAGAAAAGCATCATTAAGTTTGTAATTTGTATTGTTAAAGTCACTCTTGTGTGTCAGCCCAACAAACACTACACAGGACTATTTATTTCTGCTGCTACAGACAACATAGTTCAGTGATGTTCTTTTGCTGCCCATCCAAATATGGTTTGTACCACTAAAAAGGGAAAGTTTCAGAAAGCTGAAAGAAATATGTACTTCATATTTGGAGTACATATATAGGAGCATACTATCAAATTTCTCTGGTTTTTGTGGGATGAGAGATCCCTGTGGTTCCAACATGTGACAGATGCACCTCCACATGAATTTCATTGTAAAAGCATCTTTATTTGGACCCAGTGGAGCCCAGTGTGTATTCTGCAACATATGGAAGAGTCAGTATGTTCATCTCACATCTCTACAGCTGCAAATTAAAGGATAAGGTTATATTTGTGTACACAGTAATATACTGTCCTTGGAGTTGACCATAAACTCCACGTTTGATTGAATTTGCCTTGCAATTTTAATTGTAACTCTTTCTTTGACACTACTTGAAGCATCACTGTCACTTTGACACAACCTCGATGTACACAGCCCTATTTTCATCACAGATGTCTGACAAGGGAATGGGAGGACAGACAAGAGGAATACTTATAGAGTCTCAACACACACAGCACAGACTTTCCACGGACTCACCAGCTACAAGCGCATGAAGCTCATCATCTAGGTTTCGGACCCAGCGCAGGAAGCAACTTGTACCCTGAAGTGGAACAGAATGCAGGCTTAGCCCTGCTTATTTCTTGAAACACACAGACTGGAGCTAGTAATATAGTACACAGTATGAATTAAGAGAGTAGTGTGATAATACCCATAATCACAGAATCATACAACGGTTTGGGTTGGAAAGGACCTTAAAGATCAGCTAGTTCCAAACCCCCTGCCATGGGCAGGGACACCTTCCACTAGACCAGGTTGCTCAGAGCTCCATCCAGGCTGGCCTTGAGCACTTCCAGGGATAATGCATTCTTCTACTTGGTAAGGTTGTTACAATAAAAGGCAATTTAATTGATAAGCGAGGAGGCAAACTTTCCCATTGTAAGTCTTGTAAAGGAAATGTAAAATCACATTTTAATTTCTTAAGAGCTGTTGAAAATTTCATTATTGAGATACGTTATATCTGATTAGGAAATCTTTACCACATCAGGAAACACTAAATTATATCAACAAAAACACAAGAAATCAACACAACTAAAGAGCAAGCTTTTTAAAAGCACTGAAGTCCAGACAGTTGGACATAGTACCCGTAACATTTCAGTGTCTTAAATTTACAATGTACTGCTGCCATTTCTTTCACAATCTGAGAGCAGATTAATCTAATTTGAATTCCAATCTCAAACCAAAGTTAATCTTGAATTCATGTCTCCTCATTTGGTGTATCTGTCTAGACCCTTTACCATGATAAAGTTTTTTTTCCATCTACATACCAAACTTCCAGAGATTTTTTTCATGCACCCAGTAAATTCTGGAACTAGGAAAACATATTAATCTAAAAAAGTAGAACTGCATATTCCCTTGGATCCAAAATACACCAAGGGTTTAATTTTTTTTGCCATGGTCCAATTTTTTTGAGTGACTAGTTGTTTGCTGCCCTACATGCCTATTTAGACTGGAAGAAAAATATATTGCAACCCAAACTTGTGTAAGTTATGAAATGCAAACAATAACATATAGTAGATCATAGAACTGGAGGATCATTTAGCCTGGAAAGGACATTTAAGATCAAGTCCAACTGTTAAGCTAGCATCCATCAAGCCCACCACTAAACCACATCCCCAAGTGCCACATCCACACACCTTTTGAACACTTCCAGAGATGGCAATTCCACCACCTCCCTGGACATCCTGTTCCAGTGCTTGACAACATTTTAAGTGAAGGAAGATTTCCAACTATCGAATCTAAACCTCCCCTGTTGCAACTTGAGGCCAATTCCCCTGCTACTTGTGAGAAGAGACTGACCTACACCTGGCTGCAGCCTCTTTTCAGGCAGCTGTGGAGAGTGATAAAGTCCCCCCTGAGCCTCCTTTTCTCCAGACTAAACATCTCCAGCTCCCTCAGCTGCTCCTCCCTCATCAGACTTGTGATCCAGACCCTTCCCCAGCTCTGTTGCCCTTCTCTGGACACACTCCAACCCCTCAATGTCTTTGCTGTAGTGAAGGGTCCAGAACTGAACACAGGATTTGAGGTGTGGCCTCAACAGTGCTGAGTATATACTTAAAAAATAGTAAATAAAGGCCAGAATACGTCACCCTCATAAAATGACTATCCACTGGGCTGAATTGCACCTCTCATTTGGATTTTGCTGTTATTTTTTATAACAGCAAAATCTTTTTATCTTTTGCAATTTAAATGCTTCTAACTGTTTTCTTAAAGTTTTAGCAAAAATTTAATTTTCAAGCAAACTCTGAACAGCCCATTTGAACTTTGCCATCAAAATTTTAGACTCTGTAACCTACAAATTCTTGTCTTTCAATTTCATTACTAATCAAGTGAAAGGCTGTTTTGCTTACCTGTAAGACCTCCTTTTTAATTTTTCAATAAATAATATTTACCCTGAATAATACAGCATGATTTTGAATTTACAGAGCAAGTAAAGTGGTAGTTGAAAAATGCCATGTGATTAAGAATACAAAAGTGTAAAAGGCACTTCAGCACTGCACTGTGCACTATATTCTGCATTAGGGTGTGTGCTTTGCCATGTTCTCTTTTGGCATAAACAAACATAATTTGATTAATTCCAACAACGCTGTATGAATGCATATCAGTTCACAATCTGTCATCTTATAATGGGGTAGGAAAGGATAGACTTCCAAGCAGTAAGTGCAATGTCTCCTCAGCTACAAACTGTATGTTCTGCAGTCTCCTGCTATTTAGTGTCAAGTAAGAATTCCAGGTATGTGAGCCAACAAAATCTGCACATGGCTTCTCTCTGGCAGAGAGAACAGACGCTACTGCAGTCTCTACTTGTGCCTGCACTAAAATGCTTTTGTGTAGCAGCAAATCCCTCTGATATCTGAATTCACTTTCTCTGAAGTACTCTCTATCTCCTGATCTTGAAAATAAGCTGCAAAATCCATCTGGTTTATTTAGAAACTACAGAAAGAAACACAGATAATGGAAGAATAGCTTTCTGTTTACAATTTGATTACTGCAATAGTATAAAATTTGTCAGGGACATGCTGTAGGAAACAGAACCAGTATTATTAAGCAGCTTGACTTTTTAGATCTTTGTGATATTCTGGAAAGTGAAATGAAAAACACAGCATCTGTCATTTCTGTATGCTATAAACTTACTTTGTATATACTGACAAAAGATCCCAGAAAAGCTCCAAGCTGGAAATTTTCCTTGTTGTAGAAGAGGGAAAGTAGCCGTGATGGTTGTGTAAGCAGATGCCGGAAGGTGGAAGGAATCCGAAGGCAACACTGGATCAGGTAACCGATGCTAAACATCCTAATGAAGCCCTAGAGAAAAGAAAGACAGATTTTGTGGTAAGAAACCACAATTCTGAAAAGGAAAAGCAAAAGCTTCTACAGAAGGTTTTATTTTTGACATATCAAATAGTTTAAAACTTATTCTGAAGGTAATATGAAATGCATAAATGTATTCTATCCCCACCTTCAAACTCAAGAGCCTTCTTTTTCCCAGTTACTCTGTAAAACAGCAAAAGCAGTAAAATCACAGACAATTGACTCTTCTTTAACTTCTATGAATTTCTGAAAGGCCTCAAGAGAGAGCCTTCCCTTCTACTCCAAAATTCTGTCCGTCTAAATAATCCAGATGACTTCATTTCCAGGTTACTGACCACCTTTTGACCACAAATGGTTTTATAGAGGAAAGCAATGCAGTGGAAAAAAAAAAGAGCACTTCTACGCTCAAATGTCTGGAGAAAACAGTAAGGTGGAAAAAGTCCACCAAAAATAAATTCCAGAAAGTGTGAGAATTAGAAGTTAACCCTGGTGGCTTGGCACACACTCACGGACTTTGCCTCAGCCAAACATGAGGTTGTGGGATGTCTGTAGCAAGGGAAAGGGAGAAACTTGAAAGGAGCTCATGTGCAGAGCCACTGAGAAAATATAAAATGGGTTCCAAAGAATTTACTTACTATCCCATCTTGGATAAAGATATGTCTTTGTTTTCTTTTAACGTGACACAAAACCACACACATTTTTTTTCCAAATTATTCTCCCCAGTTTCTTCTAACTTCCTCCAATGCTTCCTACCATTATTCTTACCCTAAGGTGAACCTTTTTTAATAATTCCGAATAAATTATTTAAACAACATTTTTTGTTTGGAAGATGCTTTATGTGAAAACTATTTCTGCACTCACTTGCAAATAAGGCAGGCACCTTATTCAATTACAGTGACAGGGACACAATTCCAGTGACGAGGAAATCCAGCAGAGGGTTTGACTGAACAACCTTTCAGACTCAGAAATTCTAACCATTATTTCCTCCTAAAGAACTTTATAATGCATCATAAAGCTCATAAAACTTTATTGTGGTTAAATATCCAGTAATAAACTCTTCCTGAAGCAATTACTCTTCCTGCTACTCAAGAAGTGGTTTATGAGAATCAAGTTGAAGATAATAGTCATCCAATACTCCAACAGTACTTTTTGAATGAAACATTTCCATTCCTTCATGCCATTATAAAAAAAAGCCTCCTAAGCCCACCAGTTATGAACAAAGTCCAAAACAAGAAACAACAGAATGGTGTGTTTGATGTTTTTACCAAGGAAAGGTGACTTCAGTGGGTGAGAAAACATCTAAATTACAACTTGAAACATTCAAACACATCCCTGATTTTACTCCTGTAAGTAGCCAAATTAAAAGTGCTGAACCAAAGGATTGAGGTTTAGGGTTGATGTGCATGAAATATCAAGTATTGCACAAAAACTTTCAATTTAGCTCATTACTTCAACCAGGTAAAATCATATCACATCTACAGGTGTTTTTTTTCACAGTCACAGGAAGTATTATATCTTATAATCCATGTACGGTATTGTAACTTTTATCTTCCATAAAAAGACCCCCAATAAGAATAGATGTACTACACAGCAGAGCATATGCAGGACACTAGAATAAACCTAAGTGAGAAAAAAAAAAAAACCTCTGCTAGGAGCCATTTCTTCACCAGAGATTTTGAGTTGGAGCTTAGATCAGCCAGAAGTGGTAGCACAGTGTAATGACATATCTCCAGAATTTGTTGAATGAACCTTTCTTTCTGCTTTTGAGAAACCAATTTCTTAATTATATATTCAAGAGACGTGCTATATGTCAAATTAAGAAAAGAACATGTGCACATAAATAGAGATCAGTGGCATACCAAAAACTCCATCAACCTGTTGCAATATATTAGGAATTAGTTAAGATAGCTAAAATCAATTCATTAAGATATTTAATATTTATTCTGGGTTTATAGTAGCCCATGTTCCATCAAGAGACAGAACTTTGAGACTACAATCATAATAAAATAATCTCAGAGAAGCTGTGCATACCCCACTCCTGGAACTGCTCAAGGCCAGGCTGGATGGGGCTGTGAGTAACCTGCTCTAGTGGAAGGTGTCCCTGCCCACAGCAGGGGGGCTGGAACGAGATGGGATTTAAGGTCCCTTCCAACCCAAACCATTGTATGATCATATAATCTTCTTTTCACCCTAGTCACCAGTAAATTCAGAGAGTTATCTGGCCCAGACCACAGCACCAGCAGAAAAAACAGACAACTGGACTTCTATTGTTGGCTCCTCACTGTAAACAAGTAGAATCCAAAAGAGGAAAAATATTGTTGTGCTGCTGCTGTCACAGCTCTTTTCAGACATTTACAAGCACAAAGCATTTCAGGTATGTAAAATCTGAAGGGAAGTCAATGAACTCAGGTGGTATGACACTACTGAATATTACATAAAAGCCATGATGATGTCAATGAGCTAATGTGCATTCAAATGTGAAGCAGGAGAAAAAGAGCATGCAAATGACAAACCATAGATGTATTAATGAGAAGACAAGTTGCTCAACTGTAAGGGAAAATAGCACTGAGGGGAAATTTTGGCAATAAACAGCTCATCACATCATTATCAGATTTGAAAGCTCCATTTTAGAAAAGGAATTGTAAAAACATTGTAAAATTTTGTCAGCTGACAGTTGTTACTGATCAACTCCAGGAACAGTCATAGAACTGAACTTTAAGAATTTTGGATCTTTAAAAAAATAAATACATAAAAATAATTTTTTCACTCATGTTTTATTTAAATAAAAAAGGAACAGAACAGACAGGAAATTAGAGGATCTGACTGCCACTTTAGCAGTATTTTCCTCATTAAATTATTGTAGTCAAGAGAAATTTATACCAAAATACTACAGAGGATGGGTCCAAGAATGAAATATATTTCAAATGCACAACTGTCTTCTCTATAAAGAGAACAGCCTTATAAAAAAATCTTTTTAAAATTTACATTTTTTCATGTCAAGTATTTATTCAGCTTTATTATCAGTTAGGTTTTTTCCTCCACTCATTCCACTTAAGGATATATAAAACAAAACAAAATTATGCTGAATCAATACGTGAAAAGGATGTGTACTCCTGAATATCCACCTTCCTCCCCATCCTCAGGTTCCTTTAACATTTTAAAAATTTATTTTTGAATATACATTAAAAGCACCTGAAGATACTCAAGTACATTTTACATTTTTGCTGCTCCATATATAAAAACAGGTCAACTGTTAAGGGATTCTGGAGCCTTACCAACTCTCAAAACAGGCATAGCAGGTGCTACCACCTGTGCCAACCCAGTGCCAGCCAACACAAATTTCGGCACAGTAACTCTCTGAAAAAAAATGCGCTGATCACATTAATAATGGAGGATGAATTATACCACCAGAGATAAACAACTCTTCCTGGGTACAGCAACTGTGACCAATCTCTCATTACCCCGAGCCCTTAAAATAAACGACTGGAGGAGTGCACCCAGTGCCCAGCAGCGACGTTCCAGAGCGGTGCAGCTGCACGGGAACCACGGCCGCCTGCCACAGCAGCACATTCCAGGTGCTTTATTTAGGGGGGAGTCACAAGTGGGCTCAGCCGTGAAGTGCACCACATAGTTAAACAAGTTCCTTGCCTGCTAGTCCATTTTTTCCCACACACTTTATGTTACTCATTCACTACAGCTAATCTGAAAGACCAGAGAACTTTAACCCCACCACCGCCCCGTCCTAAATTGAGAAAATCTGTTTTCTGGCTTGTCACATTTTCAATAGAAGAAGAATGAGTAACAGGCTCATTTCTCACTTCCCAAGCATATGCTTTTCCTGACTACAGACTTTTACCTGCTTTCTGCCAGAGTTTGTCAGCTGAACTTTTTCTGCACTTACTTTAATACAGTATGAGATGCAATTATCTCCATAGTGTTTACAGCATCTATGCCTTGGGCCATGTTTGCACCTGCAAAAAGCATAATGAAACACGTATTAACTCATAGCTGTTTTTAGCGTCAGTGACAGGAAACTTCATGAACTTTTCTTGCCTAAAAATACATAAAGTGCTATTTGCCCAGCACTCACTCTCCCTATTACCCACTGAAGGGCACTGTGAACTTTTATGATGCCATAAAAGGACAATAAAAACTAACAATACTTCAGTTGTACACCAAGAAAAAAGTATCTGCATACTTATTTGGATCCAACCTCTTGCCATGCTACACATAAAATGCTAAATTAAAGAACAAATTTTCTGCTGTGGTCAACAAGGAGAAGTGATGTGACCTTTCCTGGTTTGTCTCTGCTCCACGATTCTGGGAGGATATTTGACCAAGCATCTGTTACCTGTGTCCTTTTATTTTTCACACCACTGTAAGAGTCACTGAGGGGCAATGCAGATCATACAAATGCACAGAAACACCCAGTGAGAATTTTTTCAATTACAAGCCTCTCACTTTTGGGCTATTTCTTCTGCAGTGCAGATTTTTATGTAGCTCTTCCTTTGGACTGAGAATTTGACCTTGAGCATTTAAAACAGACTGGCTTGGGCTGGTGGGATGTGTGGATTGTACAGTTTCTAGCCCTACATAATGCAGGATTAAAATAAGTAATGTCATATCGTGTCTGAACTTTTTTTTTTTTT
The DNA here is from genome assembly GCA_018697195.1 of Certhia americana. Taxonomy (NCBI): domain Eukaryota; kingdom Metazoa; phylum Chordata; class Aves; order Passeriformes; family Certhiidae; genus Certhia; species Certhia americana. Next base: position 34,958,179 of record CM031857.1, on the reverse strand, counting down.
CTATATCCAAGTATTTAAGATTTAATGTAAAATAAATTACACAATTTATATACTATGTCAAATATCTTGGAAGTTTTGAATCGTGTACTATAAAGTCTAATGGCTATAAATCATCTGTGAGGTCAGTTTATGTAGCAAAAATTGTAATGAGAATGTGCTCAGGTTACAGGCATTTAGACTCAATTATATTGAAAAGAACCATATGGAAGAGAAACCAGTGAAAGCATAAAAACTCCATACTGAAAGTTTGCTGAGTTGGGAGTTTCAAAACCTTGAAGAATAAATATTCTTCCCCATCTTCAATCCTTGTATTTAACCAACAGAAGAGCTATGAATTATCTCTAACAAACTAACTAACAAAAACTAAACTAACAAAACAGGCATAAGCAATTCAGGTAAAAGAATTTGATAATGGCTGGAGGTGTCTTTTCCTTGTAGGTCTTTTGCTGTCTAATAAAGTCATGCCTGAAAAACCACTGATGACTTTGCTCATATTTTCCACAGCAAATCACAGGAAGTCACCACGCGATGGGGATCGCTTAATGTTTGTTCACCATCTCAGCAAGTAAAATTAGCCACTACTTTGTAGTGTACTTTCAAGTACACAATGCACTTGGAAGACTGTCTCCTGCAAGACAGCAGGTAGAGATTTGATCATAAAACTGCTCTTGAAGAGGTCAGCGGAAGTGAAGATTCAGAGGCGTCATGCGAACATACCCCTAATCCATTTTTTACTCCATCTTCCCTGTAAATGAATGACTCCTCGTGGTATCCCACATGCCTGAAGCAGAGGAATCATTCATAGCTGAAGTAAATCATCGAAACATAACAGACTGAAAAGCTCACTGCTCTCACTTCTTTAAGCTCATGCTAAAAGACACTGAATTGGATCCCATAGACAGGGATGTAGACACTTACCTTGCCTAACTTCAGATATCTAGAGCTGACATTGTGCAAAACAGTTTTAGACTCATTCTTTGCAATTTCCTATCTCCTGACAGCAGAGGCAGCCCATGTGCCATCAATCCTATTTTTCAGGTAGATCTCCTTCATGCAATACAGGGATGTAGGTTCCCCAGAAGACTGTGGGGACATAAGTATGGTCACTTACAGTGACATAAGTAAGGTCAGTGCAGTTTTTCTCCTTAACAGTACCACTAGTTCCAGCAGAACTATGCCATGAACTGGTTTTGCCGAAAACTGCAGAAAAAGCAACCTCCAAGCTGCATACATCATGGTCTGAATTTACTCTTCCTTATTAGACAACTGCACGTTGCAATTCCTAGTTATGACATATAGGTCTTCAAGATTTGCTTTCAGTAGAGTTCATCATTTGCCACTATTAACTACCTAGTAAAAATGAAATATAGAAACACTGAAAGGCAAAGCAGCAGTATTATAAAATATTGTCAAATACAACGTAACAGACATTAAAGTGCTCTATATAACGATTCATTTTGTTTTGTTTTTCTTTTGGGTTTTTCTACTCACACTTTGTCCATGAGCTTTTTTGTTAGTGCCAATATGTTCATTGGCTGTGATATTTTTTCACTATGCTTGATTTTTCTATCTGTTTTTGAAAATGCTACTTCAGGTGAAAAAGAATGGGTTGGGATTTCTTCTTTCCCTACAATGAACCTGAAAGACAAAAGCAAAACAGAACAAAGCAATTACATTAGTAACTCAAAGAAATACATGAAGTCCTGTATAAGCCTCTAAGTCTTAGACTAGATTGAAGTTACTCCTAGGTCTGTAAAAACCCATCTTATATAGCTGCAAAATCTCATACTTCTTCAGAGAAGATCACTCCACTGACATATATTTAAAGCTATATTTCATTTAGAAGAAACAACTGATGCTGGGAATTTTTTAAAACTTAATACAAAAACATTACCAGCGAAGTCCACCTCTCACACAAAAGAAGAACACTAAGTAAGAACACAAAAAGCCACTTGAAATATCTCAATTATCTCCAGCAAAATGGGGTTACATAAAGGTTGAAAATTATTACAATATTTTTATAAAATATCTATTTTGCAGAATCTTCAAAATGTTTTTGCTCCCACTGAAAGCATCAACTTTGTTTTGCTTGGCCTCATCTTCAGCCTTCTTTCTTCACCAAGAAGTTTATGTTGTCAATATATTGGGTCATCATAGGTGTAGAATTACTGTATATCAAGGGCAAGGGAGGACACAATGGCAAAATGTTTCCTAACACCATGCACTATAATCCAAGTTACACTGTACCTTGGCAGTCTTGCTGAGGGTAATGAAGATAGAAAAACTTTGTCATTCTGTAATGAAGCAAATAAGCTCCAGGTAAAAACACAGTAGCCATTTGCTTCCAGGAAAACATGGGTTATCATGAATCCCAGTTTTAGAAAGACAAAAGATTAGTGCTCCTTCAAAAACATGCAATCATATGTCTGAGTTTCCTTTAATAACAGTCCCAAATATGAAGGGATTTCTCTCTTGCTAGCACACAAGAGGAAACTGCCTGAAGCTGCACCAGGGGAGGTTTAGATTGGATATTAGAAAAATTTCTTCACTGAAACAACTGTCAAACATTGGAATAGGCTGTCCAGGAAGTGGTGGAGTCACTGTCCCTGGAAATATTTAAAAGACATGTAGATGTGGCACTTGGGGAACATGGTTTAGTGGTGGACCTGGCAGTGTTGGGTTAAAGGTTGGGCTAGATGATCTTAGAAGTCTTTTCCAACCCAAATGATTCTATTATTATGCCTACTTCAAAATATGTTGTATACCCAAAAGTTGGCAAAATTTTAAAGCAGCATGATTTTTTTTTTGTAGGAATACTCTTTTCTCACAATGCAGCTGCCAATGTGCATGATTCCTCAAAATCTTGTCTTACATAGTCACAGAAACTTTACTTACTTTAGTGCAGAGTATGTAAATCCTTTCAAGCCATCTTTGCACCTGAAAGACAAAACCAACAGATTTTTCTATAATGGGCTGCTGGCACTATAAAGTGTTACAGATTAAATCTGGCATAGAAGGGCTGCAGAGGAACACCAGCTCTTCATTAAGAAAAAAACAGCACGTTTGCAACAACTCTGTGGCTATCCTCGATTCCCACAGTTGTCACCACAGCCTTGGGACATCTCTGAAACAAAGGATACTTCATCAAATGCTAGTGCTGCTTTTTTTATCCAAACCAAGAGTAGAGAAATTTTTAAAGGATGATAACAGAACCACTAGGGCAACAATGTAAGATGACAAAAAAAATGTTGCTTTATGGAAAAGCAGTCATGATGAGTTTAGTAAAACAGAACTTTTACTGCAAGGAGAGAAAGGAGGGTTGGATCTTAATGAAACACCCACTCTTCCTGTGAAAAGCTGCAGGGAATAGTTTCTCTGACTTTGAGATAAACTGTTGTACTTCGCAAAGTGCTGATCCCTGTAGCTTCTTACTTTAAGACTTTTAATCTGAAAGTCCCAGTTTTTCAATTATACAGTCAGTGGTTGCTCTGATTCTGAGCTTGATAGTGTGTATGTATGCTCTTACCAACTATAGGGTTCCTTGTGTGAAGAATGAACACAGCAGGAGCCCATATTTGGGCTAAATAAAGATTTAGCTTAGTGACTTTTTTTCTGCCCAGGACATAATGAAAGGAGCTGAAGCTTGCAGCTTCTGCTAATTCTTCCTGAAAAACCATGTTGGTAGCATAGGAGAGGAGATACTTGTGTTTTCACCCCTTTTCTTTTTTTAGTATTATATGGGGAATACATGATGGTAAAAATGCATTCCTGACACAATACACAAAGCACAAACTAGTAACTTATCAACACCACCATTTCAAGAGCACACCTACTCTAAGGGAAGGCAGGACAGCAGTAGCAAAAGCTTTGTCAACAGAAGCAGATGATGACAACCCTTCGCCTTCCACCTGCAGAGACCACACTGGCCCTGGAAATGCTGAGTCCACACCCTTCAAGAGCCGGTGACACCATCTCCCAGAAGGCTCCATGCATGGTCAACACGTACTACCAATGGCTGGATATATGCAAACAGCAGGAAAAACGTATCAAGACCAAAGATGTGCACAAATGAAGAAAGCCTTGCTTTGTCCTGGGAGGGGAGTGCCTGGTGCAGAGTGGGTAAGACATCGCAGCACTCCAGGGAAATTCTTCCCAAGGTTACGACCTTCAACACATATGTTCCCAAGGACTTGGTTTTGTCAGCATGTGCAGTTACACACAGCACCAAAAAATTCATTGCAAAGAGTTCGCCTTTTAAAATGACTGCAGTTAAAATATTGGTCACATATTCATGATCTATTGCTCATTGTACCTTTAATTAACATAGAAGTTTGAAACCAAAGACATGTAGTAATTTAATTTATGATTCTTTACCCATATGTACAATTCAGAACCTGAAACACTATCACAGCACTTTTACAGAAGGATGGACTCAAAGATGGGTTGAAAACTAAATGATGAACTGGAAAAACTCAAATCAGCTTAGCCCAGAGATCACAGTGAACCGCTGGCAGAAGGCCAGAGTCCAAATGCACAGGTTTAACATATACCCCACTCCATCCACAGAACCACGGTCCAGTTTCCTAAGTTTATTTTAAACCTGCAGCAGACTGTAGGTTAAATGCCTTTTAAGTAAAGGGTGTCCAGGACATTACACCTGCAAGCTGCCAGCTCATGAATAGGGCTTTAGTTTCCACTTTTCCAGTAAATTAAAACCATACACAAACTACAATCTAAATATGCATGTAAGTGTTTCTAGCATAATATCAGAACAGAAAAGTAATGACCATAATTATGTTTTCTCCTTAATCATTCCAATGCAACTTCATTTCCAGTTGCAAGTGTACAATGATTCCTTTAGTGCACCACCAGATGTCCCTGCCCAGCTGTGCTCAAAGCACCCTGATGAATGCTATCCTACAATTCATTTCCTTTAAACTGACCTAGAAGAAAATGTCAAATCCTTTCTTCACTAATACTGAAAGTCAGAAGACATCTGAACCACCAAAAGCAAAAACAGGACTCCAACCCCCTACGTTTTTTCTCCAAGAAACAAAAAATATTTCCAATGCCTATTCTAATTACACAACAAATGTCAATTCTACGCAGAAAGTATTTAGTGTATTGGAATTTTATTAGTTATGCTTACTTTTATTATTTTTTTAGTTGTCCTGTGTATTTGGAGCTACAGCTATGAATCTCCCTGAAAAATGCATCACAGTTAAATATGCAGCTTTTAATAATAAGGAAGTAACACAAAAGACTCAGTAAGAATTTTTTCCCCCTTAACTTCCTATTTAATTTTAAAAGATGTAAAAAGTGCAATTAAGCTCTTAAATAGAATTCAATTAGTGTTGTGTGCTGTCTAAAATGTCTTCTGTAAAGCCATTCTGCTAAACTAATGGGTGTGTGGAAATATTGGTTATTAAAGCTTTTATAAAGAGGAGCCCTAGAGAAACAATACTTGCAGTCAAGAGTAATTTGTACTGTAACTCCCTTTCTCTGGCATGGCCATTTTTCTCTTACGAATGAAGAGGAAACCAACAACAAAAATGGAATTCTAATTTTTGGCTTTACATCATGAATCATAAATTCACTATATTAAAGGTTTCAGAATGCCGGTCTAGAGATTGAAATGATCTCTTTTATTCAGTCACTGGGTACACAATACTGGCAGCAACCAAAAAGCCCTACACAGTGATTTCAAACACACTTTTTTTTTTTTGTTTTTTTTTTTTTTTTTGGGGTTTTTTGGGTTTTTTTTTTTTTTTTTTTTTGGGGGGGGTGGTGGTGGTGGTGTTGTGATAACCCCCTTGCAGAGGGACATTACAAATTCATGACTGGCCTCAACAGTGACTGCTAAAGTAAAACACCGACTGCACATGGCACGTTTCATGAACACCTGGCTGCTAATAACTGAACTAAGAGTAATGATTTGCTTCATACAGCCACTAATTGGTAATAATAATGCCACCACTAATTGGTTATAATAACTTTTACTCAATGCTTCATTGCTCAAGGGGTGAAAAAGCCTCCACTCTGCTGCTGACCCCCATGAGCCACTCAAGCTTCAAATGAGCCTAGTACAAAGCATTACATGTGCTCAGCACTGCAGACACCCCTGGGACGGGAAAAATCTAAACAGTGAATTTTAAAGGAGATTTTTTGGGTTCTATTCAACTTGCAAAACCTGGGATAACAGAGTTGTATGGCATCAGAGCAACCTGGTGTAGCTCACCTACCCTTCTGCAAGGGCATGCAGTGATAGGACAAGGGGGAAAGGCTTTAAACTGAGAGGGCAGGTTTACATTAGATACTAGGGCAAAACTCTTCACTTGAGGGTTAGGAGGCACAGGTTACCCAGAGAAGCTGTTGATGCCCCATCCCTGGCAGTATTCAAGGCCAGGCTGGACGGGTCTTTGAACAACCTTGTCTAGTGGAAAGTGTCCTGGCCCATGACCATCATTCAAGTTCCTTCCAAGCCAAACCATTCTACTGTGCTATGTTTCCCACCACCCTGAATATCCCAGGGACCAAATCCCATGCTGCAGGAGGGCAATGTTGCTTTTTGCCCAGCAAGCAGTAATTTAAACAGGGCATAATTTGGCTACATTCTCCCATCAGATGGGGATTGTCCCTGGTGCAAAGCCAAGAGCACCAATGACTTTGCCAGCTGTCTGTGCTGGCACCATGTACCTGATCACACAGCAGAAATGCTCTACTCTCTTCCAGCTTGTGTTTGGCCAGAGCCCTGGTTGGAGCTGAAGGAGCAGAAGATTCAAGGAGCCAAAGCAATAAATTTGGGTTCTCAGAATTCCCCTGCTGGGACTACTCTGGAACATGAGCAAATAGGGTTGATTTTAATTGTGTGTATTTATAAGATAAATTTAACTTACGGCCACACACATTTATTTTTTCATAAAGAAAACAGCAAAAGTGGAATAGAGCCAAGGCTTGATTCAAACTATACTTCTAACAAGATATGAACTAACTGTAATTATGTTTGTATATGTAAATGTACATGAGTTAACTGTACTCTCACTCCATCCTGCAAGAAGAATTACCCACACTGAACTGTAAGGCTGCATGCCAGCAATTATGTTTTGGGGGTTTTTATTAGTATGTCTGTTTTGGGTTTTTTTTATTAGTATGCCTTGCCATAGCTACTCTCAAGATTTCTCTGTGACCAATTTGATATACACTGAACAAGAAACCTCCTAAGGGAACGTCACTTTTCACCCATGGAACTGGTAAGCAGAAGGCAGCTCACAGTAGTAACAACATGCCATGTTTAACAACATCCCCATAGTGCTTATGTTATCCTTCAGGGTAAGAGTAAATTAGAAACTCCTATATGCAGAGCTCTCATTATGGCCATGTGGGAAGGAAGCACTTCAAGTACAGGACATGTGTTAGCATTTTCCTGCAGCACCTCTGCCTGTAAAGACTGGTTGGGGGGACCACGTTTCCAAGTTAAGGTGTTTCCCTTATGCAGAAGGGAGGATCATAGTGATGAAATGTCACTGTGTCTGAACATGCAGCTATATCTCTTGCTATTAAATCCCTTTAGGAATTAATTACATTTTAATTTTAGGAATTAAAATATCTATGGTATTTTGTGACCGATGCTGATCTCTAGAGGAAAGTCTGTTTTCTGCTTTGTTTAGAGAGGTTACTATATCTCCCTCCTTCTGTTTTTCAGCTGGACTCCATGATCTTAACATTATTCATTCATCATCCTTTCCGCAGTGTTAAAAGCCAACAGCAACAGGTGCCATTTTTCTGAGATGTCTTCTGTATCCATTTCTTTTCTTCCTTTTCCATCTTCTCTTTTGCCCTTTCTTTCTACAAGTTGAGCTGCTCTTTCACATTTCCCCCCAACTGTCCTTTAAATGTTATTCTCAAAAGATCACTTCCTTTCTTAAAAAATAATTGCACAGAGGAAATACAGAGGTAAATTTACGGGAAAAAATTATTCATACACAGATTCTCTCTTCTCTGAATTTCCCCTTTTTAAATTAAACATGTATTTTCTTTCTATCTTTACACACAGGTCTTACCTATTCAAGCTAGAACTATGAAAAAGTTGTAAGGTGCAATTATAAGTAAAAAATCTACTCTTGTACTCCATGGACAACATGCAGCTTTTGGAAAACATGTCAGAAATCACATTGAAAATAATTGAAAACAGAGGAATTGTAGCTTATAAAAATGATACTTCAAACTTTTAAATGTGCAATTGTAGCCAGCATCAAAATTCAGTCAAAAGTCTCAGAACTTCAGTTTCCAAATCAGATAGTTAACTTTTGCATGTTTAGCTAAAACATTAAAGAATATATCCATGGTATTTCTCTTAGATGTGCCTGAAGTACAAAATGATCTTTTGAAAATGCTGTGGTTTTGCAACCATCACATGCAGTGAATAAAAAACTGTATTTTGTAAAAAAATAAATGAACAAAGAAAGAGCAAGCAGGGACAATATTCAAGGATAAGGGTGAGATTAGCACTGTGGAGGATGTTTTTTTCTTGATGAATGCATAATTTCCAACACTTGGAAAGAAAAGGTGCATGGAAATGGCAAACCATGTAGTCAACAGTGACCTATGGTCCCATTAAGCTCTCATGTAAATCCAGGGAATTACATTTTAGAACAAAAATTCTACTATTCTGTGAAGAATGTGACACTGCAATTGAAAAGAAAGCTGTTTATATTGAAGCTAAATTACAATGCTGGATTCAGAGTTGTAAACCAAAGCTGCTATCAATCAACGCTTCACATCTGATTGTTAATCAAGTTTTCTGCGTTACTGTCAAATTGAAATCAGATTTCTAGTGATGTTAATTATCCTACTACTTACAACACTCTCATTTCTTCAGAGATTAGCTCTTTCTGAAATGCACAATAACTGCAATTTCTAAAACCAGTGGAATTTCTCTTAAAAGATCTTGAAAAAAACAAAAAAAAAATTGTTATTTTAGCTGGATGCAGATGTTCCATATCTTTTTGTACCAACAATGCTGTGCTGTGGGCTCAGGGGCAACAATTGAATCATTCAGGTGGCCACGTTTCCATCTCAAATCCTTCATCAAAGCCCCCGCCTCACACAGCTAATAGAAGAAGTCAACATAGAACCACAGAATAGTATAGGGGGAAGGGACATTTAAAGATCCTGTAGTCCAGCACCCCTGCAAGGGCAGGGACACCCTCTACTGGATCAGGTTGCTCAGAGCCCCATCCAGCCTGGCTTTGAATTTTTTCAGTGATGGGACATTTACCACCTCCCCGGGCAACTTCTGCCCAGTGTCTCACCACCCTTTTAATAAAAAACTTCTTTCTTATATCCACTCTAAATCCCCCTTTAATTTAAAATCATTAACCCTTGCCCTGTCACTACAGGTTCTATTAAAAAGTCTGTCCCCACCCTTCTTATAAATCCCCTTTAGGTACTGGAAGGTGCTCTAAGGTATCCCAGGAGCCTTCTCTTCTCTCTGGCTGGACAACCCCTACTCAGCTTGTCACAGGAAAGGTGACAAGCCCTCGGATCATCTTCATGGCCTCCTCTGAACCTGCTCCAACAGGTCCATGTCTTTGTTGTGCTGAGGACTTCAGAGATGAATACAGTTCTCCAAGCAATTAAAAAAGCTGATTAAACAATGAAGTTAAGGATTTATCCGCTTAGTTCAATTGATTTGTTGAATTTTGCAAAGTGATGTAATTTTTCCACAATTCAATTTTGACCTTTTCCTTACAAGTGTTTTAACAAAATACTGCAACCTTCTGTTTAAGCAAAACCCAAACACTCTCTCCAAATCAGGCAGAGAACAAAAATAGGAAATGGAAAAAACCCCTGGAGACGTGAAGATGGGAAGTCAAATCGTCTCCAGAGGCACAAGGACACAGAGAAACATCCCTTGACACGTGTACAGACCCACGTCCACCTCTGGAGCCAGGGCTGCACTGATGCCGTCTCATTGTTGTTAGAACAATGAGCCAGTCACTGAAGGGACATGCTGTTACAAGATTAAAAAACAAATAATCTGAAACCCACAACGGGTTTTGCTCATTATTAAATAACAGTGGCACCTGCAGTGATTCTGTCTTAGAAGGAGTCCTGTGCTAAATTTATCTATTGCCAAATTTTCCCCTGGCTTTTTCTACTGGCTCTTTCCAAATGTTAAAAAAAGAGAAAACTAAAAAGAAGAGGTTAAAAATAAAAGGTTAAATTTGCTGGAACTGTTTTCTGTAAACATGCATCTTTGCAGATGATTCAAAATTTCAGTGAGCTAAGCCTCTATCATTGAATGATTAATTGAAGCAATCAAGAGAAATGGATGCAACATTTTCTTATCCCAAATGATCCCATAATTGGATTTGAGGGAAAGGTTTGGCTGTTTGCTTTGTTTCAATTTGGGGAAAATGTGATTAAAATGAGAAAATCCATTTATATTTTATGTTTACTAATCCTATCTCTGACATTTAATAACATATATTATCAGAATAAATTTATAATTAAATGAAAAGCTATAAAAATATTTTAAAGAAATTAGCAATCATTCTGAATGTGCCCAGGCCATTGCTGAGATGAGAGAGTGAAGATCAGTGAGTTATTTCTAGCACATTGACTTAAATTGAGATCTTCACTCTACTATTCAATAATATTTTTAATTTTTAATTCCATATAATGCAGAATGTTGCCAAAATCATTGAGATTGTTACAAATATTTAGCCATAAGCATTAGGAATATCAGCTGGTTGTTACACACACACTAAATGACCATGTTGCAAAGTTTGTTGAAATTCAACATCTATTTCTTTGTGATGGTGACTGCCCCATGCAGATTTACCCGCTGACCTGGAGTTCACACCCACATCTCCAAGATGACTGCTGTGGAGTTTGCCTCTGATGTTTCTAAGTACCATAGGAAGTCTTGAAATGACATTAAAATGTAAAATCTGTGCTGGAAAAACCACGGAGTGAATAAAGTGTTTGTGCACAGCCGCAAGAAAACACTATTTTGAAAACCAAATTTCAGTGCAACCACAGAAATTCACTCCTGAGTAACTCTTTTGCTGGCTTATACTTCAGCAAGAGACCACATTTTACTCTAACATAACAGTTTTATTTTAAATTACTACAGTGCTGGTCAATTAGATTATATTTTTAGAGCTGCACATCCAGGTGCAGTATTTGGAATAGAAAGTTGCATAACAAAAAAAACTCCAAACAAACCAAAAAGACCAACTTGAGAGACCTGGAGTGACCTGACACAAAGCCCAAGCCTACAGTACACAGTCAGAGGGAGGATGTGTGACTTCTGTGACAGACAATTCTTGTCCTTTCTTCTTGTGATAATCTCAGAAATGTGGCTTCTGAACATCTGTACTGCTTTCAATTTTGATTTTTTGAAAAAGCAACATTTAAGATAAAATCAACTCCATACCAAGAATGTATATAATCATCCAGATAAAACACAAGCTTTCCTTAAAAATATGAAGAAAAATAAAATTAATTATGTTACATCAAATAGTTTCTGCAGTCAACTAATTTAAGCAAGAACATGATATTTATGAAAATAATCTTCCAAAAATTATTGCTGGGAAGTTAAATGCTATTGGTATCCTTGAAGAGACCAGTAAACCACACCCCCCAATTATTTCACCTTGCAAATATACCACATCTGCTTTTTTCAACTACAAAGTATGTACCATAATCTGAATTTTCCTGGCATTCCTAGAGAAGGTCAGGTACACACTGATTGTGAGCACCAAAGTGTGCTCAACAGTGAGAAAGCTACATAGCTTTGGAATGCTTAGTTATTTTTAGAAAAGACAGAGCTAAACACAAACTATGGTACTGTCTGGGAAAGGAGGAATTAGACAAAACTGCAATTCAACTGGCTTCCTAAGGAGGAAGGTTGTACATAAACAGACCCTGTAAGCACCTGGAAGACAATCACGAGGTCATGACTAACAATGAACACACGCTTATCAAAAAAAAAAATCCTTGTTACACTGGGTCTCATTTTGTGACTAGGAATGCAAAGCAATGTGTGCCATTGACTTAATTCAGGCTTTGGACCTAGAGCATGTGACACTTTCTTTTAAAAACAATCACAGAAACATAGTCTAATGGAAGATATCTAAAATGAATACAAAACAGGTTGGACAAGAGTAGTGAGAGAGCAGCTGTCAACAGCCTCCTGAAAAACTGGAAGGACGTACTAAGTGGTACTCCACAAGGACCAATTTTGTATATCTGCTACTCAGTAATTTCAGTAGTGAGAGTGGTGACAGAGAAAAAAGTGTATGCCTATTACCTCTGCAGATAATACTGAGCAGAAAAGGGCTACAAGGGCTGCGAAAACAGGCTGACAGAGTTGAGGTGGTTCAGCCTGAAGAAGACTTTGGGGAGACCTTATATCACCTTCTAATACCTAAAGGGGTCACAAGAGAACCAGAGCGGGACTTTCTAAAAAGACATTTAGTCTTTGGACAAGATGTAGTGAATTTAAACTGAGAGTAGATTTAGATTAAAAATTAGGAAAAAAAATTCCTGTGAGTGTGGTGAGACACTGTTACAGGCTGCCCAGAGAAGCTATGGATGCCTCATCCCTGGAAATGTTCAAGGTCAGGCTGGATGGGGTTCTTAGCAACCTGTTTTAGTGGAAATGGGATGCACGAAGTAGATGATATTTAAGGCTGTCTTTAACTCAAACCATACTGTGATTCTATGGTTTTATGAAGTGGAAGAGATTGGCTCAGAAAAACATTGGGATGCTATTCACCAACTGCATGTGCATTTTATGTATGCAGAAACAATCAACTACACAAATACAGGATAAGAACTGTGAAGCACCAAAAAGCAAAAGCTGATCTGAGATGCAAAAGAAAGGCTACAACCTGCAAAGCACTGAATTGTCTTGCGCTATCATATTTATCCAGCTTTATCAGCTGAAATAAATTGTCTTATGCATCCCATAGGGGTATAGCGTAGAGGGAGACAAGGGGGGGAGAAATATAACAGCATGCCAAGTCTTTGTTACTACAGTTTGCTACAAAGTAAAGCAAATAATCTGTTTTCCTCATGTTTGTGAATGAGAGAAGAAGGAATAGACCAAAATTGTATCAAGATATATTCAATTAGACTCTGTAAAACTCTTATCTGAAAAAATGGCTAAGAATAGATTGCTTAAGCATGTCATGGATTCTCCATTACTAAAGACTTTAAAGAAAAAAAAAAGTCAGCTATTTGACATGAATGGGGAGAAAATAAGACAATTTCTCATATGACTTGAAGTCTTCTGATTCTACATTAAAAGACTGAGAAATATAGCCAACACTTAACATGTATGTCCTCATATGTCCAAAATTTAAACCAACTGCATAACCTTATTAAGGGGGGGGACAGAAAATGAAGTTTCTCTAGAGCTGTTCTGAAGGTTTCTTTGTCCTTAGTAAGAAAGTATCAATGCAGTGAATGAAAAAAACAGAAGGGATCAGCCCATGGCCAACCCTTGGTTCCTACAGCTGAAAAAAACCCCAAAAATAGTAAGCAAGTGCAAGAAAATCAGATTTTAACTTTGAATTACCCTCTTTCGTTCACTTTTAATGTTCAAGTCACAAATGTAATTTCTCCTAGGAAAAAATTAATCTTACCCTCATTTTACACTTAGTCAGCAAGCTCAATGCACTTTGGTGTTGTTGAAAATATTAAGCCAATATAAAAATGGTTTTGCAAACAAACATTCATGTGGATGCAATCTCAGCAGGCCTGAGAACGGAAGGTGTTACACTGAGTTTGTTATCCAAAAGTAAAGGTCAGTTTAGGAGCTTAACTTCATGAAGAAAAAGTAAAGGTGTCAGCCAGTGCTTGTCAGTTATCAGCCCAAAGAAGAGCCAGGTAAATAAATCCACGTGGACACAATCCACAGCTGGAGAAGCGACACAACTGGCTTGGCCGTGGAATGCAGCTGTGAGACAGCTGCAGGAGGGCCAGAAAGCACATCTGCCACTACTTCTGTGTTTGATACAAATGTGCAGCCAACAGGAATTAACTGTTCTACTGGTCTGTGCCAGGCACTTTTTTTCAAAGTCAGTATTTTGTAAGAAACAATGTCAAGTGTCACTGGTAGACCATGGACTCAGTATGAAACTGTGGGCTGTGCATGTACCCATCCAGCTAAGCTGGCCATCCAGGGTTTGCCTGTTTATTTATGGAGATGTCATTTCTCCTTAGTTCCAGCACCAGACTAAATATGGCAACATAAAGGAGTGCAATACACAAAGGAAATTTCTGGCCCACTTGACTTGCTAATACTACATATTTTAACAGGAAAGGAAGAAAATCAGCAGACAAAAGATTTGCACCACGAACTGTTCCTTCAGCTCTGACAGCTTTCCAGTGAAAAAGTTTAGAGCAATCGCCAGGACATTTGGACTGTTTTCTTCAGGGGATTACATTCCTCCATCTATCTCTTCCCAAGCCAGAACATGTCTTTTTTCTACACTGCACCTGATGCTGACTCATGGAGTGCTCTGGACACTGCAAAGCCATGAAAGCAGATTAGACAAGGCTGCTTAATTTTTAATTTGCAGTCATTAGGTGGTGAGGAATCCAAGCTATAGTGGCATGTTCTTGGTGGTTTCTTAGTACTTTAATATACTCAAAAACGTTATGTGAACAGTGTTCCTAACTTCATACAGCAGATGGTAACTCTTGGAATTATTCATTGCCATTTTAATTGTTTATAATAAAGTTATAAAAACTAGCCAGATGTGGAAAAGGTTATTATGGTTTCAGAACTTTACTTGTAATCCAGCAAGAAACTAGAGCAAAAGTTTTACTTTTGGAAACCACAGTTCAACAAAACTACACTCAAGTCAAGTAAGTTATTAACAGGTATGTAAAACAGGCAGTACGAAGGCTGCATGGTCTTTCATTCTACCCATTACTTGCTAAAGTTTAACTAAATTAATTATTTTCCACTGGCTACTAGAAATACAGCATTTTTTAAAAACAGTGTATTTCACAGGTTTCACTCAAAATACACTGATAGTTGAAGGTGAAAAGTGTAAGCACTAGTGAAAGTGGAAGAAATTGAAGGTTTATGAAATTAGGTTGAATGAATGTGCAGATTCATGGTAAATTTTCTTATATGGCCAGAAGACAAGTTTTTAAATAACTGAAAATAAACTACTCTTCAACAGGATTTAGGAAACTCACAGCACTTGTGAAAAGAGATGATTAGAACTGTATTCAACCAAGAGGTGACGTTTAAAAAAAAAATGTGAAGAAGCCATGTTTTGAATTGATGTGTTTCAGTCTACGATGCTGAGAATAAGGAAAGGATTCATGGCAAGGATTAGGATGCTACAAATCATATGGAACATATGAATAGGAGTCTGTTTCCATGTATCAATAGGGGTTTAATTTCTGAATGAGAAGCTTAAGCAAGGGCACATTCTTTTGTAAAATATCCCACGGGTTTCCTAGAATACACAGATGTAGTGACATCCTCACTTCTAACTCTATTCAATAGGTTCTTATAAAGCCTTGATGAATGTTTCATTTAATTCCTAAAAAAAGTAACATATTGGAATTTTTTTGAGAAGGATAATAAAAACAGAAATAAAGTTCACGACAGATAGAAAACTAAATTCTCTCAACCTATGAAGAAATATTTATTAAGAACTGCTTATAACTTCTCAAAGTTTGCTACTCTGGCTGCTATCTGAAACCATGATTTTCCAGGGAAAAAAAACCAAAACACACAAAACCAAAACAGCTGGAACACATCCTAGAGATAAAAATAAATCACTTGCAAGTGAATTCCACACTCAGAAGCCCTAATCAGTACTCTACACAAACAACAAAACAAACAAAGCCCAGAAGGGGCATTAACATCCCTGGTAACCAGTGTCTACTAATTGCAGAGCATCAGGACAGCCCCAGTGGAAAAGCAGAGCCTGAATAGGATTGTCTGATAAATCTACTACCCTCAAACACTCCACACAGTATTCTTGACCCTGTAGGTCACAACCTTTTGCCCCCAAGTCACTCATGCCAAAGGGAATTAAGAGGTTTATCCCATTCTGTTAAGTCCTTGTAATTATTTGTTACAGTTTTAAGTCATCTAGCACTATGTACATAGCAGTTTCGTGAATCACACATGCTCTTTTCAAATGAAAATTCAACAGACAAAATGGATGTAATTTAAAAACCTATATGGTAGCCCAAAACTTTATAAGTTTAATTACTTTTATATTTAGCTTGTAAGAATTTTATGTAGTAAACAATTTGTAGCAGCCGAATTAGATATAATAGCCTCCAATTATGTCTAAACCAAACAAACATGAATTAATTCACAACAGAAGGAGGTTAGAAATTTATCTAAAGCTTAAATTCACAAAGATGGGAAAAACACATACTGACCACAATTGAGTAAGAAAAACAGGGTGCCATCAGAGAGCAGCATAGTCATAAGTAAGTCTTCAGATAGTTTTATTTCTCAAATTTCACACTGCTAACAGTTTGCTGTCAAATATAATATTTCTTTTATGGTGTAATTTGGCTGGAGTCTGCCAAATACACTGTATAAAAATGATTACTTCACCTTATGAATCACTTTTCATCAGCATACTTTTAAATACAGCTGTGAAACTTTTGTTCTAGAGAAAAACAACAATTTAACATTGTTGATTTATCTGTGATGGAGCAAAGGGTGGAGCCTGGGAATTTAGGATGTTTTGAGGTTTTTTATATTCACTTATTTGTTCTGAATTTTAAGTATAACTACTTCTTTCATAAATACATGAATTGCATTGTTAGCTTGCAAAACAACATTATATGGCATTCAGAGATGAAAGTGTTTCATAATATGCTTTGCGAAAAGTTGACCTGGGGAATGCAGCCAAGTGAGTTTTGGGGGTCACACTGCAGTCTGGAACATCACTTTGGACTCCTTTAGGAATAATATTTTAGCTGTATTGCTAATCCTACTGCTAATGGGAAGGTCTAAATACTTTAATGATGCCTTCTAGAGGCTAACCTGGAACAGAGCCTAGACAGGGAAAAGGGTAAAGTAAGTATTTATTAAAAGGCCTCAATAGGCACACTTCGGCATCACAAGAGTCTGTCAGGGCTACACACAAGATGAATCACAAAATGGTCACAAAATGGACACCGAGGTCTCTCACTACTATAAGTTCTGGTCCGTTAGCATATCAGAATCAATTGTCCAACCATAGCTTCAGGTTATGAAGCTCCATCCTCCTTGCTTTTTTCTTCTCACTTCACCATAGTTTTTTTCTTGGGCCTGAAAGCTGTCCTTGGTATCAAACTAGAGAAGGAATTGTTTTGTCTACCTACTCTTCAAAGAGAGCTTAGTAGCACTTAATATGAAACCTAAAACTACTCACCAAAACAGCACAGAGTCTAAAAAATATAATAGCTAAAACTTAAGGCATCACTAGAGCCATGTCCTCTTCAGTGGCCACATCTTACAGAACATGCAGACCTATCTAAAACTGGCAGTTTGAAAGGACAAAGTAACCAATGCCTGTCTTACTCATGTCAAGTCCTAGTAAGAGTACTCGATTAATTCTTTTCTCATTTTTGGATTTGTGATCCATCCCTATGGGCCAGAAGAAAACATGTGCAAGAAGTTTTGTATATAAGGAGCAAAGGAAAGTTCATTACAAACAATCTGCACCAGGAATAGCATGAGTGATTTCAACAGTGTTTCAGAAAAAGTTTCCATAGAGGTTTTTTTGGTGTTCATTTATAATGTGCACAGAATTACATTATTTAAAGGATCTTCTATGGAAGGTTATCCTCCAAAATGTAGTCTGTTCCTATTTTCAGGACAAATATTCCAGAATTAAGACTCGATAGAGGCAAGCCACACCAATGTCCAGACCCTGTAGCTACAACCTTGACAAAGCAGCACGTGCCTTGAAGCTTCAGCATATTTATGTGGTCAAGACAAAAACGCTCCACAGAGCACTTGGTCACATACATTTTAGCTCTCTCTTGATAAAATAAAATGATACAGTTTAACTTAGACTGTTCCAGATCTTCTTATGCCTTGCAAATGGTTAACAGGGGCTGCAAAACAACTTTCCTCACATGGAAGGTTCATGAAGATGCATGAGAGTGTGTAGTGGTGGTGTCAAATAAAAAGACAGAGTAATGGTGCACCACATCATTAAACCTGCTGGTTTCCCCAGAGAGGTTTTCACAGAAGAGCAGTGTGCATTCAACTCTGTTTTGTGTACGGAGGCTGGAGAGAGAGACCATGGAGAAAAGACATCTTCTATCTTCTCAGATTTATCTTGCCCTCCTGGCGGATTCAGACTCTCTTACCAGACCTTAATATTACCCAGTTTGTTTTTTGAGATTTGTACACATTTTTTTCCTGTTGTTCCATCAGTACAGAATTTGCACAGCTACAAACAGTAACTTAACTTTAAACGCTATACTGAAATCATGTCCCAAATCAATTTAAACTAAAAATCAACAAACATAGAATTAAAGCATTGTTTTTATCCAAAGGTACTTGAAAACTTATCTAGTTCTTACTCTTCTGTTATAGGCAGGAACACGTTCCACTAAACCAGGTTGCTCAGAGCCCCATTCAGCCTGGCCTTATACAGTTCAAGGGTGAGGCATCCACAGCTTCTCTGGGAAACCTGTGCCAGTGCTGTACCACTCTCATAATAAAGAATTTCTTTCCAACACCTAACTAAATCCATTCTATTCCAGAGTAAAACCATTCCCCCTTGTCCTATCATTACACACCCTTGTAAAAAAGTTCCTGAAAGGTGCTGTAAGATCTCCCTGGAGCCTTCACTTCTCCAGGCCGAACAACCCCAGCTCTCTCAGCCTCGCTTCACAAGAGAGCTGCTCCAGCTCTCTGATCATCTTCACAATTCTGCTCTGGACTCACTCCAGCAGGTCCACATCTCTCCTGTGCTGGGACCCCAGAGCTGGATGCAGCACTCTGGGTGGGGTCTCACCAGAGCAGAGGGGCAGAATCCCCTCCCTCCCCTGCTGTTCACACTGCTCTGGATGGTTGGCTTTCTGGGCTATAAGGGCCAGGACATGTTGAGTCCTTGTCAAGTAATATTCATTAACTTTTTGTTCTGATACATCAAAGTCACGTCTTACACAACTTAGATTTTGAGTATCTGCACACAGTGAGCAGTTTTAGTGCTGCTTTATCTAACTTTTCAGCACATTAAACCACAATTTGTTGAACTTATCTCCCCATCCAGGGTTTGGGGTTTGTTTTTGTTTTTTCCCAAAAATGTAGTTTTCCCTTTTTTTACTATTAATAGCTTCTTTAAAAAAATCTATACTGAGAAGAGTGCACATAAACAGTTATCCTTTTAGACACAAGAAAAATACCATGATTTTTAAATGTCCTTTATTACTGATTAGACAGGGGGTGTTTTTGATCATCTTCATTTAACTTCATCAGGAGAGGGGCAAAGTTGTCTAAAACCTGTTAGGTTAAATAAATTTTGTTTTTTTTCATGAACAGTTAAACCAACAATTTCTTCCAGGAGCAAACAAATCCACAGAGCCTGATTTCTGGGAAATGTGCACAGCAAGCATATTCCACGAGTGCAACACCCTCACATGCTTCTCTGAGGTCTGCAAAAGACTGAGTACATCCAGGAGCCTGTGATCACCACCACAGCTGTCTTGTCTGCACAACCGCTTATTGTTATGAAAAAAGCAGAGTTTTCTGTACCTTTGTGACCTTTATGCTTTTATAAATATGACCAAAACTGGCTCTAGGGCTCAATGCTTCCTTAGGAAAGAGACCAGCAGAAACACAAGGGAGTGCTGTGGACAACATCCATCCTCCTTTAAAAATCAGGCAAAACATAGTCAGGATTTCACTTGACTAATACATGAGGTTTTACAGTTATCTCCCCTGACAGAAATTACGTCTGTTAAAAGGCTAACCTGAAAAAGATACACGTAAGAAAAACAAACTAGCCCTGACTCTTATCTTTTTCATCTCTCATCATCTGTTCTTGTGGGAAGTTTCTATTAACATATGCTCACAATATGAATTTCAAAAGTCACATATTAAACTCAATCCATTATATTTTGAAATGGAGATTCTCATATATGACTTTTTTACCCTCAGATTGCCCCATTCTGACAGCAATAAAGCAGCTCAAATTTAAATCCACAATGAATCTGAAAATCACACCATTTGCTGCTTTAAAATCTCATTAAACTGGCAGTCATGAGTCATTTTTCTAAACAGATATACCACTACTACACCAGCTACAGTGCCTCCTCTTTTGCAAAACATTCAAGGAAACACCACAAAATTATATGAAGCCAGAAGAAACTGCCATAATTTGTTTATTTTAACGGATTTCCTTAACCAATACTGCAATGAGCTGTGATTACTTGAGCTATAAGTGCTTTATGAAGAAAACCCACACTCCATAATACATTCATGAAAAAATCTGTGGATGTTTATATGCATTAAATATAATGTACATTATAAATTATTCCTCAGATCTCAGTGTTAGTGGAAAAACTGAAATATTCTACCAGCTTGCGCACTGATACCTATAAGAATAAATTCATATATGCATGTCAAAAGAATTACTCACTTTACTGGCAAAAGCTGATTTATTTCTCCAAGACAAGACTCAATAAAATTTCAGAAAATATGACAATGGAAAATTTGCTGTTGGATGTTGGTTCTTTGGTATAATTCGGATAAAGGATTTTTCTCAAGGTTAGCTGAGAGAGAGCCTGGCAGTGACTGCAGCCATCACAGCATAAAAGCAACATTATGAAGACCACATTTCTTTTGCAGATAAGAGTAGAATGAAACGGTAAAGCATTACAATTTTGGACATTCACATTTTTCTCACTCTTAAATGAGGTTCCCAATATTAGAGAAACCTACCTTTTTTTCCCTGTTGGTATTTTTTTAAATGGATCTTTTTAAGAACATCTGGTGGGCCATCCTACCATTCAACAGGGCATGTCAGAAAGGCATAGAATTTCACTGAATTTTGTCAAATTCCTTTATGAAACCAAGTCACCAATGATACACATATATAATATTATAATATACACACATTTTTTTTTTTTTTTTTTTTTTAATTTTTTTTTTATTTTCCTCTAGCAGAGGTACCAGACCTCAGGGATACAATTTGTTAGATGCTGTGCCCATAGTGTGGCAACACAGAGACATGGCTGGAAGGATACTGTACTGTAGGATCACGCCCATTACCTAGAGTAAGCAAACTTAATTCTCAGCAAGGAGCACCACACTTCTGATAAGCAAATCTTATTCCTTATTCAGGAAACTCATCAGACTTATTTGCTGTGAAGCCTTTCACTTAAGAAAGACATGAAAAGAAAGGGAAATTAAAACGTGGATTTTCCTTTCCTGAGTGTTCTGCTGGCCTCTGGCAGGCAGCTCAATACTCAGTTGAATCTATTTAGATTTAAGAGACATAAAACATGGCTTCACATCTGGGTGGTCTCTGTAATGTCCAAGAATGTATGAATTGGATCATTTTCAAAATAATATTTTGCTGCTTTCTTTTCCTCAAACAATAAATTATATCCACTTTTGCAATAAAATCATGGGGTAGAGTCTGACAATACTGTTCCTCCACATCTACTGCTGGGTGTGTTTCACTGACATCTACCTGCCTCTTCAATTTAAAATAGCAGGATCACCACAGTAAAAGTATTATCACAACTGGATGAGCAGATATAAAGTCAGAAGGCAGTGGTTTTATACAGTTTCATAAACAGATCAAGTCTTTCTTTCATCATGCCCTAAGGGAAAAAAAAAAAAAAAAAAAAAAAAAGGCCGATCTCCCTCTGTAAAATTAGCTACATGCAAGGTGTAGCCTGAACTCTGCTGAAACCAGGAAAAACCTGACAAGGAAGAAAACAGCTGTGAAACTGAGTCATGCCATAAATTGCTGAAGAAATCAATGCATCAAGCTACTACCTTCTGTAAGGTATTTTCTGTCATAAAATCATATTTTCAATAATATGAACATCTGTATAGTGCTTCAGTCATCTTCACAGCACTTCAAGGCTTATTTAACACTACATGAGTTCCTAAATGTAATCCAAAATTAACATTCCATCCAATCCAATCTCGTAAAGTCATACCACACCTCTG
The DNA here is from genome assembly GCA_018697195.1 of Certhia americana. Classification (NCBI taxonomy): domain Eukaryota; kingdom Metazoa; phylum Chordata; class Aves; order Passeriformes; family Certhiidae; genus Certhia; species Certhia americana. The sequence goes on along the minus strand of CM031857.1, from coordinate 34,935,990 downwards.
ATTATGTGTCTTATAAATACACTTGTTTGAATTTTCATTTTATATTTCATAGTTACCAACTTTAATGATTTTTACACAGGAAATAATTTTAAAGTCCTAAGAGCAAGCATAAGAGAATATTTTATCTTTCTGTATTATTGGTATTTCAAAAGTAAATCTGCTAAACAGAGTATTTAATTTTCTGATGCCAAAACCCACTTTATGTCACCTTTAACTATGTGCTTATACCTTTAACTATATGTAATATAACACATTAAACCATTAAAGTCCCATGCTGCCTGACAACCACCAGTCAAATACTGTATTTAAAGAAACACTGTCACAGACATATAGTTTAAAAAAAACAGGTTTTAGTGGAAGAATGGGGAATTTACTTAAAATCTAGTATTTCCTACAAGTACGTCGACAACACTTAAATTTACTTCTGCTGCATCTTTCCACCAGCATTCCCTAACAGGTTAATTTCACCCTATGCTTTTCAAGCAGCTTTGAAACCCAGATAAATTTAAATGTCTCAGAACAGCACATGCTCTGAGATCTAACCACACACATCCAGCAGTTGAACTGCTGGGTATTCACCAAACATTGCCAGAGACCACAGCAGGACATGTGCTGCTCCTGAGGGACTCCAGGGGAGCTTCACAGAGGACTCGGGATGCCGTGACCTTCACTCAGATCATCACCACTGAAAACACTCCTTCAGTATTAAGGAATTTCCCATGCCTGAAAGGGATGGGGTAGCCCCTCAGGAAGGCTTCTACATGGCTTCCTTTGCATTTCCTCAACCTATAACATTCAGGCTTTAAATAAGTTTATCATGTTTTCTCCTAATTGCTTCCAAGATGGAAAGAGAAATCCCTTCTCTTCCATTCCCCAAAGAAGGATCTAGAACCTTCACACCATGGACTACTCAGAGACCAGCTCTGTCACATCTGAAGAGATGCTACATCAAACTGTAGATCCTTCCTGTATATCCTAAGCTCATGACCAACCATTATCAGACTGCTTTACACGTGGCAGGGCCCCATACAAAGACCGTTCCTGTTTCTTGTGGCTACAGCAAATCCATGGGAGTTGGCTTGCACCTTCAGAAGACCCGCCTCACACTGCAAGTACCACTCTGCCATTCAGCAGTCACCACTTGAGCATCTTCCTCCAAAGAACAGGGCAAATGCTTGTTTATTAGCAGAACTGAAACACCTAACGACCTTAATAAAACAGCAGTTCGACATATGCTGGCCCCCTGCCCCCCAACGACACAAGCAATCATTTTTCCACCTTACAAGACTGTGCAGAGATGAGAGAAGGAGGAGCTATGTCCCTGGCACCTGGGGAAGGAAGGCAGGTGGCACAGGCCTGGCTCTAACAGGCACCCCATCCACATAATCCCACCTTGCAAGCACAGAGCAAGGGCTCACAAGCACAAGACCATTGCTCCACAAGGGATCTTTCTGCAAGTACCTTCCCACACTGAGACTTTAACTCCATGAAGGAATGAGACCTCCTGTGGGGCAGGAAGATGGAGGTGGGGGAGATCAGTCACCCATAATTTGCACTCTGCTGCCAGGTCTCCAGCTGGGTTAAGCACTGTGTGACAGACCTGAAATCCTGATCAAGTCCTTGATTTATGTTTTGGCATGCTTCACCAGTGCTTCTCAGCAGGACTAGATGAATCATTGATCTGTTCCAGTACAATAATTTCTATGTATGCTCATAACCTTGGAAGAATCTGTGTAACATTTAAACATGCATTTAGCTTGCTCAGTGCTCAGCTTTAAACACCACATTTTATTCAAGTTGTGCACTTACATTGTTGCTGCCTATGTGTGCACATTTAAAAAAAACAAGTTTTAGAAAAAACACAATTTTTTTTAGAAAATACAAATTTTGTAGAAAAAATATAATTACCTCAGATCTTAATTTAGACCTGAATTTAAACATTTTGTGAGATAAACAGTTCATAAATTAACTGTATCAGACAATGTTACTCTTATAAAATCCTTGACCACAGAAAAGCTTGCTTTAATTACTGAATAAAACAAATGTAGCAAGACAGACAGCTAGTCCTTGAGCATTCTTCCTGAATTCTGTCTCAACCACGTTCATGCAGGTCAGACACAAAGTCATACAAAAATGAAAGTAACTACAACTGCCAGTGCTCAGAGAGCTCAAATAACTCTCTACCCTTGCACAGCCAGGAGCCCACTGACATCACTTTTTAAAACAAATGCCAAAATAAAAAATTATAACGATCTATAACGATCTAAAGAAATTTCCTGTTATTTTGCTCAAGAGAAAACCCCCATCCCATGTCCTTCACGTATGGTGAAGACCATCATAATTTTCCAGGCTCAGGACTCAGGACATATTTTCTTAATAAGCCTTACAGACAGATTTCCAAAGCTTGTGAGGCCTTTGGAGCACCACGAGCTCCAAAGACTCCTTGGGGGTTCCTGACCTCCTCTTCACAGGTGGGTGCCACAAGGCTGAGGACCAGAGCAGTTCTGCTTCCCACCTGCCACCTCACTGGCCATGGAAAGACTGAGTTTGCAGCCCTACCTCCCACGTCAGTTCTCCTCGAATTAGGCTCAATTTGATCCTTACAGCTCCATTTCATGTCTAATGCACCACCTTGAGCAACTCTGGCAGTTAGTATTAAGGAAACACAATTATCTGGTTACAGAAATACTATACACAATGTAAACAATTATTTCCTCTATATATCCAAGAATGCCTGAGGTTTTATAGGGTGTTACTTAGGAAATATTCATTACACAGTTATGCAAAGAAAACAATGAATGTTTTGTTTTACTGAGTCTTGCTCAAGCTCAGGGGCACCAACATATTCACCATCAACTACCAACTTACCTGAGTGTGAAAATGAAGCAACTTCTTCCTCTTTGTTAAATATCCACATCAGAAACCATCTGAGATTATACTAGACTAAATACCCAATTCTCAAATGTTACTTTTAAAACATCAGGCAAAATAATTCAGGCAATATTCCACTTGAATAATTTTTTTAATCAATAAATGTAAAGCTTATCTATTATTCTAACAAATAACATCAAGGAATACTTTAACTAAAAGGAAAATTAATTTTTCTTCCCCTTTTTTTTTTTTTTTTTTTTTAGTTGCTAGCATACTAAATACAAAAAAGTTCTTAAGAATCAGGAAATGTCATTGTAGAACTGTAGCATCTGGGGGTTTTTTTAAAAAAGAATTTACTGTTAATTCTTTAAAAACCCTAAATGAACCTTAAGTGGCAATGCCTTCTGAAGCACCAATGCAGAGGCACTTCAGATGTAGTTTATTCAACTTCCTTTTTCTTTCACCTGTCTTTATCGTTTAACCAGCAATTGTCATACAGCATGAAATAAATCATATGAAAATTGCAACTTAAAAAGGACATTTGAGTGTACATTTTGAAATAATGGTACTTGACATCCCTTAGGTAAAGAGGAGATTTCTGGAAAACCCTTACCAATATGAAAATGCAGATGAGGTTATCTACCTTCTACCTACCAAGAGTTCTAAAACAAGGTATCTGCACCAAATTAGATCTGACATAAGATGAAAAGAGCAAAGCACAGGAGAAGGGATGCTAAACAGAACAGGGAAGGTGTCGGGTTCTTGAGATGAATGTCAAGTATGCCAGGTAATCATTTCCAGTTAAGAGGGACAAAAAAAAAAAAAAAAAAAAAAAGCTACTATTGAGCAGATGGTTCCTGAAAGAGAAATCCTCCACAAGCTCACTCTACACAGTGGCAGAGTAAGAGCTACGTGTACACAGCACCCTGAGGTTTACCAGCAATCCAGTGGCACACAGTATGCCAAGGAGCACTTGCGTAACTGAGAAATTATCCTACATTGCACATACCTTAAGGCCCTTCAGACCTCAGCTATTTTATCCCTACATTATTAGACACCTTCTGAAATGCTAAGGGTGTCTGGGTTTTTCCTTCATTCCCTGCATAGGAAAATAAAATGCCAGAAAAATCACAAGCTTAGCAGACCATCTAATTTGAGGAAAGGAAACCTCCAGGACTGATCTTATGGGCATAGGTTTGGATATCCAGTACAGAATTATGGATTAAATATTTCCAGTTTCCTGAAAAGAAAAGCCCCACTAAACAGATGACTTCTTTATGCGTAATCTATAGAACAAAGAAGAAAAGACTGCAAAAAACAAGACCTCAGACTCAAGTATTTGCAAATCTCATATTGGTACTCCAACAATTCAAAGCACCAGATCTTTCCTAACATGAAATTTTAAGTTATTTCAAGTAACAGAGGGCTTCTGAATACATATATCTATACAAATATACACAAAATATAGTATGCATATACAAACTATTTTTATCTAAAGTCAAGGAATAGTTTCAGCTGAAGTTGTACTTTACAAGTAGGAACAGAGAGAGGTACCAGTTAGAGGGGAAATAACAGAAATCCACATTTTAAATTTAATTAAGCAGAAGGCAGTCAACCAAATAGTTCCTAGATCCTAAAACATACCAACATAGCTTTGGTTGTTTTCCAAAATCTTGTTTACTTCATATTAAATTAATATAGTAGTATAAATTAAAGCCTTAAAATGCATTTGCAGATCCAATGCCAGAGGACTTCTTTAAAATTAAATTGAAATGGAACTGAAAGTGCATGCGTTTTCACCCTTGAGTACATTATTTAATAATACTAAGAATATTAAAGAGAGAATTGACTTTATATTAATTTTCTCTTTCCTGAGAAATGCTACTTTTTTCTTTTATGCCTCTCATTGAAACCTAGATAACTGCCTGTCAACGCATACATGTGAACACAAATGTGCATATCAGTCACAGTGTTATCTGTAATTCTGAGTACCAGGTGGCACATTCAACATTCTATTAACTGCTGCTATGCTACTTGATTGCAAGGGCATTTTAAACAGGGATATACACAAAATTATGCAAAAAATTAGTATTTTATATTTTCAAAATTAATAGTAGCTGTCTGTGAATCAAATATGTCTGAAATAAGGATGTGCTGAGGGGCTGAGAGTGCAACAAAGAACCAACCACCAGACTGCTTTGGCAAATCACAAGAATAACTCCTGAGTAAGTCACTCTATGCTTCCCAAACAGACAGCAGATCAACAGTGAACCTACTGTAAATGATCACATCTTCAACTTCAGCTTATCAAACATATAATGCAAGCAAATGTTTCTTATACTGCCAAAGTGAAAAACATGGATATTGGTTAAGAAACCCAAATAATTTATTCCGGCACTTTCCCTTGACATTCATCATTTCTTAAAACACACTCAAGTACTTTATGATAAACCATTTTGATAGTGGTCTACAGCAGTCAGTGATTTTACACTTTAATCAGTATGATTTACATTGTATTTCTAATATGACTCTTTAGACTAGAACTGCTTGGGTGGGTTGTGCTGATATAACTCAAACTGACACTGCCCTGTCACCCATTCACAGCACACTCAGTACAGTGAAAATGTTCACATTCTTATCAGAAGCCACAAATAAAGCTCCAGAGCTCTTAAATGATTTGAAAGCTTTGCTTTCAGCTTAAGGCTTACCCTTTCTTTGTCCCTGCGACAAGAGGTGCATCAGCAAGAAACAATCAGTAACCTGTCAGTCTCTATTACAGAGTGACAACAGAGGATAAATTCCAATTTCATTAAGTCAACTTTGGAAGGTGACACGTGCTGAAAACCTAATACTGCCACCTTTTAGCTGGGTCTAACACTTAACTTCTCAAAAGGAAAGGGACAAATCAAACCACTTTCTTATCTCATCAACTGATCTTTACAAAATTAGAAGAATGAACTTGAAGCAGAATTCCAAAAAGAAGCTTCCCCATTTATTTATGCATTCTGGTTTCAAGCATTTTATGATTTCAGTTTTTCCTGAAATGCTATCGGCAGTTAACTCTTTAGTTAATTCTTCATGCAGCAACAGAGAGAGAAAGCATATCCTAAACCAGGAAACGAATAACTGGAAAAACCTTAAGCTACTTGGTATTTCCATCGTACAACTGATGAGATTTCAAGATCGCAAAACCTTCTACCTTCTACAGCCGTGCCTAAAGATCTGCTACAATCATGTATCTTTTCTTTCTTCAGGACACCTTGCACTCCTGGAAGAAATGCATACAAGCATGTATAGACATCCAGCCCATGACAGCTACCACACATTTACATTGCATGAAGTCACAAAGGTGTTCCAGCTACTCCTCAACCCATCCTCCTCCTCCGTACAGCTGATCTTTGTTGCTTCGGTGATATACTTATTTTGCCAGCAGTCCTTCCTCAGAAATTCTACCGCTAGATATAATCTACTGTTCCTTGGCACCTAGGTGATACTAAACATAATATTTCCAATAAATCCTCTTTTAGGAGTGATGGTTCATGCCTTATGCAGAAACAGTTCCTGCAGGGAACAGAAATAATTTTTTAAAAATCCAATATAAATACCAAAATTTCCATGTTAGTTCGACACCAGCCATTTAGCCTCCAAGTATGAATGTCAGCCCACTTGAGCTCTCCTGCACTTAGAATCAACATGCACTCTCAGAGACTGAGTCATAATCACACTTGAACGTAAGACCACAAGTTATATAGAATAATCACATAAAATTACAAAAGAAATCTCAGATAGTCCTTCTCCATCAAAAACAAGGACTGTGGCTCCACCCTTCATGTCAACCCTGGTCATCAAACTATCCCTCACTATTTGGCGAGTATTAATATTAGAAAGTTTCTCAAATATAATTATTTCTAACCCACATCTAGACCCTGCCATTTTAGACTATTATTTCTTCTGTTTTTTACCCAAAAAAGAGAGCTCTTTATTCTTGCGCTCATTACAGACGCACTGCACACATGACAGACTGTATTATCAGCTTAGCCTCTTTCTAGAGTAAACAAAGCATTTCAAAGTAATTTCAAGTTCCTCAAACAATATGGTCTATAAATGTCTGATCACTCCCATTCTGCTCTGACTCTGCACAATGTGTCCATTAGATGAATTTTGTTACTGCAGCTGACATTATTGACACTAAGGAGAGCTCAGTGGTAACTTCACATGTTTTGTATGCTGTACTCTTATTTATATCATCATAGAATCAGAGAATGGTTTGAGCTGAAAGGGACTTTAAAGCTCATCTAGTTCCAACCTCACTGCCACAGGAAGGGACATCTTCAACTAGAGCAGACTGTGCAAACTGCTATCCAGCCTGGCCTGGAACATTTCCAGGGATGGAAGTGCACTCAGTCTCACTGTCTATGTCATTGATGAAGACCACTAATAGAGCTATGTCCCAAGACAGAGCCGTGAGGGACACCACTCATCACCAGCCTCCACCTGGCCACAGAGCCATTGACCACAACTCTCTGGCTGTGTCCTTCCAGCCACCTGGAACACCCACCCAATCTCCATTGCTGTTTTCCACATATCTTTGGTGCTCTGACTCATGTTCAGGTTGCCATCTAGTTCCTACACACTGCTATGAAGAGCTGTGACCCACAAAGAGGTTCCAAATTCTCCAACTTTACAGTTGATTCTTTCTTCTAAAGTGCAGAGCCTTCCATCAATTTGCATTGTATATTTTGAGAATATTTTCCAATTGGACAAATTGCTCTGAATGACATACTCATTAAATCTGTGGAAAAAGCTAGACATCTTGGAAGACAGGTTTGGTCTCATTGTTCAACAACTTTAATAATGATCAGGATGATTACTTAGAGCTTGATATTAAATCTGTGGATGGAACCAATTATCCCTTCCACTCTGACAGTAAATTCAGTACTCGGGTTTTTCAGCCAGTTTTAAGTAGGAGGGTTTTTTCTACAGTGTACTTTCTGGCCTTTCCTATGAGAATGTCACATGAGAGTCTGTCTAAAGATTTACTGGAGATATATGATATCCTCTATTACTTCTGAATCAGCGAAGCCTCTAATCTTCACAGAGGGAAGCCAGATTGACTTGACACAATTCATTCTTCATCAATAACTGTGCACACTGTTATTCACCTTCTTATTTCTTATAAGTGTCTTCAAAGAGTGTATTTGAAGAATCATGCCAGAATTTTTGGCATCTGCATGATCCTGGGCTAAACACTACTGCAATGCCTCATTGAAAAAAATTAAATATGTTTTCATTCAAATTTATAGAGAAAAAAACCTCTGGCATATCAGAAAATTACTATTTAAAACACCTAAGGTATCCTACCCACTTACAAAACAGACTTAAATCTAAGATGCACTAATCTTACTCCTTTGAGCAAATACGCAAATATGACTGTTCTAACTTAATTTTTTTCAGGGTTTTCCTCACTTACTATCTAATTCTACAATTATCTTATTCACACCATAAGTGAAATCCAAGTTTTTTTACAAGTCAATTAAAATGAACCATAGTTTCACCTGATGATGAGAACCATGTGTTGTGGTTTAGTCCTGATTGGACAATTTTGTAATTTTGTTTTATTCCTTTTAAGTTTAAGCCTGCTTTGCTCTCGATTGAGAAATTTCAAACTGGCAAATCAAAACTACGACACCATGGTTTAGTATTAATTTAAGAGTAGAGTCAGAATCTGAGTTTAAAGTTTATTATTACATTAATCAGATCTGGTTTGTTCATGGTAAGGTTTATTTAGGCAAAAAATGTAAGACTAGAAACCTTTCCTCAGTATGGTTTCTAGTCAATGTATCAAGCATATGAAAGAGAATAAAGAATGTCTCATTCTTTAGAGTATTTGAAATGGCCCATAAAGTCTCAGTTTCACAGAAGAAACTGGGTTTTTTCGCAGGAATTTCTTTTTCTGTGAAATTGAGACTTTATGAACTGAAGCATGTCTGTAAAAATCATCTGTGACATAATTTATACTCTTCCAACTAAATAAGCAGATGGTAGAATGAAGAAGAACTATGTAAACCAATGTTTATAAAGTAGCAGACATTTGACAGGCTTCAAATTATGTCCAGGGTACACTGATAGATGCCATTATCCATTATTGTGCTTTCTCTGACATTTTATCTAAGGGCCAAAAGCCAAAAGAAAGACCACAAGCATTTAACCACAAAGTAGCTCTTATTTTCCTATTCTAGTCATCAATTAGCTCACAGGAACAGAATTTCAAGTATTTCCAATGCCTGTAGTTAAAAATATGCCTTTTTCTAAAATGAAATACAAATGTCAAATTCTAAGAGCCATATTTGGGACTGCAGTCTTTGGACTAGAAATATATATTTAAAATGCACAGTAGTTAGATGTAAAATATTTGACCATGTGCAACCCTTACATAAACAGAAAGTTTTTTATTTTAAAAAAACATACCAAAACATGTAGACTCTAATGTAATGTAATTGCCTTCTGCTTCTCATGAAACGGAGATTTTCTGCCCTGTCTGCTATCAAATCAGAAACACGTGATGAGTGTGAGTTACCGGTTCAGGACTTGTATTTCATGACCACAGTGGTGTCTGCAACTGCTCAGTCTCGCCACAAAGGATTGTAGCAATCAAACAGACACAGGTAATGTTCAAATGACAAGCAGGGATTTCTGAACTCTAAATCCATCTTTTAAGAATTATAGTTCATTTCTTGGTGTGACTGTCCTTTCATAAGTGCATTTTATTAATACATAAATGGTTCTTAAATTTCTCCTAACGGCTGCTCAAAGGGATCTCTCTAATGGCAACAGTCTTCTTTTCTAATTTAAACAAGCAACTACACAGACCCTCAGCTCAGTAAACTAGGTAACTATTTTTAAGACAGAAGCAGCAGCAAAACCAGGAAGAACTGACAGGCAACAAATGGGCAAAAGAAATTAAGCCACAGAGCTGGGACAGCAAAGAAGAGGAATAAAAAGTACAGAATGTGTTGATGACAATTTCCTTCTCCACGTGATAGAGGAGCCAACAAGGACAGCAGCTATGCTGCACTGTTCTCACCATGAGGGTGAGAGGGCTGGTGGGGAATGTGAAGCTCAAGGGCAGCCTGGGCTGCTGCGACCATGAAGTAGCAGGGTTCAAGGTCCTGATGGCAGCAAGGAGAATGCACAGCAAGCTCAATACCCTTCAGGAGAGCAGACTTTGGCCTCTTCAGGGATCTATTTGATATATTACCATGGGATAAAGTCTTGGAGAGAAGGGCTCAAGAAATCTGGTTGATACTCAAGGATCATATCCTTCAAGTTCAGGAGTGATGCATCCCAAAGAGGAAGTTCATCAAAAATGCCTGGAGGCCTGCATGGATTATCAAGGTGCTCCTAGGCAAACTTAAACTAAACTGAAAAAAAAAAAAAAAAAAGCCTACAGAGGATGGCAGCAAAGACAGGTAGCTTGGAAGAAATAGAGAGAGATTGCCAGGGACAACAGGGGCAACAAGAAAAGGTACAATGTAGGTAAAATGGTGATAAAAAGAAAACAAGGGAGAATGTGGCCCTCTTAGAAGGAAATGAGAGATACAGTTATGTGGGATATGGAGAAAAATGAGGTACTCAGTGACCTTTTTGCCTTAGCCTTCATCATCAAGTGCTCCAGACACACTGCCTGACTTCCACAAGGAAATGTCAGGGACTGGGAGATGTAAGACCATCTGGTATAGGAAAAGATCAAGTTTGAGATCATCTTTGTAACCTGAAATTGCACAAATCCATAGAACCACCTGAGGAGATGCATCCACAGGTCCTGAGGGAACTGACAGATAAAGTGGCTAAGCCACTTTCCATCCTATCTGAGCAGTTGTCTCAGGCCAGTGAAGTTCTCAGTGAACTGGAAAAGGGGAAACGCAACTCCCACTTTTAAAAAAGAAAGGAAAGGAAGATCCAGGGAACACAGGCCAGCCAGTCTTGCCTTTGTGCCTAGCAAGATGATGGAGGAGATCCTCCAGGAAAATACGCTATGGTACATGGAAAAACAAGGTGGTGATTGCTGACAGCCAACATGGCTTCACTAAGGGCAAACTGTGCTTGACGAACTTGGTGGCCTTTAACAATGGGGTTACAGTGGTGGTGGATAAAGTAAAAGTGAGTGATGTCACCTGCCTGGACTTGTGCAAAGCATTCAACACTATCCTGCATAATATCCTTGTCTCTTGCCTGTTTCTATGGTTCTATATACCTGTTTACATACTACTTCCTACCTAATTCTCTGGCAGCAATTCTGTACCATGCCCCACTTTTTGAAGTTAAATTATGTCCTGTAACAGGAATGTAGGAGAGATAGTCTTGTGATTTAAGAACTAGACTGGAACTCTATGGCTTGAAGCACACAAATTTTGTCTCTGACCTTCGGCAGGGTACTTAAATCTTCTCCTTTAGTACTCTGTGTGTAAAATGTGAAGTGCCTCAAATGTATGTGAAAGGGTAAGTCAATTAGCTGCCAAATTTTTTACTATACAGCACACATATAAGAAAAATCATAGAGAAAAATAATTTTAAGTAAGGAAGTAAAATCCTTGCTGCTTGCAGTGTTGGTAAGAAACATAAATAAAATACACCTAACAGTTCTTAAATCCTGCAAAAATACAAGCCCAATCTTACATCCTGTGAAAGGATCTTTTTTTGCAGTAGGATTAAAGCGACCAGAAATCTTGTCTGCACTATACTTCCACTCACAGTTTGGTATTTTAATGCCAGGATCAAAGACAGAAATCGAATCTGTGAACCTCAATTGCTTTTTCATCATCTGACTTGTAATATCAGCCTTGTTCTGGCCAGTGCCTGGGAGCTACAGGGGTGATGTGAGATAGTGCCAGTGATCACATCCCCACAGAAGGCATTCCAGGGCAGCTGGGATGCCGAGGTCCCCAGCAGCCACAAGCAGTTTATTCTCAAAGCCTGAGAACCAGAAGCTATTTCCTTTCTTTTATTTTGCATTTAAGGATGACAGGAAGATGATAAACAGCCAAAGCCCAGACACATCAATATGCTAGCAGTACAAAAGCCCTTTGTGATTGACTGACAAAACCTAAAGAAGGGGAGGAGACCCTCTTTTTCTTCCATTGGGGATGGCTCTGGAGAGAGACGCCTGAAATTTTAGCCCTCAAAAGCTTCTCCTGTTACTACCAGATCACCTTGCAGGTAACCACTTTCCTGGTTCACTGAGTCACTGTTACATATCTGAGAAAGAATCTCCACTGAAAAGTGATAATGGTGGAAAAATACTCCCTATTGTACAGCCGTAATTCTTGTACTGCTTGTCTAGAGGCAATGCATTTCCTCTCTTTCCTCTCTTGAGGAGGCTGTGCAACTGGATCCAGCTACATGTAAAGCAATCTGTTAAAACGAGGACAAGATTTACTGTTGGAAAGAAAAAGTTTAAATACATTCCAGGAACCTAGGTACCATATGGCTAAAAGTGACTAAACGTGGTAAATTAAATTTAATCCCTTCACATTACATTCAAAAGTTCATAGTTTTCTATATAAGAGTAAACTTACTGATTTAGCAAATGCAATGAACTATTTGTAATAACTAGTATTTCATTTTAACTCTTAAAGAAATAAATTATTTCAGTACACTATTTAGTTACATTTTTAATAGTGTATGCACAGTACTATAATCTCTATTTCACTTATTTCCTAGTATGCAAATTAGCATGTGTACCATGCAATGTGGCTATAGAAAATATACTTTTATCAAAATTTTTTACTTTTTTCCCCTATAGCAGTAAAATCATTGGTACTACTTAATCAGAGGAAGCAATTATGCAATACTTATAAATTTAGTGTAAAAAGGGGTTTGTTTATTTTTAAAAGCAGTGAAGCCCACCAAAAGAGAAGTCCCATGCTTTAAAGAATCTTCTTGACTCTTGACATGCGTATTACCATTGAACAGATGTACCAGCATACCTCAGTATGAAAAACTACAACTACAAAAAAAGAAAGTAAAGACAGAAATTAACAGAACGTAATTTTCTTCCCTCACTGGCAGCTGAAAAAGCCAACTCTGCAACCTTTTTGCAGACTGCAGGAATCAGGAGCACCATGATCTAACATAGGGAAAATGAAAACTAACCCCAGTTCAGCCCACACATCTAATACTCCTCATTTGGACCTGACCTAACCACAGCTCATGCCTTCAAGAACAGAGCTAGTTTGAAGACAAGGGTATAATACAACAATAAAATACTTGGCTACTCATTTCAATTCACTATTAGCTTTTAAACTTGAAAGACGAAAGTGAAAAAGAGTATGTACTGGGACTGGCAAACTTCCTATAACAACAAAGGTGGTTCAAGGAATTGGAGGCAGTATCCATCTTTTTTTAAAAAGCCGAAAGGACAATGACCACCTTTATTCTGGGCTATCATTTGATGTAGATAACATTTAGGTACTGCTTAGGCATATAAAAACAGAGTTGTAGACCGCATGCTGCAAAAGCATGTAATGTTTCACTGTTAGATCAAGAGACAGAAACAAAAAAAAGGGAAAAAATGACATGATGACTTGCAAATTAGTTACTTTGATGATCCACTATTCTTTTAAATAAGTACTTTATCTGAAGACCTTTGGTAAACTCAAAGACAAAAAGCTGCACTACAGCCCTAGTAATGCAACCACTCATGTTCTGCTACTCCTTTAATTACAGCTGATTCATGGCTGGTCAAAACCCTGTCCTGCTTGGCTTCCTACTCCTTCACTGTGGATATTGTTCCATCTTTCCTCCTCACATTTCTCTTTTCTTCTCTGGTCAAGCAGTGCATCTGATAACAGGAGTAGGTCAAAGGGAAACAGTCAGTTTTGAAACTCAGTATAATCCATCAGTCATCCTCAGGAGGATCCAAAAAAAAAAATTATTCTGAAAGGCACTCAAGAGGAGCATTTGTTTTCCCACTGCACATAGCCCCATACGGAGCCTCCTCCCAGTCCCTTTCCTCCCACCACCACTGCTCCCGATTGATCACAACTCTGGGAAAGTGAGGCTAATCATCTGTCTCTGCTGACAGTGACACTGTCACTGTGACTATCTCACCTCTCCTATGTTCTCACCTGCTTTTCAGGAGACTGCGGAGCTGCCAGCTCGGACGGGGGGCAGGCAGAGATGACACTCGCACGACTCAGCACCAGGTAACAGTTGCTTTGATCTTACTACCAGGAGGAGCATTTAAAATACCGTAAATGTATTTATGCTTATCCCTTTGAACAACTAAATTTTGCAGTATAGACCCTCAGGTTTGATTTAGTTTCCTATAATGTACATGGACATGCACTCTGCACCTCTTCTGGGGGTAGGCAGGGACATGGTGACACTGCTTGGCTTGGCTGGACAGCTGTACCATATTTCCTGGCTGACCATAAAATAATGAGAACAAGGATTAAAGGCTGATGTGGTGTGCATTTCCTTGGGAGAAACTGCAAATGCAACAGGCATCACACAATCAATGATCAACACCATAATGTCAGAAATTTTCTCTCAGGGTAGTTTCAGGAAATTAGTCCAGTAACTCCTGGTATCTTATGATTAAGTCTGTTCTAATAACATTTCAGTATCACAAACACATATATTCAGAAACATATATATTAAATGCTCCATTCTAATTACTAAACTAAATATATTTTTAACACATTCTTTCTCAAGGAAAGGTACTAGAAAAAACTTTGTAAAATTAACATTACATGACAAATCTCTAATTTAAAGCAATATTTTAAATACTGTTACTGAATTTGCAATAAATAAATAATGGAAAATTTTAAACTTCCAGTTCCAAATATGAAAATCTAGAACACAAAAAAGGTATATTTTCACTTTTTCCTCTTGACAAGGATCTAAAGAGATCACAGAGTTTACTGAAGTTTTGAACTTTGTATTACTGTAAAATTACAATAATTCTGTTTAGAACGTAAAAGGATATTTTCAAATGTTTCACATATTTTTTCTAAGCATAAAGCAGTTTGCTCTATGATGTTCTTTTCCTGTAATTTCTATCCAAAAACTTTGGCAAAAACCCATAAAAATCCATATTTAAATAAATACTTTAATATACACATCCCTTTGGGGATTTTTGCTTTTATTAGGAGAACACAAGGTAAATTTTATTCGTATCAAAGCCAAGAAATGGAAAGATAATATGGGCCATGCATGCAGAACAGGTTAGAAAAAAATTTAAAACCATAGTATGTCAGCATTTCATTCATTCCAAATACTTACCATCCCTCAGAATAATATTAATAAGATCTCTAGGTAACTTAGAAGAAAAACGTTAGCCTAGATGTATTCCAGCTAGAACTTTGCAAGCAAGTTTGGTGCACAATCCCCTATATAGAGAGGAAATTCCACACATGAGTTAAACCTACACAGAGTGAGAACTGCCTTCCATTTGTCCATTTTTCCCTCCTATTTCCTAACTTAAATCAGACAGGTGCCTAAAGCTGAAACAGGAAACAGGCCCTAGAGACATATTAAAGATCTGATTGTTGTAAGGTTCTCTTTTAATGCTATGTTGGGGATCAAAATGGATTTCTTCTAATTTTACGAATAGCACTGTTGTCTTCTTCCTCCAGTACCACCCAAATGAATAGGTGAAAAATAACGATTTTTAGTTGAAAATGTAAGAACACAGAAATTTCAAAAGTGGGAATCGCTCATGGATACTCTATAGCAGCCACTGCAAACAATGAAGGTGCAAGAGTGTCAGGAGAGGCATACAAACCAGCTAAAGACGTCCCCCTTAATCCTGCTGGACACTGCAATTTTCCACCCTAAATACACACATTTTTGTAAAATCTCTAGGTCCAGATATTTTTCTTACCTGTATGAAAATCTACAAATCTTGAATTCTTGCAGTAATCAAAATATGCTTAAGATGCATTTTCATTTCTGAACTACATGTGTATGTCCAGCATTAGCCTGAGGAGATCAGTCTCCCCCTCCTGTGAATGTAGTGGAGTTCAGACCAGAGCTCCACAAAACTCAGCAATCCACAAAATTCCCCTTCAAACCAAACCCAAAAAGTAATATATGGCATAGCAAGATTTAAGAGACAAAAAAAACCCCCAAAACTAAAATGGAATGTAAGTCTCCTGAAAGACCACGAGAGAACAAAAATGATGTTTCATGAAAAGAAAAAAAGTAAAAATCCCTTTTCACTTTTTATTCTATTGGTAGATAAATAGAACATAGATTATCTCACCTTTTACCCAGATTTATATTTGAACCCAGTCTGTGCAAGTCCAGCAGCAGGTCTCTGCCAGAAGTGCCTGAGTTAACCCAGAAGGTTATCTTCTCATCCCCAACCCCCTCCTGCAATCATGTTCTACTTTTGCTCACACTAAATAAAGCAAACTGATATTTATAGCATTTCTTAGGAGGCTGAATATTTTCATCTACTCACCAGGTCATCCAAAATGCCTCAGAAATCAAGTTTCATGACATTTACCAAAACAATGCTTTGAATCGCTAACTTTGAGATGTTTATATAAGGATAGTAAAAAACATACAAGCATGGAAAAAAAGTCCTCATATGTTTTTTTCTTCTGATTTATTACATAATAATTCAAGAGCAGAGGACTTTTAATGCACTCCCATAATTCTACAGCAAATGGAAAAGGCTCCAAAATAATCTTTATAAGAAAGGGGGAGATTATTTCATATTAAATCCATGTAAGAGCTACTCCAACTGCTAAACTGGCTGATTCTACTGTAGAAGGAAAGTAGGAAAAATAAGGCAAAAATATCTTGCAAGCAGTTCCTTCAGCACAGGAGGCAGTTCAGGTGATTAAACAAGAGACTACCATGGCACTGGTACCACACATTTTTAAAAGAAAATAAAGGCACTTTGAAATATCATGTCGAAAATACTGAATAAATTACAGGATATGTGTTTCACAGAGAAAGAAGAGCAAATAGCTGTAATTTGGGAGGCTAGAATTTCCTTAATGAGATAGCATAAAGGGCTCTGAGAACAAAAGGACCTTTCTCAAAGGTTTTCAGTGTCTTTACACAAGTTTCAGTACTCTACTTTAGAAGCAGTATATGACACTGCATCTGCATTTCTTAGGTGCTTTTTTCACTTACAATTTTTAATCAGCACGTAATATATAAATGGCATTAAGAGATCAAGAGCTTTTTGTTGTGAGCTATGCAAATCCTGAGTGATGAAAAACATGATGTCCTGTTTTGTGAAAACACAGCAGTAACTTCAGATTGTCTGAAATTACAATTTCAGAAAATAACACTTTAGCATTCATCTCTAGAGAAGGCAGCCTTCATCCTCAACTCATGATCACTCAATCATCAGAAACATTCAGCTTCCCTTAATAGCTGGTTTCAGCTCATAGGTGGAGCTTTGCTTTCTAAGGTTCAGAGCAGATAAATTAACATGTGCATATTATAAGCTGGTAGTATATGGTCTAAGGATTAACTACCATAGCAACCAGTACTGTAGTCTGCCAACACATATTCACTCAAATTGCTGGATTTTCTAAGTTTATATGGATAGGATTTCTGTGTAGGTGTTCAGAGATTGCAAGTTTTATATTAAGTGGATTTCTTCAAGCACGAAAAAGCACAGCCATTGCATCACCCTTACAAAAAAAAAATCCCTTGTGCATTATTCAAAATGAAACTGCTACTAAAAAAAACAATTTCACCGTGTTTTACAAACATTTATTTTACACATTGGAGGATCCCCCCTGCTTCTTCATTTCATTTTATCCAATAACTCTAGAAGAGTATTCTGGACAGTACCATGAATTATTCAAACTGAAATAAGATGGCATGAAACCATGGTATAATCAAAACCTTTCTACCCACAAACTTAATTCCATGCAAACTGCAATTTAAAAAGCAATTAGAAGCATTACAGAAAAGTGTACTTTTATTACAAGACAGTTTAAGAATGGTTTCTGAGGACTGACTCTCTGCTGTCTCTTCTCCCTGAAGGGAACTAGAGTTGGCCAGACTGTGCATACCCAGGTATTTTCACCCAGATCCAGCTATAACTGGTTTCTTTAAGAAAGTAGCACACTGTGAAGAAGTCCTACTCACAATACATCAGATGACACAACAACATCAGATGACACCACTAAGTACTTGGATTTTGAGTAAATGGTAAACACTCAAACCCAGTGAAATTCAATACCACCTAAAAATTAATTCCTACAGATAATATCATAAAGATATGAGAACACTCCTGTCCCCAGACACACTTCTGCATCTAAGATTCTCAGATAAATATGGGTGGAACAGGAACAATCCTGTTTCAACTGTGGTTGCCTGTATGTGTGAATTAAATACACATATGTCAGATTCCACTATACTGTGTACACTATAGCTCTCCACAAAGGAGTAGTGTGTCTTAATTTGATTGCTTCCAGTAGAGCGGAGCAGAAGCATTTTGAGATGAAACAGAGGTCCAAGTTAGAAGAAAAGCACCACAAGATGGAAGAGAAGAAATAAAAAAGTACTGCACTAAAATATGCTTCCCCTTCTGTAAATATAACTGTTGCTTGTAAACCTATCATCTGCATTTCAGCTGCTTTTCTCCTAGTATATTCTTCTATTTTTTCCTGTCTCCTGACATGACCTTTTTTCTTCCCTCTTCAGTCTCTCTCTCCTTCCTTCTTCCTACTGTCTTCTTTTGTACGTTGCTCTTCTGAATTTACCTTTCACTCTAACTCTCCTCCCACTTTATCTATTCTGGTTTTCCTTCTACCACTTCAGTTCTGTAGCCAATTCTTTATCCCTGAAATTTAGCAGCTTCTTTTTCTTCCTCTGTAGCAGATGCAATACTGTTTGAACAGTCCAACAGCATTTGGGGAAAACTCCAGTGATAAATATAAAGGTTGCTTGGTGAAAGTTTCAACTAGTATGAAACACCACCATCAAGACACCACTATTACAGAATTTGTTAAAAAAAAAAAGTAAGATAGAGATTATAGTGAGATACTGAAGACAATCAATATACTAGAAAAGGAAATATTCAAATAAATCAAGAAGAACAATGCCTATACTTTCATAGGCCAACACTAACACATCTGGTACAGCAGTATTTCCTGCAACAGTAGGAGTAGGTAGGGAGACACTCACCTCGAGGGAGAGGTATGATCATGTTGCAATTAAGTGCCATATTTGTTTTTCCTCTTTTAATGGATAACTATCAAGCACTGGCCGTCCAGAAGCAACATTAAGCAAACTCAACTTTACAGGCTGCTATTAACCTGTCTACCTGAAAGCTGCTCTGGAAGCTGTGTGATGCATAGACCGTATCTCAATTCTTCCACAAAGAAAACAGTTTTGAACTTTCCAACTCATTTAAATAACTTTTAATCTCCTAGATTCAGCTAAGATGACCTAAAATCAGGCTGGTATGAAATTCCTTAAAAATTACCAAAGTCCATGTGAATGCTGTGGGGCATCTCTGCTCTCCATGCTTTCCCAGTCAGCACCACTGGCTCAGTTCAATGCAGTAACCGTGCATCACAGTACAAGCTGTGCAAGGAAAATGATTCAGTTCAAAACTACCTGGAGCAGAAATAGCAGCCAAATATAGTTAAACCTGGAGCTGCTAGGAATACAGTGACAAACAGGGCTACCTACTAGGGACAGTAATAATTTTTAAGATCAGAGAACCCGATAACCTCAGATAAGGCAGTTTATATGAACTCAGAAAAATAAAACACTACTTTGCTTTTATTACATGCAATATTTGATTCCCAAGCATCAGTCAGACTTTCACGGTATAGAAGCAGACTGACATTAAGTAAGAAAGGTTTTAAACTTCAAATTACATCATATAGATATTAGGATTTTATCTTTAATAATGAAAGACATTTTATATGATCTTGGTGACCATGACTGCTACTGCTCTCAGTACTTTTGTTGACATTTTAGTTAGGTGGAAAGCACAAAAAGCCACTCTGGGAACAAGGTAAGTACAATACAAATGAGAATTTTCTGCTTTTCAGGTCACTGAAAAACACTGAAAAACACTGAAAAACACTTTTTACTAGAGTAAAAAGTGTTTTATAATCAACAGGAATATATTCTACAAGCCAAACAGATCTGACTTTGAATAAGGTGTTTATTCCAAAAGTATGAACGTGATTTTGTCAGTTTGATCCACTTATGATTAAGAAAAAGGCAGAAGTGATTTTGAGCCATTAAACAGGAAATATAATTTCATGACACTCCCAATTATTTTCTGCTTTAGATGACAAGATACAGGAAGATTGCCTTCCCTGAGACTCCACACAGGATTTTTCCAAGGGCTGTCCAAAATCTTACTGACGGGCATCAATGGTAAATTCACATATCAACTCAGACAGCAACCGGCTCATGGTGACAGTCAGTCCAGACAAATTGACAACCCTGAGGACTGATTATTTGACCTCTCTGCTGTCCCTTCTCCCTGAGCGGTTGACCAGACTCTGTGCATTCCCAGAGGTATTTTCACCCAGACACCTCTATACTTTGTTTCTTTAGGAAAGGAGCACACTGGGAAGAAATACCAATTACACCAAAAAAGAAAAAAAAAAAACATCTAAAAAACTAGTCTGTGCTAATTATTTTTGACAAATTTTTCATAGCACATTCATTGGTATTTACATTTACATTGGTAATTACAAATAGATTTTTTTCCCCAATAATTAAACTAAACTTGAGCTTCTATTTTAATTTTGCTGTTAAATCATACAGACAAAAGGAATTAAATGTTGTTGGTGATTGCTCAACAGGATATTCCATCAGCCTTGGCATGGAGTCACTATTTTAGAAGAGAAAGTGGTTTGGAGTCCATTCAACTGCCAGTGTTTCTCTGTCAGGTCAGGGAAAAATTCACCAAATACAGCTGGGTTCTGTGTCAGTTCTCTTCTCTGAAGAGGCTACAGGAAAGCTGGAAAGGGACTTTTTACAAGGACATGTAGTGATAAGATGAAATATTTGCCTCAAACTGAAAGGAGGTTGGCTTAGATTTCATATTAAGAAGAAATTCTTTATTGTGACATACCATGTGGTGGTGAGTCACCAGAATGGATTCCCTGACAAGCCTTGGATGTCTCATCTCTGGAAGTATTCAAGGCCAGGCTGGATGGGGCTTTGAGCAGTGGTCCAGTAGAACATGTTCCTGCACATGGCAGGGCGGTCAGAACTAGATGACCTTGAAGCTCCCTTTCAGGCCAAAGTATTCTAGGATTCTGTGATTTAACTTGCAGGTTCTCTCTAAAATACCGCTCCATTACTGAAGACATGGATAGGAGACAATTAGCCTCCTCCAAGATCATACAATATTTATAGTTTTGACCAGAATTTTCGTGCTCTGAGTTTGTTTGACCAGCATTCATGCAGACAGGTGTCTAACCTCAACCTTACAAGTCAAATTCCCTGGGGCTGTTATGGCTTAACTCAGGGATGTAGAAGAAGACAAAGCAAGAAGACTGCCAATGTGAGGTTCTTAATAGGTTATAGATGAAAGGAGGAATGCTTCTTCAAATCCTCTAAATTAACAGCCCTCTTCTATCAACAGACTGTTCTTGGCCAATAAGTAATGGAATTATGAAAAACAAGCTGCAGCTTCCAGAGTTTTGCAATTACCAGGGGATCATACAGCTTGAAGAACCATAGATGGCCGCACACTGCAGAATATTCTAAGTCAAAGGGCTGTAGTCAAAGGTTACTTCAAAAAGCAACTTTCCAATTTGAGATATAATGAAGAAAATTTCAGAGGTCTGGTATTTAAAGGGAAATAAGATAAATGACATAACTATATATTGCAAACTGATTGAGAAACAAGTCATTAAAATGAGTGTCTCATCCACCTAACACCACTTTAAGTTTTAAAACATATGAATAAAATTAATAACTTGTGAAAACACACAAAACATGTTTATTCTAAAATTGAAAGAAGGTAGTTACACTTGCACACAAGTCAAATATTTGGTATTATTTAAAAATGCAAAATTTGAATTTCCTGTTCTCCTCTACTTTTACCAGAACAGAAAATGTGATCTCTCTGCAATGAGCTCTTAAAAAGAGCCACATAAAGTAGATTTCAGTTGTTTTCATGCTATGTTAGATCTCCAGTGTCTTACTTAGGAGATGAAACTCCTTAAGTAATCAGTATATTCTCTGCGAAGAGCATATTCTCTGTCGAGAAGAATCGATATTTCCCTTTTTAGCCCAATTATGTTCACAGCACTGGGTGATGCCATTGAAGCACTCCAGCCAATTCAGCTTGAGTGAAGAATACACAGAGGAATACCAAAAAACAGTAAGCTCTAAGAAACACTGTTCAAACCAATTTTTACAACACAGACACACCAGCAACATACCTGAAGAAGAACATGAACAGAGCAGCTGTGATGCAGAACAAAAGGACCTACAAGAAGGAGAAAGAGTGTTATTACATAACACATTACTACTCCATGTTCTGGGCCATGAAGATTTTATAACTTTTACTATATAAGCTATGCTTTATTTATATGCTTGAGCAGCCAGAATGAAAGCTTGTCTGAGCCCACTAAAAAGGACTGCCTAGTCTTCTAGTGGACTTTGAATGATTCCTGTAGAAGCTTAAAAAATTGAAACCCAAACCAGGGTAGTGGGACAACAGACAACAACAAATAGCACCACTGTAGCTGTAATAAAAGACCAAGTAATAAAATAATTATAAAACAATGGAATTTAAACAATAAACTATTAGAACTGAAATTTAAACATCATATTTTACCAGTCTTTGATTTTGTGATTTATTCAAATATCATATTGCTAGTTCCAGTTTAAATGGCAAGGTGTTTAAATATAGACAGCTGCTTGTGCTACACTGCTTTCCATCAAGTTTGAGAGTAGATAATTCTATTCTCAATTACCAGTACCCTTTCTAAGCTAATTTTCCTTACTGCTATGCTCACTTGGAACAATCCTATCTTGCTCTGTATCATCAATGTGCTCATAAAAGAGTCGTGAGCAAACTTGGCAGATCTCGAGCACTGAGAATGAAATGTTCTTCTTCCTCCTGCCACCCTCTCTGCTGGGGCTTAGAGCTGTTACCTCCTCCTTACCACCTGCACGGGAACTCAAAAATGCTGAAGAAAACCCACCTTAATCCACTTCATCTTTGCCAGGTACAGCTCACAAGAGAGAAAAATATTGTTTTGTTCTAGATATAGTGGCTCATATTCATATCATTATTTAGGAGGCAAAATCCTTACAGAAATATTGCAAGTCTTTCAGAAAATATTTGCACCTATTTTCAAGGGTTGAAGAAGTTTTGATCATGAGAGAATTCAGACATCTTAGGTGAGAAGAAATGGAAGCGGTGGCAGAGGTGTAGATTAGGTTACAAACATACAGAACAAGATGTTAAAACAGCTCAGAAAGTGTGACAAACATTTGCATGGGAAATCTTTACAATGACTTTCAGAGAAAAAAAAAATCTTAAAAATGACACCATTTCCATTTTTTAAGTCCTCTGTCATATGACTTAAAACTAGGTCACACGAGACCTAGTTTAAGTTATTATAATATCTGCTGTGTTAACTACCCATTTTTTCCTTTTCCTTCATCAGTACTATCATACTTTATTAATCTGCATCAAAAATGTGAACATCTGAAATCATTTTATATGAGATCATTATGGGAAAGGTATGTTTCATGAGGGTAATGGAATATTTCATTTCAAACTAGCAGCAAAAGCAGACAAGCAGACTTGTTTTTAAACACAAATTCCACTCAAAAGGATCTGCCCTATTCCTCTAAAGTTCAAAATGTATTTGATCAGTCAACCAACCATCAATTCTCTGGAGGTTATTCTGGAGACACAGGGAGAAGGCAGCTTGATAGCCTGAGCAACAATATTGGGAAATAAGTGAGAAATGGCAAAGGACCAGTTTTCTGGATGATGTGGGGGGCAGGGCATGACAAAACAAAACATAACAAACCCAAAAAAAACCCCAAACAAACAAAAAAACCCACACCAAAAAACAAGTATGTCTTTGCATACTAAAAACACTCACTTCACTAAACAGTCTTTTTCCAGCCTGTTTTTCTCTTATTTCTTTTATACCTTTTTTTTTTTCCCCAGTAAGTTTGGAAATAATCTAACAAGTATTTATATGTATCATTAAGATGCCCTCAGAGCTCTTTCTGCTCCAGGGTAAAGCACCACAGCTGTCTCAGCCTGTGAAACCCAGCACTGGACACCACAGCTGTCTCAGCCTGTGAAACCCAGCACTGGACACAACATTGCAGACGTGTCTCAGCAGCACTGAGTAGAAGAGGAAGATCGCCTCATTCAACCTGCTGGCAGTGCCCTCTGATGCTGGCAGGGACCTTTGCTGGCTCGTGTTCAGCTTGGTGCCCACCAGATCCCCAATTCTTTCTTGAAAAGCTGCTTTCCAGTGACCCCAGGTGACTGGTGCTTGGGGCTATTCCTTACCAGAGCCAGGGCTCATCCCTTTGTTGAACCTCATGAGGTTCCACTGGCCCATTTCTCCAGCCTGTGGAGATCCCTCTGGTTGGCAGCACAACCACCTAGTGCAGCAATAGCTCCTCCCAGTTTTGTATCACCTGCAAAGCTGCTGAGGGTAGTCTCTTGTCCACTCCCCCAGGTCATTAATAAAAATGCTGCTAACACAAGTATGACCTGCTGGGGTACACCACCGGTGGCCAGTCTCCTGATGGACTTTGTGTGCTGACCACAGCCCTCCATGCCTGCCAGCTCAGTTCAGCCAGATTTCAACGCACCTCATCATTTTGTCTATAACCTATATTCCATTTAGCAAAATCTGGAAACTAAAAATACTTGAAGGCCTTAATCAGCCTCTATAATTTCCAGATGTTGTACAGAACTTAAAGATGTTCCTTGAAAAAAATAAGATGTGGAAGAACTCAGGCAGGTGGAGAAGCAGGGACTGATACAACTTTTGTATAAGAGAATTTCAGGGAATATTAGACTGTCGATCAGACCACTTCTAGCATCCACAACCAAACTGCAATATATTATTTGACACAGGCACCTTATAACCGTCTAGGTAACAAGGTAAGAAACAACCAACACAATAAAGAAGTAAATTAAAATTACTGCAATTTCCTTCTTTGACAGATGATTTAAGGGAAGGAACCAGTGTTATTTTTCCTAATTTTAACGCACCTTTGTTGCAGTTGCTTATGCTAATTAAGTAAGTGTGACACACTTACAGAGCTGTTCAAAAACACTGCAGGAGAAAACTCTCATAGCTAGCAGTTCATTAACAAACCAAAAGACATTTTAAGTGAAGTCACCAAAGAGGTTTTGCCTCCCTCTTCAATAATGATTTAAATGATGTTAAGTGATTGAACTGCCCAAAGTCAACACGATGAAATTCAATTAGAATGAATATGAAGTAGTTGGCAGGAGAAATCACATACGTAAAACCAAGAAATAACTCTGTAGGCAAGAGTACAACGAGTACGAATACAAGAGTGTAAAAATTCCACAGGTCACAAGTAAGTAGGCACATACGATGCAATGCTATAGAAGCATTGTAAAATATCAAAGACTCTTTCAGAACCAAAGGTAAGATGTTATACTAATAATCTATAATAACTATAAAAGAAGCAGTTAGTGATGAATATGACAACTATTTTCATATTATCATATACTGATATGTAATTATTGTATACTCATTGTATATTATCATATAATTACCATATACTGATAAATCTGTCTCATCAAGTACAGAAGGAGGAAGGCAGAGTTAAACCTACAGCAAATAAAGCATTGGTTAGATAATAGAAAGAGTTCTCTCCAGGGCAGTGATACACCAACAAGTTGTCTGTGAGATTCTACAATCTCCTTTATCAGAGATGCTTAAGATCAGTAGAGGCAAACATTTCCAAGAAATGCTGTGGGAATGTTGGACAGTATTTACTCAACTGAAGGACAGGCGGACTTGTGGCTAAACCAGACCCAGACACTTCTACACAAAATTCACAGCCTCACATGGAAAGTCCAGAGACTGCCTTATCATGGCACAAATAAGGCAGAAAGAGAAGTAAAATTAACACTGTGCTCCAAATCTAAGTTACTTTCAAATTAAGCTGGTTTTTAATTTTTTCCCCATATTAGAACTTTTTATAATATTCTCAGTACAATATACAACACTTGTTTTAGTTTTTAAAATAATTATTAAAAAAAAGAAGAGGAAAAACACAAAAGTCTACAGAAATATAATTCTAAACATTAAGTGAATTTAGGACTTCTTCCCAGTGAGCGGGAAGTCTCACTTGGGATTTTTCTTGCAGAGTCCATTACTTTTTGATTTACAATGGAAGATCAACACAATGTACTTGGCAACATACAGACCTTGAAACTTTCCAGCTGAAGAAACAGATACAGGCAGAAAACCTGCATGCTACTAATGAGAATGATATGCCCTAAATATTTTAACATCTATGAAGAGATGCCCATAGAAAAAATTCTTATGCTACAGGACAGGTTAGCATATTTAGTATGTGAGTACTTTAATTTAAATTATTACATTATGCTTCACTGTACTATGCTATACCTTAATAAAAAAAAATAAAAAATGCAAGGAAATTTGCTGACAAAACTGAAGAGGTACTTTTTTCCATATCTCTGTTGGCTGACAAAGCCAGTATTAATTTTTTTCCATGAAGGTTTAGCCCTCATATAATCAGCAACAGGAAGTGACATCCGGCAGTACCCAGCACAAAACAAAAAGCTCTGGGTGAAAGTGGTTACCACTTGCCCTGGTGACAGCAGCAGACCCAGTAACACCAGTAGAAGCAGCTCACAAATGACCTGCCCTCACAGCCAGATAAAAATCTTGGCCCAAAGAAAGGAAAAATAACACTGTTAAAACTATCAAAACTACTTGAGTCTTGTGTATTCAGGCTTTTCCCACACATTACTCAATCCTGAGGTTATGTGCATTTTCTTTAAGCATTTCCATTTTAGTCAGATTTCCTGGGGTACAAAAGGTCTCTGGTCGGAGGCTGCTGGTTCTCCCCTACAGCCAGAATAAAGAGTAGGACTGGAGACTGTGATAAAGAAACACAGACCTCATAATTAAAAGGAAAAGCACTGAAGGTACTCATAATCTATTTAATGAAGACAGGAGGCGGTAAATGGGCAAATCAGTGATATTAGCTGGTAGAAGTAGTGTGTTGGAGAGCAACTTCAGACTGTTGGAGCTACAGTTCAACACTGCATAGTGTCACTACCAGCTCACAGAAGACCTAAGGCAGCTTCAACCACTGGCACATAAAACACTTGACTTCCAGTGTATTCATAAAGCCTGAAAAGCATCACCTTCTTGATCAACCACTTTGCAATGTGTGCAAGACCTACAGCTACACTTGACAAAAGCAAAAGTGCTACTACTATCCCTAGATCCAGGAGGCTGCGCGCTAAAGAAAACTGAACTGCCAGCTAAAGTCTGTCTGAGGGAAGGTTTAGTGATAAAAAACATGGAAAATTAAAAGCCCAGTTTAAATAAGCCCTTTCGGTAATTAGTACTTGGGCCAATTTCTTCCATAGTTATAAGATATATAACTAGGATACATATATCTAGGAGCTTTGTACAGCTTTTTACAAATATTTACTCTTAAAATGTATGATGCAGAAAACCCAAACTATTTTGCATGTTTGTCATTCCTTAAAATAAAGATATTCATCCACAGAAGAATTTACTGCTGTCTCTGCTGCTAGAGGTTATAACCCCCTCTCACCTTTACACACACAGTTGAATAGCAGCATGGTATCTGTACTATCTTTTATTATACCAGGGATCACAGAAGATGCTCCATGGGACTTCTGACTACGCAATCTATTTTTCCAATTTTCCCCTACTTCAGACATGAAGAATGACTTCTTGTACCCAAAAGCCATTGTTTTTTCCCATACATCTTAATTAGTCTAAAGAAACCCCCAAAGCATCACTAACCATAAGCCCCCAAAGCTCCCTTGCTTGAGGTTCCTAAATTTTATTTGAAGATGTGTTATTGCCCTTATTAAAATGCTTTCTACAGTTCTAATCACTAAGATTATCTCTTAAGCAAACTCCTTTCTAACAAAACCAAAACAAAACACCACATGAAACATTACTGTCTGTACCTGCTGGGTTGGCACTGTCTAGTTACTGTGAAGCCATATCATATCTCTTCTCTTTTACACATGAATCAGAAATGGTGATTTAATTTTTATTTTTAAATTTCCATTCAAATCTCTTTATAATGTCCCTTATTTTTTATTAGGAACACTCCTCAATTCCTAAGAATTGCAGCAAGCAGTAAAAATTAGCTATTCCATTCTCAGTGTTGCCACTGCTTATTAAAGAAGTCACACAGTTCCTGTAGAGGAATGTCATTAACAAAGTTTATAAAACAAAGATATTTCACATTGAAAAAGATTATTTGGTTTTGTATGAAAGTATAGGGACTTAGAGAAA
The DNA here is from genome assembly GCA_018697195.1 of Certhia americana. Taxonomy (NCBI): domain Eukaryota; kingdom Metazoa; phylum Chordata; class Aves; order Passeriformes; family Certhiidae; genus Certhia; species Certhia americana. The sequence goes on along the minus strand of CM031857.1, from coordinate 34,907,596 downwards.
ATCGTGGTTGTCCTTCACCAAGCTCAAACATCTAGTAAACCCTAAAGACATATGCCAATTGAAAATCCTGAAATGGAGCTACAGCTCCCTGATAATTTCAAGGGATGCAATGTTTTACCTTCTTTCTACAGTTAATCATGTCAAACGAAAACCTTTGTAACACCTTATCTCCTTCTTTAATTGAAATGCAGTGTATCTGGGGAGTACTTCATGAGCTACCAAAAGTAATGGCAAAAACTTGTCATACCTCTGGTCATCCACACAATGATTATTTTCCTAGCTAAAATTAAATAACGTTTGAAGCAACTTTTGAAGCAACATTGCTGCTGCTTTAAAATTGATAGGCTTTATGAAAACGCAGAAAACAGTTTGTCAGACACTTATTGGGCACAGGGCCAGTTCAGCTACACCTACAACACTCAGCTGTTAGAGGCTCCTGATTTTTTTTCTGCCAGCAAGTCTGAAGCAAGCTCTGGGCTGATAAGATCAAAAGAAACACTAGTATGTGTTATTAAACAAGAGATTATATAGATTCTTGTTAAAGCACTGTTGTTGGATCATGATTAAAAGATTACAATTGGCAAATGCAGACTGTAACTGAGCCAAGACCAGGAGCACCTGCCAGTCCCAGAAGAACAGCATTGAATTAAAAAAATAATTAAACCCTTGATTTTCTTGTTCACAAATTCCATTTCTATATATACCAAATATATATTTTATATATACATACACGTACATACCTATAGCTAAGAATTTCAGCATTCTTCATTTCTCCTCTTTCTCAAAAGCATTTGTCAAGTTTCTTCCCCTATTTTTCATATTCTACTAGCCAAAGCAAACTGAGCTACAACATACAGTGACAGAGCCACTGAATATCCTTTCTGGAAGCTTCTCAGGACAGTCCACTGCTTTGCACAAGAATGCACAAGGCTTGAGAGACTGAAGCACAAATTAGCAGTTGCCAAATGAAACCATAGTTTCATCACCAACACAAACTAAAGTTTTGTACTATACCACTCAGAGTGTACTGAGTTCAATTTAAAACTCCACACTTCAAATCCGTATTTAAAAATATGAGACTGGGTCACTGTGATCCTCCTAAAACCTGACATGTTCCTCATGATGGCTACACATCTTGCTGTGCAGGTTTGCCCATTGCTGGGCCATGCACACAGCTTGAGTTGAAACTACAATGTACTTTCAGGGAACATGAACATACGTAGCCATCACTCCTCCTCCTCCATTTTTTTGATGATTATTCCATGTGTCCTCTGCTAGCACAGAAATGCACAGAAAAACAAACCTTAGGCACAACCCACCTGAAAGCAACTATTTCTGCTCTCAGGACTGAATAGGGGCAGGGCCAGACAGCTTAAGCCACACCCAGATCAAATCACAGCCAGATACTAACAACATAATCAATTCAACCAGCAGGATTTGAACCTCCCTCCATTATAATTTTGACAAATAAATGTGAATTAGTTGTGAATTGTTCAAATTATGTTGAAAATGCAGAATTAGTGATATACTTGAAATACAACACCGCAAATGAAAACTACAAAAGCACTGACATCTCTAAGTATTAAATCCGTATGTAAGCTGAAATTTAAATCTGGTTACTTATCTTACAAGAGCTTTACAAATGTAGTAAATACTAAAAACCCAATAAATTTTCTTAGTAGTCTGTACAGATGTCTTGTATTAAGCTTCTGAACATAACTGTTTAGCTCATGTTACAAATACCATCCAAGATTTCACATCCACCACGAGAATTTCTGCTTATCTGTCTCTTCTTCCAGAGCTTACAATCACTGAAGAATTACAAGGTTTGATAATACCTTAGCATCCAAAAAGGAACAGCAAGTTATTTGTCTTTAAAAGCTTACAGGTATTGAAATAATTTTGTTGCTGTGAAGCACATGTATAAAAATAGTATTATAAGCATGACACTTTGCAAGGCAGCATCATGAAAACCACTGTATCCAGTAATGACTCCTACTGGTTACATTTCTGAAAAGTTGCAGACTGATGAATTTCTGATAAGCATTAAAAGATAGTAAAGGGACAGGCTTAAAGAGGCAAAAATAAATTACCTATTTTGATAATTCAGACATAAAAAGCAGGGTTTTCCCACTATTGCAACCATTTACCTATTACATAAGGGTGTATTTAATAATCAAAATCAGTTAGGCGGACAAATACTAAAATCATTAAACATTCTGGCATGCTTAGATTTATTGTAAGTTGACTACAACAGACAAATGGTTATCTTTTGGGCTCAAGAGCTTCATGCCCCACATGCCCATAGCTGCCCCCTCTGTTCTGCCACTTCAGACTGTGGGCAGGGCAAAGCAGAGGCTGAGGAAACCAATGGAGCAGCCAGGAGAAATACACATAAAAGAATGTGCTCAGAAACTGTGCATTTCTTGTCTTAAAAATGCTGTACAACTAGCAGACACCTACAACAAATACTATTTTTATATGTGTGTATATATATATATATAAAAGCAGTATTTTGATTTTTATTAACTGAGGAAAAATATTTAAAATTGATGATAATTATTTGTTTGTGCATAAATCCTGGCACCTTGAATATGACGTCACTTACCATTTCTGTATCTCTCCGCAAATTTGGCAGAGTTTTCATTAACATTGTGAACTACATGCATTGCTTTGCAATTTAAGCCCCCCTGAGAACATGAGGAGGGGGAGAAGCTAAACTGATAAGCTAAAATGCCTCTCACATTTCCTCAGATAGGAGCCTCCACAATGTACAGCTGACACTGACTGTAATCATAAGACACAGTCAGCTCCTCAGGGGAATGAGGGCTCTTGAAAAGTAACATTTATGTGAGCATGTTAGGAAAGAGAATCAGGCCTGACTGGAAGGGGGTGAAAGCACTGACTGTGTTATCTGTTGAACATCATGCTGCGATGGAATTACTTTCCAGTGAATTTTTCTGAGGAAGTACAGATACTCTTGTGGCATGAGAAAGGAAGGACTTGAGTTCTCTCCACAGATGCCTACTCCATCCCTCTGCTGGAGGTTTCTTCCCCCTCAGCATCCACATCACTGCAGTAAGCCAGGGAAGGGGCTCAGGCTGCTGGTGATGGCTGTGCTGCAGACAGCAACTTGTTTTGCTTTGAAGAGCCCCTCCGGTGGTCCTTTTAACCACTTCCTACATGGGGACTCTGGAAAGAAGAAATGCTAAGTAGAAGTTCATGAAGAATTATTGTAAACTGTTCTAGCTTGATTCACAGTGCCTTTTCTCTATCTTTTTATTAAGCTATAATATTCTTAGACCTAAGATAGAGAAGCTGAAAATTGATACAGAAATCAGTGGAAAAAAAATGCTGTTTTACTGAAGCACTTAATTTTAAAAGGTTACACAGCAAAGGCCCATACACCAGCAAACACTCATTCTTCCTCCTTTACAGAACTTTAATACACCATGATTAAGATAAACAGTATAGATTAGATTATACTCCTCTTTCTCCCAGCAGTTTTAATTTTGTCTTGTTTGTTTTACCAACCATCACTGTAGTGTTAGATGATCTGTCACCCACTTCCCCACACAACACCTACAGGTTCAGGAAAAAGTCTTGGCACAAGCAGAGAATGCTGCTGAGAAGGCAAATTAATTTCAATTCCTTCTGCTATTGTTACTACCACCACAACACAGAAAAAAATAAGATTAAAACATCATAAGCAAATTGAAACAGGGTTAACATAAGATTATGCCCTTTGGTCATTGTTTAAATATTGCTTACATATTTAAAAGTTGCTGTGGATGTTTACTCATGCCTACAGGTATTACAATGTAGCTGATCCAAAACCAAAATAAAACATTTCAAAACTGGTACATAATGAAACAACTAAAATGGTCACAATTTAATTTTTATTATACCCCTGCCATATTCTGCTCTGCACCCCTACCTTTCTCACCCTTTCCTGTCCTCTGGGAAGGGAGGATGGCTGTCTGCACACAGTTTATCCTGCTGGGAACTGGGGAAGGAGGGCTGCCCCAGACCCTCAAATTACTACTTTCATGGCATCCATCATGGTGGATGAATTTCCCATTGGCAAACTACATCCACACTGATACCTTCTGGTATCAGACCAGCAGGAAAAGGGGAGAAGAACTTCAAAAGGACAGATAATATGGGTTACCTGGTTTACCAAATCTCCTGAGTCTGCTCTGAAGAACTTCAAAAGTACTGCAGTAGTTCGTAATAACACGATTTCTATTTTTTTGTAACTTTTTTAAAATATAAATGAGCGCATTTTCAAATAGTGTCACAAATGTGCACAAAACACCTCAAAGAAAGAAGTCACCTTGATAAAGGGAATTAAAAAACCCTTGAAAAACATGCAATTAGCTAAGAGATGTTTATCAAGATTAAAACCAAATCATCTGCAAAGATTATTTTCATTTAGCAGCTTTAATCATTACTGTGAAAATAAATGAAAATTACTGGGAACCTGGAAAGGTCACAATAGGGAGATTAGCTGCATTTGTAACTGACCACACAGTTAAATTTAATGGGCTCTTGATACTGCTGCAGTGTCCCCACACTCAATTGTTTCAAATTTCTGGACATGTTTTAGGAAGCTACTCAAAAATTTCAGGTTGTTCATTATTTTACACAAATAATGTAAAATATGATGTGACCAGGAACGCACATTATCTCATGTTAGCCAAGGAGCTACGGATTTACTTTAAGCTCTCTTCCATCCAGACTCTCTCTGCTGAGTGAGGGGAGACTCAGCAAGCACTCCTGAGTGATAAAGCAACAAGTTCAAATGAGAAAATCTTTCAGCAGCTAAACCTGAGAGAGAAGTCTGATCTTTCTTACAACACTTTCTGTCACTCCTATCTTTTCCAGTCTTTATCTCAGAGCCATCAAGCACTGTATCACTGCTTTTTCAAATACAAAGTACATTAACTAATGGCTAAATATAGTGTTAAAGATACTATACCACAAACAAGATGTTTAAACAAAATTTTGAACTGCTGCTAATTGGGAATTTTATCTGTTTCACACTTGATTTTGCTGAAGAAACACAGCTTACATTGAGTAAAAGTACCAGGTCTATGCAGAGCACATAGTACAACATAGCATGTGTGAGTTCAACTCTTTTCTATTATGCTTGTTCCAAATTTCAATGCAGCACAAAACAATTATCCCATGAGAAAATCCTACATCTGAAAAATGTCTTACTCCACTAATAACTTTAAAAAAAAAAGAAATGCATTTTTGTTTATGGAAAAATAAAGTAGCATTTAAATTATTTTTTAAAAACTAAAGTCTTATCATATGTATGATTTTTTACCTACAGGGGAAAAAAGAAGATTATTTAAACACTTTCATTGATGAAACATCTGCATTTAATACAGTTGATCACTCCTATAAAAGACATCATCAATTATATTTTTTCCTGTAAAATTGCTGCTATAGATTTGAATCTTCAAAATCATCATATTTTCAAAGTGTTACGAGGTATTTTTCCCTCCCCCAAATATTGCATTCAAATAATTCTCAGCCTCAGATTAATCCTAAATGTCACCAGAGCCTACCTCACCTTGGCTTGTCTGGGGAGCCACAACACAAGTGTATTTGAAAGACCTGTCTGGTTTGATTGCCAGCAAAGGATGAAGAACAAGTGCAAGAACTCTACATGTAAAGATCTTGTTATGATAAGAGAAAAAGTGAAGGAAAGCACATCATGAGTTCACTCAGTTCACTGAACTGTGTAAAATGACTCAACATGAACATCTTCAAATACAACAGCAAAAGAGCTCAAGTGATTCCCTCCTGCTCTCCAGAAGACACCTGCTGCCCTTTTGAACTGTCTCATTAAGTATTGCTCTGAAGCACACAGGCAAGCTTTAGCTAGTGAAGATTACAAGGCTCCACATCACTCTTTCAGGAAACAATTTAATTCTCTGTCTTCTGCACTGTAGATGTACCACAAATGGTGCAGAAGACCAGATGATTTGGTTAAGATCCCCCAATTAAAGGTTTTTTGATTACAGAACAGGCACTCGCTCTGAAAGCAGTGCAGCAAAAGGTGAAATGTACCCATAGGTGATCATGAAATATTTGCTACATTAAACTGATTCAAGTTTTCCAAATCACCACTGAGAAACTCTGTATTTCCCAAGCTGAAGTGTGAGTAGATGAACTGCCAACTAATGAAATAAAATTGCATTCAAACAGCATTATTAAATAAATAAAAAAAAAAAAAGCTATTTAAACTTTGAAGACAATGGATGATTATAAGGTAAATTAAACAACCCAAACATCCTTGGGTTCAGGGATGACCAGTTGAAAACATCTTTTCATCTCTCAGCTACTCTCAGATAAGCTCTGTAAAAACAGGACTAGGAACAAACTGTGGGGCCAGATCCCTATTGCACCAAAATATGCTATCTTAGTTGTACTCAAAAGCATAACCGAGCTATGAGAACATCTATATGCAATGCAACAAAACTAGAATCCCCTCTTTCCAAACACAATTTTATCATTTTAATGTCTTTTAATGCTGAAAATAAGAGCTAAACAAAGTGCCACAACTATGGTTAATGCAAGGGGTTAACAAATTCAAACCCAGAAAAATGTAAACTCAAGATAAAATTTCTTTCCTGCAAATTGTAGTAATGGAATTGAAATTAAAGTGCATTTAGTTTAAATCCTATTATCACTGGAAATTCTTTTTAAAAAGTCAGCAGTTTTGGCATAATTATGTTTCTGGCCTGTTTCCTCAACAGTCCCGAAAGACTTTCCTGTAAAACAGCTTAAGTGCACATCCTACTCTGTAAAATGACAGAGTGCATAATATCAGGGTATCCATCACATATATAGATGTGCTTTCTTTTTTCCCAATAGAGCATGTAAGAACAAATCAATCAACCAAAAGAAGATTTCAGCATATCTTAGTGAAAGTATCCTGAAACAAAGACTTCTTTCTCCTAACTTAATAACAAAGACAACTGAGGTAAAAGAAGACATATAAGGTTATCTCATCAAATTTCATTATTCCATATTTAAGGGAATGCTTTCACAAATGCTCCTGAAATCTTTTGAGTAAACTGCTATATCACAATTTCCAGAGACTTCAGAGATTTTAGTAATTTCTCTGAATCCAAGGTAGAAACAAAAAGATTTCATTTTTATTTTCTTTTCTTAATAGCAGCCACAACAGCCCAGCAGTACCCAGCACCACAACCCCCCTGCATTCACCTCTGCATGGACAAAGGGCTCTCTGGGAGAGGCCAAGAACTCCTTATATTCCACCAGCCAACAACAGCTGTTCACTCAGAGTATAAGCAGAAGCCTATAATCTTACAATTTAGAATAGACTTACTAAAAAGTTGAAAAAAAAGGAGTTTTGTTGTTGTTGTTGATTTTTATTTAATAACTTGACTGCCTTGCTACCTTCTGGCACTGTTACTAGTAATATTAAATTACTTTTTAGCATCAGCTGAATAGAAAGCTCAAAGAATTTGAGCTACACATCACTTCCTACTTTGCAAAAGGTATTTCTAGCCTAGAGCAATCTCTTCTTTTTGGAACCTGTAAGAAAATATTTTGTGTTCCCCTCTCTGTGCTCTCACTGTCATTTGGGACTAATATTCCTTAGCTGGACCAGTTTCCTTTTCGTGCTACCGAAGTTCAGGGGGTGGTTAAATGGAAACAGCTTTGTCAACACAAAACTCCTAAAAGTAAAGAAATAAAATACATACAAAACATGAAAAAAGACAAACTCAAGAGACAGAGGATCACCAAACATGCTCAATTTAAAGAATTTTTTTTAAAAGGAAAAAAAAAAGGGGGGGGGGATTGGTAACAGAAGCATACTCAGAGACTCAAATCTGAACCTAAAGATAAGCCATACTTTGTGCAACATCCTTGCAGGCTGCTCACAAATCACTAGCCTCTAAATTAAATACAGGAAACACCACGTAACCCCCCCATATTTGTCATTATTTGCACTGTTGTCACTATCTGCAAGGTATGGTTGACCTCACGTGAACCCAAATGTTCATGGACTGCAGGGAATCATTACAGAAGTGAAAACTAGGGAGACAAAAGCAGATCGGAATCAAGCAGGCAGCACATGCCCCAGAACAGACAAAATTCAGACAAATAGATCAGGTTACACAAACTTAAGCAAGAAGTACACAACAGTGTAAAACAGGAACTGATAGTTTCAGCTATCAAATTACAGAAAAAAACCCTTGTAGAAATGCAATACCAATATAGACAAAATGTTAATCTTCTCAATATTTAATAGATTAATACTTAAGAGATTACCTATGTTATGGTATAATTGGTTTAAAGTTCAAAAATAAATAAAATAGTTCTGGTAAACAAAAACGAATTATTGCACTCACATTAAAAAAATCTTAAAAATAATAATTTTAAGATACTTTATTCATGGAATCAAAATGATGCTATTACATAATAACAGTGGGTGTTAATGTTTTTGACACTTTAGATTGCCTACTTAGTATCAGTTTTAGCCCCTACTGAGAACAAAATAAATATTGAAAAACCAACTCAATATTTAAAATAGAAGCAGGTAAGAACTGGGTATATTCTCTTGGTTGAAACGATACTGTCCTTACATACACAAAGGGATTCACACAGAGAAGAGGCATTAAGTAAAAGCACCAGCCTTTCCAGGTTTAAAACTTTCTGGAGGGAGGATTAAAAAACAACTACCTTCCCAGCAGGGTTGGACACAGAACAAGAAATAGAACAAGAGGAGACAGCCTTAAGCTGTAGCCAAGGGAGGTTTGTTTTAGCTATTAGGAAAAAAAATATCCACCTAAAGGGTTGCCAAGCATTGGATGAGGCTGCCCAGAGAAATGTGGAGTCATTAACCCTGGAAGGATTCAAAAGATGAGTGGAAGTGGCACTTGGGGACAGAAGTTTAGTGCTGGACCTGGTAGTGCCACGTTAGAATTAATCTTAGAGGTCTTTTCCAACCTTAATCATTCTGAGATTCTACACCACTTTTCTGATGACCCTGCATCCAATTTCTGCAGTGACCAGAGCCTGAACAACATCTACACCATTTACCACTCAAAGATATTTGAGATGTCAGCCAAGGGGAATATAACATGCTATTATTTCAGTTCATGAGATAATATTGACATTCATGTCTTCAAGGTATTTTTCCCCATCATTTTTGACGCGCACCCATATGCTCTATCAGGTTTCTGTCTTTTTTTCTGAATTTCAGAACACCACTTCTTTGACCAAAGAGGCACACCTCTTGCACAACTTACTGCATTTGCTGCACTCACTCATGCTGTTTTGGTCTTGTGTAATTCAACTGCAACTGTTACAAGGACAACAGAGCTTGGATAAAAGTCTGTTCATCATGAGACCAGTTCATGAAGACTCAGTAAAATACATTAAAACTATTCTGATTCACAGAGTAATCTGTTTTGTTCTCCCATTATGTAAGTTTTCTTCCTCTACCTACTCACACAGGAGTAGGTTTGTTGGGGTTTTTTTTTAACCCCCAGGACGCATATCCCCTCCTCACTTTTCTGCGCCCTACCTTCTTATCACTTGTCATAAATCAAATGCTGTTGCAGAATTATGCTATTCAGCCCCTGAAAAAAGTGAAACTGATAATCTACATCTTTCCTTGTTCCTTGAGAAATAACCAAGCTGAGCAGTATTCAACCAGAAGTTATTTATCAGATGAGATTAATTACTCAGTAGTGGGGTAACAACTACATAGCTCTTATATAAAACACTGAAGGAGGGAACAGCAAAAGGTTGACAGGTAGGCAGAAAAGGAGTTCAATTTTTGTGGAAATTATAAAAGACGATTATTTTGGTAGGTGATTTGGTCTTTGTATAAATCGGCTACTCCCTTGCCCGCAAGTGACATGAAAGATGTGTTTCCTGAAGCAAAGGGGGAAAAGGAAATAACAGGGAAGACATTGATGGAGACAATATGGAAAAGTTCAGCATGTTGAGTTATTTTAAGTTTAGAAAAAATGCCAGGAACCCAGGAAAAAAAAAATTACATGAGGGAGGGAATTTTACTTTAATTTTTTAAAATGTGTTGGACAAAAAGTTATAATCTAACTTTATGAGGAAATACTGCAGCCAGTAAAGCTGATTTAAACCCTCTAAATTGCAGCTAGGATGATGACTGAGGAGTTAAAAAAATACCCACAAGAAGTAAAGGAAATGCCTTATTGGCTTAACTACAATTAAGTAAAACACAGGTTACCTGAGGAAGAATAATTCACTAGTACAACTCAGAAAAAAAATTAAACAAAATATAAGGAACAGTTTTACCACCGCCCAATCATCAATGGAACTGGTCAGTTTTGGGTTAGTCATCAGTCTATTCACTGATACTTAGGAATAATTAAACCTGTCAGGACAAGGAAGAGGAATAAATTAGTATGCCATTAAGAGTCCTTTTCAACCCTAATTACAAGCTGCCTTTTGTAAAAAAACCCAAAACAAACCAAACAAAAAAAAACCCAACGAAAAATCAACATAAAAAATACTAGGTTTACTTTAAACTGCAAAAACAAGAAACTAAACTGAGCCTTGTATGGGGTCCTAAGCTTGGTACCTCTGTACAAACATCACAACATCAAAGCAATTCTCAGATTGCTTCCAGAACTTCTGGCAGTGTTTCATACTATTCCTAGAACACCTACTTCACCACTGGGGCAATGAAATGGTTTTTCAAACACTGACCAATACTGTGGTTATTACCAAGGAAGAAGCACACATAAAAAAAATTGTTTCAGGGGAAAATCACAGACCCTTATTAACATTTAGCTTCTTAAAACAAAAAATTAATTTCACGACACATACGCATCACATTAAAACTTAATGAGTGCTTACTAGCAGATTTAATGTAAGAAGCCTTTATGAATCTGACCTGAGGTCCCTATGCTTTTGAGCAGAAATAAATCCAAGACAGAAAATTAACAGGAAAAATTAAACAACTCAAAAATAAAAAAAGAAATATTTGAGAATTAAATTCTGTTATTGACTGGTTTCTCTTGAAAATGTGTCTTGTTGGAAAGTTTTGATACAAAAATTAGGAGCTTTCTCAGTTCTTAACTATAATAAGTACTGAATCTCTAGCAAAGAGCTTTTGCTTCCAATTAAAAAAGAAATGTTCACACCTGATAAGTTTTGATTAATCATAAGACAGCCTTACACAACTGGATCAACATTCTTGTATATTCTGAAAAGGTATACCTTTGCTCAATCTATAGACATTAAAGAAAAAATGGTTTAATTAACAAAAACTTTTAAAGTATTTTCTCTTCCCCAAGTACAGCACCATTTTTATCTGCTTGTTAGGTCACCTTAGCAGAAACTACTTTAGAATCATGTAACACATGACAAATCAAGGCTTATCTTCAAAGGTGGTAGTGGGAAAACCCAAAGGAATTTCAAACTCCTGAGATACCAACAAAGAATTTAATTATTAAGTGATTTACTACAGTATTTTGATACTATAATCTGCCTACAATACAGGAATGGGTCAAAGAAAAATTGAAGCAACCCTAGTTCATTACTGTATCTTCAAATGTTTAATGTGTATATTTTCAAATGTCTAATATAATGCCAGATAAGAACATCAGAACCAGAAACACAATTCTTTCTTTTTGAGAGATCTTGCATAAAATTCCTTAAGATACCCTGAGGGAATTAATGGAGACAAATCTGAACTCTCATCTATACTGGGAAAATGACTGAATGAGGTATTTCAGCAATAAAAGCAGCTTTGTCTAAGTTTAGCTCTCCTAAAATCCCTTCTTAGGGAACCTTTCACATTCAGTGCTCTGGGACTGAAGACATCTTAATAGCAGGCAGCACAGAAATTCTGTTGCAACTCCGAGACAACCTTTCCCACAGTCTTCTGATCAGATGGTGAGACCAGTCCAAAGAGCATCCCTTCAACAGGCTGGCCCAGTTCTCCCAGTACCACTCCAGCAACGCTGGTATACTCTCTAACCACATTTCTCTGCCATAGCTCTCACTTTGGGGATGAAACTGTAGAAGCCGAAATCTGCTCTAGAAAGGCTCTTTCTACTCACTGTAAGAAAAGACTTTGCCTTGATACAAAAAAAAACAACTGTTAAATACTGGAGAAACAGTATTCAGCTTCAGACATACGTAAAGCTTTATTTTTATTTGAAATGCTAAACAGGCGTCACTTTTCACTCTAGAATTAGTAACATAACCTCAAACTGAAATTTTTTTTGGCATAAAAATACCTTGGGTAAGGGACCTTTTCTTTGTCACCTATTTGTCACCATGTCCATTGTTGAACAGCACTGTAATATCTTTCAAATCATGTACTGATATTTTAATATACAAAATATTTATTTAAAATACATATTTATTAGTCAATAGAATCAAATGTCTTTATTTCTGTCTTTTGTATACAAAATTCCACTAAATAGAACAGTATTTCCCATATTATTGATGCATTAAAATAATCAAATATTTTGTGCACCTTGATGACATACGCTGTTTGAAGATTGAATTCCACTGCATACAATGGAACTGAATATGGTTTATATTGGGAGTACAAAAAAAATACTCATTTAACCCACTTTCACAAGTACAGTTCACTGCTGGAAGAACATGCTTTGGAAAAGAAGGCATCTCACACAGAAATTATTTCTTGATACCCATGGCCTCTACCAGACCACACTGGTCACCAGCTGTTACTTTTAAATGGCTCTCTGTTATTCAAGATGAAACAAAAGAATTAAGGATCTTTGGTGGCTACCAAGAACATAAGAGAGAGATATTAGTCAATCTTGCCTTTAAACATCATCACTACAATTCAAATGAAGTGAAGGGCACTTTCTTTCAGCTCCAGGGTCAGATCTGATTACATAGAAGTTCTGAGTTTCAGCAACTTAAAAGAACATTTTTAATATTAAAAAAAACCCTCACATTTTATCAAACATATGGGAACACTTCCAAATGTCAGGAATTCCAATCACTTTCCTTATGACTGGAAAATTGTACCCACTCATGGTCTCTTCACACAGTCATTTCGAAGTGAAACTGAGTTCAAGGACATGCAGATGACACAGGGAAATTTGTCTACATTTTTGTCCTGAATTTACAAACTCCAATGAGCCATACTGAACGCCACAGAGAGGAGTACATTGTGCTCTTACTGAAAAGAAGTATTTCCACATCTGCCTCTGTTCAGTTCCATCCTGCACAGACCGCAAAATGACACAGCTCAAGAGCGAGTTCAGAGAAGTAAATTGCAAGTAAGCATTGAACATAGAGTTAACAGAGATTTAAAATCCAACATGCAAGGGAGTCAAAGCACCTGCCAAAAAGGGGCTTTGTAAAGAATGCAGTGCATCCCTCCCTTTGCTATAAACACTTCAGCAATGAACAAAAGGAGGCAGCAAGGCTGTTACTGTTAAGCCAATGAAAGATTTTCTTCTAATCAGGAGTGAAGCTGTTAACAGGAAAAAGACCTGCAGCCTTACTAAGGAGGGAATTTATCAAACAAACTACAACTGCAATATTGTGTCTCTTGTAAATCCAGAGGTGGATCGATCCTAGAGGTGTATGAGAGATTTCTCTATATGAAGAGATAACAGTAAGGGAGTCAAAACTGTTAAGGTGAAAAACACACCACAGAAGTAAAACAAGTTATTGCCACAGCTGGCTAACAGAAAAGTAAATTTTCTTTGCTTAGCTTTCACATCTTTTTCATACTCACAGTTCTCTAATAGGGCACATAAATTCAAAATGGCATAGTATTTGCATTTTTAATCCCACATAATTAATGAGCACTTTCCCCTATTACTTCAATCAAACCCACATATAGGAAAATATAAGCCAATTGATGCCATATGTCCCTCTGAATTGTTATTCCAGATGTATTTGTTGTATTCCTTGGAGTCACAAAATTTAAGTTCCTGTTTCCTTGAAAAATAACATATTCCTAAAAACCCAAATGAAGCAATTTGTGTATAAAGTAGTTTGTTAATATGATTCATTTTTTTGTAATGTTCATTTCCTCCAGCATCTTTTCCTGTAACCTAAGTACAAAATAAAGAAACAATTTACCTATAACACCGAATTGTCAAGAAGCACAAATGCACTTAGCTTTAGCTTTTAGCTTGAGATTTCTCTGGCCAGAATGGCTAACTAACACTTAAGTATTTGAGAACTAATGTTTAAGTTTTTATTTCGATTAGCACAGAATAACTTCACCCATAGTCTGAAGCAGTGGGATTGATCAGAATGCTTGCTTTTAAAACACTGCAATGTTCCATTATCTTTTTCTTTTGCCTTGTAACAAAGGAAGAAATAAAAATGCACTGTTTTTGTGGGAATATTTGCTTAACTGAAGGTTAACTGTGCTTTAAGTACTGCAAATAGAAAATCAGAAGTAGGGAAGGGAGTTGCAGCAATAGCTTTCCCACACTGCCCTGCCAACAACCTCAACCTTGTTGGGCCATTTTCTCTAAGGGCTAGAAGTAATTAAGTTTCATTGCTAAATCGGTCTTGAGGCTGTCTTGAGCAGAAAAATCACTTCTGCTTAATTGCATGCAGTGATGTGGTAAGCAGTCCATTAGGCAGACTGCAGATACCAGTTTACTTTTTGCAGCTCTGCAGGATACTTATAAATGAAAGATCATTATTTTATCCAAGCAGTCACTTGTATAATACATATTTCCTCCAGAAAACAGTGGTACTTCAAAAAAGGCTCAAATTTGAGTTTTTGCTACATAGTTCTACTAAATATTATTCTGAGGGTTGTTGGGTTTAAAAGCTTGAGTTTATGAAACTTAGAAACAATAAAACTGAATATTCATTCTACCATAATAAAAATATATTTCATAATTATAATTTTATCAATTATAGTGCAAATGTTTAAAAGCTATATATTAAAAAAAAAACTGCCCATCATTTTTAATATAGGAAGATAAATATGCATAACAAAAGATATGTATAGTCACACACATCTGAACACATGCACATAGCCAGAGGAATGTTCCCCATGACCAAGAAACTCTTGGACTGTTTGCTAATCAGAACCACATACTTTTCACCTGATTCCATCAACAAAGAATTAGTTTCCATAAAATTGTAGCTGCCAGGAACAGATTGGTTTCATGGTTCAGAGTGAGAGAATTGTTCCAGAAGTTTTTGTACCCTATCATTCCTGCTGCTGGCAGACCAGATCTTCACCCATGGCAATCACCTCGCACTGAGATATCAACCGACAATATCGTCCTTCCTAAGTGATTAAATATTGTAAAAATATTAAATACATTATTACAATGAACTGGTGCAGACTGTTACTACAGAACTTTAGTAATGTTAATTTCCATTAACATCCACTATTCCTGATTCTGAAGTACCCATTCCTGAGCAGCGAGCAGTAACTTGATCTTGTCCGTAACAACAACTACACCTTAACTACCTAAATACCTCTGGTTACACTGTTCTCCTGTTCTCATGCTGTTACTTAGGCACAGGGTTGGCCTCAGAGGGCAAATGTATAGAAGTTCTTTAAAAGAAGGAAGAACATCTAAGAATTTTAAGTCTGAAATCATTCCAGATCACCGGAGCTTAGTACCATTCTTACAGTGTCTGAAAAAGGCAGCTGTGCTCACCCAGTAAGGATCATAAACTGTCACATGATGGAAATGCTCCAGAGTCACTTCCCTCTGCTACCAAATAATGTTACATCAGAAATGTTACACCCTGGTTTTGGTATCAATTCCCAATCCTAGTAGTCAACCTCCCTATCCAACAGTATTTTCCCATACCCTCACATTTTGTAAAGAACAATAAAACCCTTAGCCACTATAAGCTGGAAGGAAGCTTACCCTACATACAATCATTTGATTTTTCTACAGCTTAAGTGAAATGTATGTACATTTTAACTTTAATGTAATATTAATCAAGTACATGCCCCTTAAATGTAGGATTATTCTAGTTTTATATCTACAGAAAAATGTTTGAAAATTTAGGTCTTTAAACATAGAGTAGCACACAGAATCACAACATGATCGTTTAGGTTGGATGGAATGGAAAAAGCTTTTTCACTGACTATAAGCACACTCCTCTTTTTTTCAGAAACCCAAAAAAAGACATTTGAAACTGCATTTTGATTTCTGCAATCTGTTAACATTTACAAATTACCAGAGATGACTATTATTTCTTGTTTGTCTTCAACAATACTTTACTGAGCCTAAAACACAGACAAGAAGCATAAGATGAATTGAATGAGAGCACAATTTTTCAAAAGGAATACTACACTTAATTAGCTGAAAAACACTGAATGTAAGTAATGTTTTTATTAAAGGCACTCCTCCTTCAAAGTGACTGTTCAGCCTGGAGAAGCAAAGGTTGCACAGAGGAGACCTCATAACAACTGTCCAGCATCTGATGGGGCCTACAGGGAAGCCAAGAGAGGTTTCTTCATCAGGCACTGTAGTGATAGGACATGGGGGAATGGCTTCAGACTGACAGCACATTTGGATTCGTTGTTAGAAAAAAATTCTTTCCTGTGAGGTTGGTGTTGTCTGGCACAAGTTGTCCAGAAAAGCTTTGGATGCCCCATCTCTGGAAGTGTTCAAGGTCAGGCTGGATGCAGCTTTGAGCAATCTGGTCTAGTGGAAGGTGTCATTGCCCATGTCTCCAGACTGGGGGGAGATGGAACTAGGTGCTCCTCAAAGCCCCTTCCAACCCAAAACATTCCCTGATTCTGTGATTGTACATACAGCAGTGATTTAGTTGACACACGTATATTTACACGGCAAAGTGTTAGTGAAAATGATGCACATTCAGACACTGGCAAAGCTATTCTTCCAACAACCTGGATCAAACAACTTACACAGAAACTGAGGACTAGTTACATGTATGCTTTAGTAACACTCAGCATTCCTAAATGCCTAGAGGAATGTGAACAAATTCTTAGCTTTACCAGGTTAAATATATTCTTACAGTTGCCTATTTCTTCAACTCTATGAATTAATTAACATAAAACAGTATCAACACCACCAAAGTAAGAAAGCTGTATTCAAGCACCAAGCTCCAGTAGCACCTTCTCTGCCTTTCCTCACGTACAGGAGTAAAAATCTCCCTACACGTTATATTTCCTCTTGCAGAACAATGGAGTTGCAGGGGGCAATTTTGGCAGCAGGATTTAAGTATAAAGCAAAATGACAGCTTAATTCCAAGGCCATGACATAGAAGACTAAAAAAAAACAAGATTGGGAGATAAATATATTTCCTTACATTTAGCTGTGTTGCCATAATTTTTTATTGTCTACTTTTACCATACACCCACTGCTTTGCTGATGCAAAAGAGTAAGAAATCTGAAATATATAGGCTAAATACTAAGGGAAAAAAGGAAAGAAAGAAAGAAAAGAAAGAAAGAAA